>OX421843.1:26551125-26876125 GCA_949127995.1 Suillia variegata | reverse complement strand
TGAAGTATTATTACACTGTGAGTAATTAAAATTTGTTTTTCTCTTAAAAAAGAAGGTGTTTTGTATGGGAGGTGGAAATATTTTTTCACAAATTGAGGTCATCTACTTGACTAGGTGTTTAAATACCAAATGTTATGGTGATATTTCGTAAGCTACAGTTGTTGTTCCTGGGACAGAAAGTCATAGGGATGAAAGACGGACAGACCTATTAAAAAATGCGCATGGAATGAAAAGAAACAATTTAAATTTTTGGGTGCTTCAATAAATGTAGTAGATCTGTAAATAAAGTTGCTTACCACAACATCCAAAAAATCCATTAACTGATTTAACCATGTGTGTTGCGAAGGAACAGCGTTGTGACGAAGAGTTGTTACTTGTATTCCTGACGATATCCTTAACCGCTATTTTATTAAAAGAGAGTATATCATAATTTTATAAACAAATTTGAACACAAATGTTTAAGTTATAACTACCTTTATTTTTTGTTCTTCAAGTTTTTTTATTTCAATGACTACAGATATCATTTCTCTTTTTTTATCTTCAGTTCCAATTCCTTTTTTTAATCCTTCAGGTACTTTATAAAGAGTAGATTGCATGTAACTAGCAATATCGGACCGAAAATCATGCAATACAGTTGGAGAATTTCCTGGTACAAGACCTTCAAATATAAATAACATAAAAAACACTGTTTACTAAATAAATTTAATAAAAATTCTAAAGAAATATTTTATTCAACTTATTATTTATAAATATGTTTCAATTATTAAAAATACATTACGAGGTTACAGAAATTTAACATAAATCGGAGAATCCCTTAAAGAAAATTTTTAATTTGTTAGCTCTATATACAAGCCATAACCACAATTGGTTCGTATAGCTACACTTTTTTTTCGCAGTTCAGTATTTGGCGAATTTTCTTGAATCATCTATTGATTTTATTATTAAAGAAATATTAATAATTAGAAAAGATTTTTAAATTAATATATTTATTCAGAAGTATTAATTAAAAACATACAAACAAAAAAATTACCACTATTACTTCGTACAGACACTTTAACTCATGGTTAATATTTTTTTACTTTCCCTTCGATTCTTAGAGGCATTGGTTTTGTTAAATTTAGGCACTCATTTGGAGTATAGACTCCTAGATTTCTTTGATCTTGTTCTATAAGCCATCAACAGTTCTTTGAGGATCATTTCGGAGGCTTCTTTTCATAAGTGCTGATAAGGATTCAATGGAATTAAGGTCCGGACTGGAAGATGGCCAATCTAAAACATTTGTTTTTATATTGAAACCAATTTTTTTTCATATTGGCAGTACGGGGGTGCACCATCTTGTTGAAATATGAACTCATCTGCTTCAGTTAGATGAGACACAGATGGAATCAAATTATTTTCTAAAATATCGATGTTGTTGTGGGCTTTAACAGTGCAATTTATGATATGTAGATTTCCTACTCCTTTTGAAGACATGCAACTCCACACCATAACAATTTTGGAAGCTTAACCACCCTCCTCAGACAATCTCTATGATAAGCTTAGTTTTTTAGTTCGTCTAACGTGAGTTTTGCTATCGCCGACGAATACATCGAATTTCGATTCATCACTAAAAATGATATAGTTCCACTGTCGGCGCACCCATAACCGTCTGGACTTATGCCACAATAACCGCTTTCGTTTTTGGAGATCAGTTAATATGGGCTTCTTTTTTGTCTTAACATTAAAAAGTTTTTAAAATATACTGATATCTATTAAGATTGTAACCATAACTTATAGAAGTTGAAATCAAGTTTATGTACAGTGGCTCACAGCTTATTACAACCAGCACCTTACAAACAATTCAAAAAGCTATAATAACTAAACTAAAAGAGATATCAAAATTTTATAAATGCAGTTTATTAGCCTAATGTTTTAAACTTATCAAATATGACTTCATTTATTTGTTACGCTTTTTTTATATTTTTTAACAATTAAAAACAAAAAACATCCAAAAACAATGTCACAGCTTTTTTCAACCAGTTAATGGAAAACATTTCTAAGTTGAGTTTATGGCGTACAAAAATATTTTAATGGTTAGTATGACCACCTTACTGGTCTATAACCCATTTAAGCATCTTTGAAATGGATTCAACCGACTTTTAAATCACTTTCGGCGTGTTTTTGGTTCATTCCTCAACTAAAGCTGTTTTCAGATCGGATTTTTTGGATATTTTATGTTTTCGGATGTTTATATCCAAAATAGATCACAAAATTTCAATAACGTTCATTCGTAAAATGGTTGGACTGAGTAACTTCACAGGCAAAAGCACCATATTTGTCTGGAAAATATATCGCAAAATAAGGGGAGAAAATATCTCAATAACATTTTCAATTCAACGGAAAAGCGCTATAATGTCCGAAAAATCTGGGAAACCCTTAAACTATCTGCACTAAAAGTGGTCAGTGAAGTTGAGTAAGTCATATCACCCAGAAAATATTCCATGTGCGTTTCGGAAGCAGGGCATTTTTTTATATGGACACAAAATCAGGTATACATTTTAAAATTGTACAAGTGTGACCATTCTATAGCCAAGTTGCTAACAGAAACTCGCCTATTTCTATATATATATATATATATATATATATATATATATATATATATATATATATATACATAGCTTTTATTATCTTGAAATTTATCTTTTTTTAATTTTTAAACTATCTTTTATTTTATCTTGCAATCTATCTTTTTATCTTTCAATCTATCTTTTTATCTTTCAATCTATCTTTTTATCTTTCAATCTATATTTTTATCTTTCAATCTATATTTTTATCTTTCAATCTATCTTTTTATCTTTCAATCCATATATTTATCTTTCAATCCATCTTTTTATCATTCAATCTATCTTTTTATCTTACATTCTATATTTTTATCTTTCAATCCATCTTTTTATCTTTTAATCTATCTTTTTGTCTTTGTACCATATGTTCGTCCGAAGTTGTCATCAGATTGGGATGAAATTTTGGGAAGTTTTTGGGCTCAAATATATGGCACGCCCATAAAATACGCCCACTATTTGTGAAGTTAAGTTGAAATATTCGAATAGCAATATAACAATAAAAGGTGGTAGGTATGAGAGGTGGGAGTGGTTCAATTTCGATCACGCCCATGTTTTTTGAGCAGTTTTATGTTACTACTTAAGGATTAAGCATTGAATTTGAACTGGATATATGCACTGAAACTATTTAAGCAAATTTTTTTTTTTGAATAAAAATAAATCAACGGAAAGGGGTGGTTTGTATGGGATTGGTTAGTAGTTTTGATCCAATCTTGCCCATCTTAGTATTTAGCCTCCGCTTGGAGAATAGGAGCTCACACAGCAAATTTCAGCTCGATAGCTTATAAACTACGGCTGTAATCGCTGGGACATCGTTAAATCGACTTAAAATCCGACGCTGATCATTTATATATATACTATTTAATACCTACCATGCTTCCTTATGGGCGTTACAAATGGAAGAACATATTCAATATACCCTTTGCTAAGTGCACTTACACTTGGCGAAGGGTATATATTAATGAGCATGGTTAGATTTATTTAACGCCTACTTTTAAAAATATATTAGATCAATTTTACTCCCAACACTATAGCTTAGAAACCTAATGCGCTATATACGATTCATATATAGAAATGCATCGGAAAAAATAATACACTACAACATCTCCTATGCCCACTAATTACGCTCGCAATTTTTGAAATTATATGAAAATATTCGATGTGAAATTATTTGATTATTTTTCGAATACTGCTCCCAAAAAAATGAAATTTGGTATCTGAATTTGTAGGCTATATAACGACACCAAAAATGTGCCTGGTTCGACCAATTTAACGTTTAAAGTTTCGCTAGCTAATTCTCTTACACATATTTCTATTCAAAACCAAACCCGGGAAACGCCTGGTACCATAAGCAAGTATTGTATTAAAATTAAAAAGAAATGCTATAAAAATTAAAAAATATAGCTCATTTAAATAAAATAAATTACAGTTTTAAGAATTTACTCACCGCAATGATAAACTTCAATATCGCTTATTTGAAGACAAATATATCCCAAGTCTTTATTATTGCTATACCCGTTGACCAAAAAAATATTAATTTTTTTTATTATAAAATTAAATTTTCCCATCTGTCCTGGTAGGACATGGTTATCCATATCACGCACCGGAACAAGAATTGTTAAGGATCCATTACCAATTGTTATTTGAGAAGAGCAATTACTTAATGTTATTTCTGGTGTGTTCTGATGATTAATTTCATGTACGGAGAAATATATACTTTCTGAAGTATTTGCATCAGAAGTTTTTTCGTTATATGTAGCTTCATCCTCAGAGGGCATTGGTGCAGTTTTATTTAAATTCTCAATAATTTTTAAAATCGATTCGCTTTTTATATTAATGTAAGAATCTGCACACGAGTTTAAAGGCACATTTGTTGATTCTGATAGATTTTTACTAGTACAGTTTTGGTATCTTTCAGAATTTGATGAAGATTTAAAATTTGGAGAACTTGGCTCCCACATAAAAAGATCACAATTCAAACGATTATAAAGTAATTCATACAATTGTTTAGATCTGCAATTAAAAAACAAAAATAATATATGTAAAAATGTTAAATCATTTTTTCATAATATACATACTCAAGTATAATTTCTGCAACAGGTAGGTTAATCCTAATTTGCAGTTTTGAAGTTTTCATTGTTTCATCACAAAATTCATTTATCTCATCCGTCTCTGCAGGCAGCAACATAGATTCCGATTCATCTTAAAATAAAAATAATACTGGATTTAGTAACTGGATATAAATCTAAAAGAAAGGCCGGGCTTTATAAAATAATTCGATTTGTAATAAAATAAATGTAAACACTTACCATCATTATCTTTTTATGGAAGTGAAATTTAAGTGCATATATAGCTGAACGTTTTATAAAGTCTACAAGTATGGTTGAATACTTATTTTCATGTATGAATCAAAATTTAGTAGGATAGGTATGTTGTTGATTTTGAATGATTATATTTAAGAATATTAATAAAAATAATAGTTCACGAACGGCTGATCTTGCAATACACAAACATTTGACTTTTAAATCCGATGAAGTATTCAATAATTTAAAAGTCAATATATTTAATTAATTAAATATATTTTAACACGTGTACTAATTTTATATATCGGATGAGAAGAAAGTCCACTTATAATAGAAATAGCATATAGCATAGCGAAGAAAATCGTATCTTAAATGTTTAAAGTCATATTAAACTGTGTTCAGTACAAGAAAATCGCAATTATTATATTGATCGAAAAAAAGTCCTACTATTAAACATTGTTTAGCCGACATAATCGTATTTATACAGGGTGGCGCAACAGAAATCACCCTATTGGAAGATGCTCTCATTTTTGCAAATGGCCGCCAATGTCAAATCTGTTTTGACATTTGTGGACTAGACAGATACAGAATACAAGTGAATAAGCCATGGAGCGATACACTCCCCAAGAACGCGGAATAATTGTGTCTATTTTTTTGCGTAACAATTCGTCTGTGGTGTTGGCAAAAATCATAATGAGCGATGAGGCTCATTTTCACCTCAGCGGGTACGTGAACAAGCAAAATTATCGCTTCTGGGGAACCGAAAATCCGCGAGTGATGCACGAGAAACCATTACACCCGCTCAAAGTGACTGCGTGGTGCGCTGTTCACGCTGGAGGAGTCATCGGGCCGAACGTCGCGGGTCAAACGACAACAGTGGACGGTGCGCGCTATAGGGCAATGTTGACCGAGTTTTTTCTGCCCGAACTGGACGAATTAGGACTGGTGGACATGTGGTTCCAACAGGACGGAGCAACAGCCGGATGACTTATTTTGCGCCACCTTGTACAAATTGAAATATAATAGTCGGAACGGGTAAGCGTTTTAGCCCACATCCGTTTATCTATTTACTGGACATTGCTCTTATATACCACACCTCCATTTTTGGGAGAATGATGTAGAAATAAAAAAATTTTAATTACTTAATAATACTTAGTGTGTCCGTTTCTTTATCGTGCAGTCAAGTCAGCTTCCATCTCCTCGTGGTGCATTCTGGTAACCGAGTCCGGTTACGTTTCGGATCGGGCCAACGGAAGCAGCGGCCCCCGTCTCTCTTCTCCTTGTCCCTATAAATTTTTCGCTAAAACGGTAATCCTGGTACTAGCCAGAGTACCTCAGGGGAACCTAAGTAAGGGAGAAGCGGTGCCTGCCATAGCACTGTGAAACCAACAACAACAAAAAGTTCAAAAGATCTTCCGGAACCCTCGCTAAGTCAAGGTACCAGAAGGCACTCTTTATTCTCGGTAAGATTGCTTATACTGTGGCTGCCGGTATCCTTGACAAGCGGGATCAGGAAGACAAAATAAAATTTACCACAATGGTAGACGAGTTTAAGAAAAATCAGTCTACCAAAGCGCTGGAGGTGCCAAAAGAGAAGCTAAAGAAAGACTCCAATACATCGTCAAATTTAATTACCACCAAAAAGAATCCAAAGGCGTTCAGTGAGGTGGCACGGAATTCGTTTTAGCTGGCATTCATCGACAAGACCACCAACAACGGCAGACGTGTCAACGAGGTGTGCGGTGAGGTGGAGACCAAACTTTCTAAGGACGTAATAGAATACGTTCTTGGTTGCAAGGGTGGACGTTTACCTGACTTCGACTTCTCGGAGGTAGTCAGAGGATGTAGGGTGTTCCGATGTGAGGACGCGTTTTCCAAGGAGTACTTTAAGAGAAGAGTTGCCAAGTTTAATAATGATTGGAAGAATTTGAAAATCAGAGGCAATGGTTGCCCGTCATGAAGCTGGATAAAACGACAAATTAGAAGGATTTGAGAATCAAAGGCAACCGAATGCCCGCATATGGTTGCCCATCATGAAGCTGGACAAAACGAAACTTGTTTAGTATCTTTAGTTGCATAACCCGGAGGTGCCGCTGGACGACTGGTTAGTCGTCCGAGCCGAGACCTCGTCCAAACTCAGTATGTCCTTCTCTTTTTTAATGGTGGAAAGTCTGGCTTAGCTGGACAAGTTGGACAACAAACTTAAGTTTGGCGTCAGGTATGCTAGAAAATAAGTGGTAGCATCCGCATAAACGGCGCACGACCTGCCTGTTCGAAATACGTTACCTCGTGTATAAATAATGTAACTTCAGTCATAGTCCGAAAACTTCTATAAAATGATTGAACATATGTACTCATCATCCATATAGAGAAATGCTTGTGATGGCGGTAAAACAAAAAACATAATAGTCGTTGAGTCCGTTAGACACTAATAGCAAAAAAACTTTGGGAGTCTTTTTAGATAATCCGCTCAATATATCTTCCGTTCTGTTATCGCAACAGATATTTGATTATATTGTAAGGAGATATATGCTCTGATTGCTGAAAAACAGCAGTATCCAGTAAATTTGTATGCATAATGAAATTTAATAATATGAGTTGCCGGTAAATATTTAATAGTTTAGTTTATTTAATTAATTTCGCTAGTACAAAAAGATATAACATAACAGCATAGAGCATATTTAACATGATGCCAAGTTCTTATAATATAATTTAATTAAATAAAATTTAAAGTTAAACTTAAAAGTTAATGATGTTCATTATAAAATTTAAATTTTTGGAATATTTAAGTTTACCAATTTACTATTTTCAAATTTAAAAAAAACAATATCATAATTCAAAATTCAAAATCCAGTGTAAATTTAAAGCTTTTTATATATTATTGTATTACTTTATAATAGTTTTTGTGTTGTGTTGCTAAAAACTAAAAGGACAATAAGGCAACGCAATTCAACGTTACAGTTCCAAGGTTAATATACATATACAATTCTACAAACATTTTTAGAAATAATAGCAGGACAAAAAGAAGGAATCGGAAATTTGAAATATTTATAATCGTATTGAAAATTCAATTCAAGTGAAATTATGTGAATGAGCAGAAAGAAATCATACGATACAATTTTGTATACCCTTCGCCATTCTGAGTCGATTTAACGATGTCCGTCTGTCCGATTACAGCCGTATTTTAAGAGCTATCAAGTTGAAATTTGGTATGTGAGCACATATTCTCCAAGTTCGAAGATGGACAGGATCGGACCAAAACTTCTACCCCCTCCCATAAAAACCACACCTTTACATAAGAAAAAAAATAATTAAAATATTTCTAATGCAGTTATCCAGTTCCAATATATAGTTAACACTTTAGTAGTATCAAAAAACTGTCCACAGAAAATGGACGTGATTGGATATGAACCACGCCCACCTCCCATACAAACCACCCCTTTCTATGCAGATAAAAATATTATTATTAATAATACAAGGTGGCGCAAAATAAGTCATCCGGCCTTCAGAATGTCGGTTGTGGCTCGTGCAGTGTGTGCTGTTGCTCCGTCCTGTTGGAACCACATGTCCACCAGTCCTAATTCGTCCAGTTCGGGCAGAAAAAACTCGGTCAACATTGCCCTATAGCGCGCACCGTCCACTGTTGTCGTTTGACCCGCGGCGTTCGGCTCGATGACTCCTCCAGCGTGAACAGCGCACCACGCAGTCACTTTGAGCGGGTGTAATGGTTTCTCGTGCATCACTCGCGGATTTTCGGTTCCCCAGAAGCGATAATTTTGCTTGTTCACGTACCCGCTGAGGTGAAAATGAGCCTCATCGCTCATTATGATTTTTGTCAACACCACAGACGAATTGTTACGCAAAAAAATAGACACAATTATTCCGCGTTCTTGGGGAGTGTATCGCTCCATGGCTTATTCACTTGTATTCTGTATCTGTCTAGTCCACAAATGTCAAAACAGATTTGACATTGGCGGCCAATTGCAAAAATGAGAGCATCTTCCAATAGGGTGATTTCTGTTGTGCCACCCTGTAGTTACAGTGTAAATAACCAATTCATATTCGGTATGTAACACTTTGGTAGGAACAAAAAACTTCTAACCAAAAAGGGGCGTGATCCGATTAAAACAACACCCACTTATAATAGAGACATGTAGCACTTACATATATGCTACAAAAATCACATTTTTGGTGTCACTGAAATGGCGAAGGGTATATGAGCTTCAGCACAGCCGAAGATAATTCTCTTACTAGTTTTATAATATTATAATACTAAATCATAGTTTTCTGCTTGTTATCGTTCTAGTTCAAAAATTAAAAGTGTTATAATATTTGATAAATAGTATTTATTAGAACGATTGTTTTCATTCGCTGGAACAAAAACTCAGTGATGCAAATTATGGAATGCTTGCCAGCAGTTAAATTGGGAATTCACAAAAATGGTGATTGATGAAATCTCGAAAGAATTTGCTTCAATGAAAGTGTCCACTACCATGTAAGCGAACGGGTAATGTGTACAGTAAAAATTTATTACCATGTAAGCGAAAGGGTTGCATAGATTTCACAAAATGTTTGCAATCATAATTTCAAAAATGTGAGTTAATTAAACTATTAAATTATTCTGCGCAATGTCAAAAAAATACTTTACTGCATTTTTTTCTGCATTTTTACCGTTTATGCTTTTGCTATGATAAAAACAAAACTAATAAAAACAACAAGAAGTTGTTGGTAACTGAACTTTAACGGTATTTTTATTCTTCTTATTTCTGTTATTTTTGCGCGATACACTGCACTTAAAAAGTTTGGTTAAACAACCAACACAAATTTTTCAACAATTTAACAATAAAATTATATTTCTTTCTATATTTAGAACATATTGGAGTTTGACAACTATATACATAGATTACCAATCGCATATTTTACTGCTGGGACTTTTCTAGGACATCGCAACGATAGAGTTTATCAACTGGGTTATGGGTATAGCAAGTAAATAACATATGAATGAAAAAAGTAAAAATTAATAGTACTTTTTTAATGATTTATTAAATTTTAGTGTATAAGATTTTAAAATACTAGTAACTATATTCAGAAAATTTTACTCGTATGCGCACAACATTTTGTAGTGAAATATCCATGTCAACAATTACCAAAATTGATCACAAAAGTTCATCTCGCTTCCTGATTTGATAAGTCAAATGACAAAGTTAACGCTTCGTGTATTGAAGTTGTAATTTTTAAATAAACCCCTTTTTTTAACTACAGACTTTTTTGTACCTCGTAAGAACGCATTGGTTTCTGATTGATGTGTAGTTGCGCACGTTTGCTATCCTTCGGAGATTCTTACCAAAACACGAAAATTCCATTCAAAGTGACATAATGCATTACATCGCATCTAATCGAAATCTACGACCTCACAAAAAGTGGGCGTGGTTTTATCAATATAACACCCACTGCCGTAACTCCGGAACGCGATGGTCTACAACGATAAGACTTGGTATGTAGGTGTATGGTCACAATAAGTGGGCGTGGTGGGATTAATTTAACGCCCAACGCGATATCTCATGAACGTTGTGATCTTTAATGATAAAATTTGATATAGAAGTGTATGATGATGAAATCTACCATCTCAAAAAAAGTGGGTGTGGTTTTATCAATATAACGCCCACTGCCGTAACTCCGGAACGCGATGGTCTACAATGATAAAACTTGGTATGTAGGTGTATGGTGACAAAATCCACCACCTCACAATAAGTGGGAGTTGTGGGATCAATTTAACGCCCACCGCTATACATCAGGAACGCGATGCTCTATAAAGATAAACGTTTGTATAAAAGGTGTATGGTGACTAAATCTACCATCTTACAAAAAGTAGGCGTGGTCGGGTCAATTGAACGCTCACCGTTGCAGCTCAGAAACGTGATACTGTACGATGATTAATTTTAGTGTGAAGGTGTTTGGGAACTATATCTACCATCTCAGCAAAACTGGGGTCAATGGTGGGCGAGGCTGGAAAGTTTATTAATCTTAATAAACAAATAGGACTTGATTCTATTAAAAAAGAACCCAGGCACCGCCGGGTAATTTAAGCTAGTATCGATATATAGTATATTAAAAATTTAATATGCACATTTTTAGTATAAAATTCAGCGACAATATGAAAGGTTGCAGGTTGATTAAAATTTTTTTAACTAATTTTTAACAAAACTTAACACTTTTATCTCGTTTCAGGCCGATGAATTTCCATTACTGCCTGTTGTTGTAATTTTGCCGCTGCTATCTCGTTGCAGAATGTGATATTGCACCCACTGACTGTGCGAATAATTTTTTTAGCGCGCATCTTACAATATGGTTGCTCATTGTGGTAAACTTTATGAGCTACCAAGCAGAATATTTATGATCGTGACTACTTCCGACTCAAATTTAAAACATAGCTAACATCTATTGACATTAAATAGACAAGGCTCAAAGGGCCCCTGTGTTAAAGCCTCATGAAGTGAACGCCCGAGAAAACAGTGTTTAGTCAAAATAGGCTTTATAGCACTAACTACACAAAAACTAAACAAAGTCTAAGAACTAATACAATTTTATATAACTTATTTATTAATTTCAACACATTAAGAGTAATCTTAAAATAAATAAAAAAAACTTGTATACATTTTAAAACTACAATAATTCTAGTATTACCGAATAAGAACTATCAATTTGTGGATAAAATTAAATTTGTCATTGCATATCTAAATATTACTCCAACAGTCTTAAAAAAATTCAGCTATCGGTATCATACGGTTACCATTTTAACCATCTCACCAAAGTCGACAATGGATGCTATCGGTGGTGGATGGAGGTGGGGTGTAAAGCAGTACTGCGCCATTGTCACCCTGGACAAATGCGTTTATTTCTGTCAACTGGAAACAAATAATGAGTGCTCTCAGACATCTCAAGATTCCTGACTATTTACAAACAATTATATGGAGTTTTTTAATAATCTGAAATAATTTTTCGACACTATTGAAGGTCCTAAAGAGTACTATATAACCGATGGGTACCTCAAGGCTCTGTACTTGGGACAATTTTGTGGAACGTCATGTATGATGACGTCCTTAAACTCCAGAAGCCAGAAAGTGTAAACATCAAACATCATTGCTTATGCTGATGATAACTAATAAAATAAATTAAAACTGCTTCAGCCACTGCTTCATACAAATTGTGTTTAAAATGTTTTTTTTTTTTGGTTTTAATTTAGAACAATTTTCTTTCTAACCGAGTGTATCCATCGCCTTGTAATAATAGTTTTTTAGCTAAAACATGGCTGGCAAAAATCCTCAACTGAACCCTCCTCAAGGGTGCCGGCTGGTAATAGATACCACAGACACTCCATTTTGAGCAATTTGCTATTATGGAGGGTATCTAGCTAAAATAAGTATGTATAGTCTAGTGTTCGTTACTCTTTCATAGTACAGCATCAGAATATACACTCTTATTATGGTTGGAGGTAAAAGGGCTGGATCAAGGTGTCGCGCGACCCGTGCCGAAGATCAACCTGGCTGAGAGCCCTTTCTAAAAAAAACTCAGTCTCTAACGGGGCTTACGGATACCTGGCGCCCTCCGTAATAACTAGCTTTACCTGCGTATTTCGGATCTCTGCGCAGGTGGACCTTCTTTCTCCGACACTCGTGGGTTTAAATATGGAGCAACAACTTAAAAACAAAAACAACAACAAAATGAAGGCCGGTTCTTCCGCTAATAAACCGGGGGGAGCTACCAGCTCCGACAAGAGAGCAGCGTTTAAAACGAGCTCTAATGCTGCCACTATTACGACAGGAGCCAAGCTCGGTCAGAGTAGATTGGTAAACAGGACTGGTAATCCCCAACCAAAATGGCCAACGGTAAAAAACCGATCCGACTAAAGCTGGTTACCAGGAGAGGAGTAATGCTGCCAGGTCGGCGGAGGGAGAAAGACCCAAATCTAAAAAGGTGAAGACGCAAGGCATAACACCTCAAAAATCTTTCGCGGAAGTTGCCAAAAACCGCATAATCATTGGCGTCCTGGATAAAGGCGATCCAGAGGGGAAGATCCCTAAGCAGCAGTGGAAGTGGGTGCAAGCAGCACTAGCTCAAGTGGCCATGGAAGTACTGTTAAGCAATCCTGGTCCTCCACCCTCATGTACCGACGCAGGCTGGCATCAAGGGCAGATCAAATTGATAGCCTGTGATGATGAAAGGTCTGTGGAGCTATATAAAATACCAAATTTCGAAAGTGGGAGAAGTTTACCCCGGAGAAAATGGTAGCGGTCGATAAGAAGGATGGCCCATCTCGACCAAGAACCAAGGTTTGGGTTCCGTCGACACCCTCCGACCCGGAACAAATTATGCAGCTGTTCAGAACATGTAACCCGAATCTGCCGACGAATAAGTGGAGATATGTCAAGACTGATGACAACAACGCAGTAGGTGACGTGGAGCCGAAAAGGGCCACAATCTGATACTGCTGTTAATCACTGACGACTCACTAGAACCGTTGGCGAAAAGTGACGGT
Organism: Suillia variegata; assembly: GCA_949127995.1. Lineage (NCBI taxonomy): Eukaryota > Metazoa > Arthropoda > Insecta > Diptera > Heleomyzidae > Suillia > Suillia variegata. The sequence goes on along the minus strand of OX421843.1, from coordinate 26,862,689 downwards.
GAAGTGAACTATGGTTTCGGTAAGGTGAAAGTGAAAACATTCCGAGCAGATTTAGCCGACAATCTAGCGTCAGAAGACGAAGAAGTTGAAGGCGAATATCACGAGTCCGATGGCGAAAGCATTGGGCACATTTCTTCTGGGTCAGATGCGACAGCTGGACTCATTAAATTATTTTCGGAGGAGTTATTGGGAGAGGATGACGCAGATGACACTCTTACAAATGCGCCTACTACAGATAAACCCTCATCATAGCAAAGTTGCTTCGGCTGCCCTTCTTAACCTCATGGCAGTAGACCAGCCTGATTTTGTCCTCATTCAGGAGCCATGGGTTAATGGAGGGAAAATATGCGGACTGAGGACTCCGACCTATAAGTTATCCGCTGCTAATAGCGAAGGTAAAATAAGGGCATGTATAATGTCCAAAATTCAACTTGATATTTTCTTATTACATCATTACAGTAATGAAGATATAAACACAATTAGCTGGGAAACAGGCGGAAGCAGTTACCGGCTAACCTCGTTCTATCTTGCGTACGATGACCCTAGACCATCGCAGCTGCTGAAAGAGCTGGTATCGGACAGCGAAGCTTCCAAGTGCAGATGTATACTGGGAGGCGACGCGAATGCACATCATACCATTTGGGGTAGTTCAGACATCAACGAACGGGTTGAGTTACTCTTCAATTATATTTTAAACACAAAGTTGCTATTATGTAATCGTGGAAATGAACCCACATTCATAATAAGAAACCGTCAAGAGGTACTTGATATTACCTTAGTTTCAGACTTTTTAATAGACAAAGTGGTTGAATGGAGGGTGCTAATTGAGCACTCGTTTTCGGATCACCGTTATATCGAATTTACAATAGAAGAGGAAATTCCTCGCCCAAGTTTAAATAGGAATCTTAAGAAAGCAGACTGTCAAGTGTACGCACACGAGCTGAAGAAGAGGCTTCCTAGTAATCCCTATTACAATCCTAATAATGTAAAGGACTTAGACAATATTGTAGAGTCATTTACCAATTTTTGTAATCTATCGCTAAAGAAAGCATGTCCACTAACTATGCATAGGGGGAAAAGTAAACCACCATGGCGGTCGCCTGAGCTTAATCAGTTAAGGAAGGATTGCAGAAATCAATTTAACAAAGCAAAGTACTTGCGTAAAAATCGAATGGGACTATTATTATGATAAATGAAAGTCTACAAAAAATATTTGAGAAAAGCAAAGAGATCTTCATGGAAATCTTTTTGTGATATTGTAGAGTCATTTACCAATTTTTGTAATCTATCGCTAAAGAAAGCATGTCCACTAACTATGCATAGGGGGAAAAGTAAACCACCATGGCGGTCGCCTGAGCTTAATCAGTAAAGGAAGGATTGCAGAAATCAATTTAACAAAGCAAAGTACTTGCGTAAAAATCGAATGGGACTATTATTATGATAATATTGGTAATCTGAAGAAATCAGATAACACCTGGACAACATCTAGTGAAGAATCACTGAATTTATTGTTAGATACACACTTTCCGGGGAGCTTAGACAACAGAGACAATAGAGCCATGGAAACTGTGTGTAATTTAGGACCTTGATAGAACCAGATATCTTAGAAACTATCTCGGAAGCTAACATTGTTTGGGCTGTAGATAGTTTCAAGCCATATAAGTCGCCGGGACCGGATGGTATCTTCCCAGCGCAACTTCAAAAATCATTAGGTCACATAATGAATTGGTTATTAACCATATTCAGAAGTGTATTAAAATTGAATTATGTTCCCTCTCTATGGACAGGTAAAAACTCTAAAGACTTTAGGCCAATCAGCTTATCATCTTTTCTATTAAAAACGTTAGAACGGCTAATAGATATGTTTATCAGAAATTATATACCTACGTCGCAATTTGCGGAATCGCAACATGCCTACAGTAAAGGGAAATCAACAGAGACAGCTTTAAACTCTTTTGTTTCAGAAATTGAGGAGAAAGAATATACATTTGTAGCCTTCCTAGATATCGAAGGCGCTTTTAACAATATCCTGCCGAAGGCCATTACACACGCGTTGTCAGATTTGCACATTTCTGTGGCCCTTGTGAATTTCATAGAACAGTTGCTACTCTGCAGGTTCGTGAATTCGACATTAGGGGTCTCAGCGGTACGCAGATCTGTCCACAGGGGTACTCCTCAAGGCGGTGTACTTTCTCCTTTACTGTGGATTCTAGCAATGAATAAGTTATTGTTAAATCTAGAGGAAAGGAGGATTCATGTGGTGGCCTACGCAAACGATGTCGCTGTAGTGTTAAGAGGAAAATTTCCAGACACTCTCTCTAACTTAATGCAAGGTATTTTAAACAATATATATCTTTTTGCTAAATCCTGTGGTTTGGGCTTAAACGCAAATAAAACAGAATTAGTTCTTTTCACTAGAAAGCATAGACTTCCGGATTTCAGACCACCGAAACTGAATGGTATCACACTTTCGGTCGCTGACAAAGCACGTTACCTAGGGCTTATCTTAGACAGAAAGCTTTCTTGGAAATTAAACGTTGAGGATAAAATAAGAAAAGCAGCTATAGCGCTATACTCTTGCAAAAGAACAATAGGTGTAAGGTGGGGCCTAGCCCCTCGAATAGTACATTGGCTGTATACAGCAGTGGTAAGACCAATTATGACGTATGGGGTTTTGGTCTGGTGGCCAACTCTCGAGAAAAAAACCACGGTTAAACGTATGGAAAGTATTCAAAGGGCAGCAAGTCTATGTATTAGCAGAGCACTTAGAACAACACCCACAGCAGCGTTGAATATCATGCTGCATCTAGTACCGATTGACCTGTATGAAAAACAACTAGCAGCTATATCGGCACTACGTCTTAGGGAACTATCCCTTCTATCATCTAATAATAAGGGACATCTATATATACTCAGTAAGTTTCCTTGTATCCCCAGTACTACCGACTCCTGTGACTCGGCTAGGCCACACTTATTCAATTATTTTACCACGATCATTCCTTCAAAGGAAGATTGGGAAAATGGTATAATAAATTGTAATAAAGGTATCAGTATTTATACTGATAGTTCTAAACTAAACGAAAAAGTGGGAGGAGGTGTCTACATGAAACAGTTAGGCACAAGTATCTCCTTCCGCTTACCTGATCTTGCAGTGTTTTCCAAGCAGAAATTATGGCCTTTAAAGAAAGTTTACTAACACTAGGTAAGAGCGTTTTTACCTCCAAAGAAATTTATATCTACTCTGACAGTCAGGCGGCTCTGAGGACATTAAAAGCATTCCGATACACATCAAAGACAGTGAAGGAGTGTCACGAACTATTAGATGTGCTAACACCATACTTTACGATAAATCTAATCTGGGTACCAGGTCATAGAAACATTGAAGGAAATTGTAAGGCAGATGAGTTAGCTAGACTGGGTACTACGCTACAAATCTGTCCCGACAAAGAAAATATGCATATGCCATTAGCAACATGTAAACTATTAATAAATAAATATACCATTGAGATCGCCAATATTCGCTGGAGACAATACACAACCTGTGTAACTAGCAGACAAACGTGGCCAGAATTGAATATGGGTCGAACAATTCGTCTACTGAAGTTCAGCAGGACAGACATTAGAATTTTAATTGGGGTCCTAACTGGACACTGTATCTTGGGGAGACATGCCAACAGATTGGGGGCACCTTTTTACGACTATTGTAGGAGTTATCAAGACGCAGATGAGAAATAAAGACCCAGAGGAAGAGTAAGGAGAAATTTTTAGTTCCGGTGGGATCGCAATGGGCCTTCAACAGGCCTAGGTGCGTCGCCAGACAGCCACTCTACCTACCTACCTACCTAGCTAGCTAAAACATTGGGATGTTGTTTTAGTCTTCTGTGACAGACTACAGCATGAATTTCGACTTCTTGAATCACAATCGGTATATTTAAGTCATAATCATTCGCAAAATTTTTGATTCTGCTCTTTGAAGTTTACCCACATTAGAGGGAAACGCGGTACCCCACAATTGAATTCTATGGATCCATATAGAGCAGGATTTTATAATCCAATTTCAACTTAAATTGGCGGTTCAGAAGCCAATGTAATTCTCCTGTTTTAAGTCTTATATAAGACACTTTTGTGAATGTGTTTAGTCCAAGGCTGCGATCAAGATACATAACAATTTATTTGGTTTCAGTATTTTGTGGGATATTTTTGGAGTTCATTTGCTCCGGAGGACAAACGCTCATATACAGAGTAAATGTAATGTGAACACATTTTGACTCATTGACTTAAATTCTCCAAGCCAAACCTGCAGGGTGTTCAGGTGCTCTTGAAGAAGTTTTGAAGTAATTTTTGGATCAGTATAATATTTGCATAGGTGCTTGTCTGAGGACTACAAGTATTAATTTGAGATTGGTGCTCTCTTGAGCGAGTAGAAGTAGCGGATCCCGAAGCAGAAGTCGGAAAAGTAATAGGGTTTACTTTTAATTTGTTTGTATGTGCTAAGAGTTTTGGCCTTATATTTTTTAGACTAGGCAACCTTTATAATTTGCAGTATGATTTTCACCACAATCGCTGCACTCCGACTTATGTAAGTCACCACAAACCACGCACACACTGGGAAGAGTACAATAATTTTTAGTGTGTCCAAATTCTTGGCAGTTTAAACATTGAACGGGGGCATGGTTAGTATTGGAATTATTTATCTTGGACTCTTTTCTGCTGAACCTTCTTTGCGTTGAAGGCTTGTGGTTGTAGATTGCGTGAGAACGCATTGTTACTCTTTACAGGATTTTGTGCTGATGGTAAGAGCACATTTTCCGTAGCATTGACAGTTGCACTAGAGCGAGAAGCATTTTTTCCGTTATATTTGAGAATTTTTCTGCAGTGTTTACCCGCTCTATCGATGGAGAGCGTCAAACAAGCATTTTAAGCAATTTATTTGTTTTGATTTTAATAATTTCTTATTATTTTTTTGTTAGTTTGCCGATGGAAAACGCATGGTTGAGTGCAATTAATATTTTATGCACCACTCAGTGGTGTATATTGGTTTAGATCCAATGTTTGTAACGTAGAGAAATGGTCAAGATAGATATCCTTTCTAATCCTAACTAATATTATAAAGGGAGGTGAATTTCTTTATTTATTTCTCTATTTTCGTTTGTACCGTTTTCACTCCTAAATGGCTGAACCGATTTACTTCAAACTTGGAACATATATCGAGACGGGTCTGGAAGAAATGATAGGCTATATGAAATCTGCCACGCCCACATATTACGCCTACAAGTAGTAAAATTAAGTCAACAAAATCGATTATTTCGCTAATACTATTTCAAAAAATCTCAAATTTGGAATTTGAGTTGGTATGGTCACTGTCGACAACTCCACCATAAGTGGGCGTGGTTGCATCAATTTAACGCCCACTGCCGTAACTTCGGAACGCGATGGTCTACAATGATAAAACTTGGCATGTAGGTGTATGGTGACAAAATCTACCACCTCACAAAAAGTGGGCGTGGTTGGATCAATTTAACGCCCATCGCGATATCTCAGGAACGTTGTGATCTTTGATGAAAAATTTTATATAAAAGTGTATGATGATGAAATCTACTACCTCACAAAAAGTGGGCGTGATTGAATCAATTTAACGCCCATCGCGATATCTCAGGAACGTTGTGATCTTTGATGATAAACGCTCACCATTGTAGCTCAGAAACGTGATACTGTACGATGATTAACTTTAGTGTGAAGGTGTTTGGGAACTATATCTACCATCTCACCAAAACTGGGGTCTATTTAACACCAACCGCCATAACTCAGGAACGTGATGTACTACTATGAAGAAATTTGGTTCATAGTAACAAGATCCTTTGAACTCATCAACATGTGGCGTCGAGACATCGCGCGGATTATATACATCTGCACTGGACACTGGCCCATTGACGAACATGCCCGTAGATTAGAATTCCCTATAATGTCCATTGTCGAAGCTGCAACAGCAGTGAACCAGAGACACTGATTCACTTCATCTGTGATAAACATTTTAAAATTCCTAAACAATTCAGGATGGCAACAGCATTGATCCAGATGTACCAATGTTAAAAAAATTGCACACAAAAATTTCTATTTCAGAAAAAAAGTTTCTCCAGGTATTTATAGCCATTTTGGAATAAAAAACATGCTTAAAAAATTCAAGTTTACATTGATTAATTTATAACTCTAACACACATACTCTAAATCACATACTCCAGAAACTCTATTAAATATAAAGACACATATTGGCTAAAATACAAAAATGTATTTAAGTTCCCATCTTGATATTCAACGGACCAAGAAATTAATAATGCCATTAATAATTTCACATAGACACTATGTATGTTTCCCTAACGATGTTCAAACACTCCTCACTGAGAAGAAACACATCAGCACTAAAGTGTTTCATATAAGACTTAAAACAGGAGAACTACATTTTTGAACCGCCAATCTAAGTTGAAATTGGATTATAAATTCCAGTTCTACAAAGCCATAATAAAATCTATATGGACCAATAGTGGAGTATCACTTGATAAGTCTGCATAATTGGTTTCAACGTCGACCCACTCTATTTAACACAATAAATCCCACATTTTAGTAGATACTACTTTTTTTACCAACAAAATTTTTCTTTGTATCTTCAAACATGAGACAAACTCATATATGATGTGTTTGTTTCTAAAAGTTTTTGTATTGATATTAAATAGTCAACACCTTGCTTAAATAAAAGGCTAGATTTGTGTTTTAGAAGATACGATTTAGTATTGAAACTATTTTAATTTATGTGTATTAATTAAGTTTACCTGTCGAATTTTTTTTCATATGTGCAGTATTGCTTTGCCTGCAAGCACGTTTTGAACTGAAGGGAAGTTTGATTTGATGTGTTTTAGCGAAGCTATTAAACGTTGCTCCAGAATCGGCATCACATGAGATATTATTTAATCCAGGGCTTGCAGTTGTTGGAATTACGATAGTTATCCTAAATTATAAATAGATAGTTATATATTACATATTATGATCTTAACATTACTAGGGCGCTACAAATTTAATTAGATTTATTGTATTCCAGACGACAAAAGGAGTAAATAGAATTGTAAAAAAATAGATGTTTATAATTCAATTAGTTCATAAAGTCTATTTCAAATTTAAGAATTGGAATTGCCATTCACTAAAGTTTCATTCTTAAGATTAAAATCTTTGATTGGGCAAGTGAAAATAATTTTTTTTTTTTAAAGCACTTCCAGTGTAAGTCCATGATTTCATAAACATTTTTTCTTTAAAACAGTGCTATCCATCTATATATATAAAAATGAACTCTTCTATCTTTCTTTCTATCTTTGTACCAAATGGGCGTCTAAACCATTCATCCGATTTTGATGAAATTTAAGGGAGTTGCTGTGCTCACGCCAACTTAGGTTTGTTTAGGGCAAAGAAAATTTTGCCACGCTCACCTATTACGCCCACAATTTGTAAAACTAAGTTAAATTATTCGATTATTTTGCTAATATTGCTCCAAAAAATTGCTCTGAAATTTGGCATCTGAGTGTGTATAGACACTGTCGATAACTTCCCCAAAAATGGGCGAGGTTGGATCAATTCAACTTTGAAAAAAATAGAAAATATGCGATAACGTGGCTAATATTGCTCCTAAAAATCGAAAATTTGGTATCTGAATTTGTATTGGCAGTCGATAACTTCCCCAAAAATGGGCGTGGTTGGATCAATTTAACGCCCTTTTAAAAAAAAAGCGTGGATAATTTTTACGTCCAACACCATTGCTCAGTAACTTGATGTGCTATATAGAAAACATGTAACGGGATGCACCGGGAAGAATAACAGGATATACAAAATTGTCCACGCCCACTTATTACGCCCACAATTTGATTAATTACATGATAATATACGATTACATTGCTAATATTGCTCCTAAAAATTTGGGATTTTGTTTCTGAGTTTGTATGCCGATAATTTCACAGCCGTCACTCAGAATCGCTACAACGGTGAGTACCGGGAAGTTCTGCAAACATTTCTTTTAAGTGGCATTGCAACGCATGTCGGGCATTCGCTAATATTATATATATACGAGTGGGAATCTACAGCACACGACTCTAGTCTTCGTCTTTTTATGAGTCATGCAGTTCCAAAAGTAGTTATTGCAACTAAATGGTTAGGTACTTCGAAAGTTCACTCAATTAAAACCTATTTTTCTGACCTGAAGTAATGTAGCAGTTAGTAAGTTTAATTACGATTCAGGAAAAATTCAGAATTTGTGTGTTTTTCTTTTCTTTTGTTTAGTTTTTAATAAATACATACTTTTTAAAATCATCACAGATCAAAGACAAATCTAAATAAATTAAAAACTAGTAAGAGAATTATCTTCGGCTATGCCGAAACTCATATACCCTCCGCCATTTCAGTAACACCAAAAATATGCTTCTTTTAGCACATAAGTGATACATGCCTCTATTATAAGTGGGCGTTGTTCTTATTGCATCTCGCCAATTTTTTGTGAGCAGTTTTGTGATACTAGTAAAATGCTAAATATTGAAAATGAACTGGATATCTGCATTAATACTATTAAAAAGAGTGGTTTGTATGGGAGGTGGGCGTAGTTCTCATCCGATCAAGGCCTTTCTTTTGGGAACAGTTTTGTGTTACTATTACAGTGCTAAGTATTGAATTTGAACTGGATATTTTTACAACAACTATTTTAATTATTTATTTTCGTCGCATGGCAGGGGGTGGTTTGTATGGAAGGGGGTAGTAGTTTTGGTCCGATCTTGCCTAACTTAGAACTTAGCCTCGGCGTGGAGAATAGGAGCTTACATACCATTTCAGCGCGAAAGCTCTAAAACTACGGCTGTAATCGCTTACACAAACCGACAGACAAACGGCCATCGTTAAATCGACTCAGAATCCGACGCTGATCATTTATATATATATACTTTGTCATACCTACCACGCCTCCTTCTGGGCGTTACAAATGGAAGAACAAAATCAATATATCCTTCCGTAAGTGCACTTGCACTTGACGAAAGGTATTATTACTGTTACGAAGGGTGCTATCATTCCATCAACAGCGACCAAAGATGCATTTTTTTTAAACGTACTTAAGTTAAAAGGTAGCGCTTTCCGAAACAGCAGTCCGACATGCTATTTTTTATTGTTGAATAAAAATTAACAAAAGATAATTTTTGTTAAAATTACCTAAAACTTAAATAATAATTCAAATAAACATTCAAAACTTACCATAACATTTTTTTTTAAACTTTATTAAAAGTGAAATGAAACTAGTAAGATAATTATCTACGACTATGTCGAAGCTCTACCCTCCGCCATTTCAGTGGCACAAAAAAGGTGCTTCATTCAGCAAATAAGTGCTACATGTCTCTATTATAAGTGGGCTTTGTTATTGGATCATGACACTTTTTGGTTAGTAATTTTATGTTACTACCGAAGTGTTAAAATCCGAATTTGAACTCGTTATTTACACTCTAACTATGTTTAATATTTTATTCACAAAAAAGAGAAGTTTGTATGTAAGGTGGGCGTGGTTCTTATCTTATCACGTCCATTTTTTTCAGTAGTTATTTGTTATCATTATAAAATTAAGTATTGAATTTGAATTGACTATTGTGGTTCTTAACTAATTACGCCCATTTTGTAAGAGCAGTTTTTAGTGTTCAATATTGAATTAGATATATCTGCACTGTAATTAATTTACTTATTTTTTTTTGAATATAAGGGGTAGAAGTTTGGTTCCTATCTTGCCTATCCTAAAACTTAGCTTCCGATTGGAGCACCACTTAATGGTGTATATTGGTTTTGGTCCAATGTTTGTAACGTAAAGAAATACTCAAGATATAGACATGTATATATATTCTTGCTCAGAATCAAAAACTGAGTCGTTTTAGCGATGTACGTCTCACTGTCTATCATCATTTCTTGTTAACACGGTAGCGGGAGAACCGTTAAAGATATTGAGCAGAAACTTTGTTCACTAGTTGCCCTTATGCCCTTGAGGACTTGATTTTGGAGCCAATAGGCCCATGGCCACGCCCACAATTGCAAATATGCGAATTTTATATTATATGTTCAATGTTTCTAATTTAATTTACGTTTATTTTTAATTTAATAAAATAATTTTTGTTCAATAAGATACATCAATTAAAATTTTAATTTTTTGTAACTCAAACGATTTAAAATAAAACTAAAAAATTACTCGACAAAGACTCCCAAATAATTAGAAGTTCGACTGAAAAATGAACCGGAAAGGACTAGCAAATGATTAGAAACACGATTGAACAATGACTCAAACCATACTCACAAATGTTTAAAAACGCATAGCTTATTTTCGAATGGCCTAATTTTGAATTTTTTAAAACACAGCGATTCATAAGGAGTAGCGCCAAATGTTCTAAAACGACTATTCCGGATCCATTTGTTATTGTTTTGAAAACCCCCTCACTCGTTTATGAACAGTGGAAAGGGTAAAAATACGTCTCAAATATATTTTAATTTAAATTGAAGACTTATACTGCCTTTTATTTCCATTCTTTCTTTTTTCCCGAGATATATTAGCTGGATTTACCCTCCCATTTTTATTGCCAGCAAAGCATATTGCAGCGCAACATACAAACCCAAAAGCACTCTTTAAAAATAGTCGTGAGTAGGGTACCATTTTTTCCAGACAAAATATTATTTTATGATCATAAAAAGAGCGCAGACTTATATAGTCATATATTTAATAAAATAAAGGGTTTTTCAAACGGGACGCTACAAAAGTAGACCGATAGGGACAGCAAACGATGCCATATTTTTTCCCGCTCTCTTGACATTTCTCTTCAGTAAGGTTTGCCATTTTATCATGGAAAGATATACGAGCCAACAACGAGTCGAAATTATTAAACTTTACTACCGAAATTCGGAGTCAGTGGCCTCAACTTAAGAGCGCTACGTCCAATTTATGGTCGTCATAATCGTCCTACCAGATCAACAATTGAGCGTCTAATGGAATCCAAATGCACAGTACAAAATGTTCCCGTGCCAGTGAGACAAAGAAGTGCCCGTAGTGTCGAGAATATTGCTGCCATTGAGGCTTCAGTTCAAGAAAGCCCAAATATGTCTCTCACACGTCGTTATCAAGCGTTGGGCATCTCTGTGACGTCGTTGTGGTGAATTTCGCGAAAATATCTTGGCCTACATCCTTACAAGATCAAATTTTTATTTTTATTTTTATTTTTTAATTGACTTATTTGTTGAATTTTTCTTTTGATAGAAAATAACAATAATTTATAATAACTTAACTTTATATAAACTATTTTGTAACTCTCCCCAGTGTTCGAGTCATGTACAGCATTCTAAGTTACTCTAAGAGATTTTTTCGCTTTATTTGGGATATTTTTTTAGATTTGAAAAGACCTCTTGCCAGATGATTTGGGTGCATTATTAATTTTAATTTGTAGGATTCTAAGTTGGTGGCAGTTACATGTTTCACCAGAGGAATTTCTAGGTCTTTGTGCAGATTTATTGTTTAAAATACCAAGGTGCTCCTGTGATGAATCTCAGAATCCTGTTTTAAACTTTTTGTATAACGTCAATACTGGATGCGGAAGCAGAACCTCACAGTTGGATGTCATATGTCCATATAGGTCTGATAACAGCTTTGTAGATGAGTACCTTACACTCAAGGCTTAAGTTTCTGTTTTTCAAAATCCATGCGAGCTTTATTAATTTAATTTTTATATGTTGCTTTTTTGCTTCTATATGGGGTCTCCAAGTTAAGCGTTTGTCCAGGTGAACGCCGAGGTACTTAACAGTATTTGCCTGTGGTATCAGGTCACCATTTACTGGTGGGCATGATCTTTTGTTTAATGTGAAGGTTACGTGAATACTTTTTGAAGCATTTACCTTAATTATCCAGTTCTTTAGCCACTGTTCAATGCTTGTAGGTTTAGGGACGCAGCTACTGGGTCTTTGTGTGAACTAAGAATCGCTGTGTCGTCCGCAAAAGTTGAAGTCGTTAAAAATGAATTTGTCGGTAGATCAGCAGCAAACAGAAGATACAGTACGGGCCCGAGGACGCTTCCCTGTGGTACACCATATTTAATGTTGTATAATTTAGAAGAGTACGTTTTGTGTTTTAAATAGAATTTACGTTCAGTGAGGTATGAATTTGACACGTCGTGGATGCAAGCTGGAAGCGATGTTTTTATTTTGTATATAAGGCCTTCGTGCCAAACCTTGTCGAAAGCTTGCGCTACGTCTAGGAATAAGGCTGAACAGTACTCTTTGTTATCCAATGAAGTCAGAATGCTTGCTGCCAACCGATGAACTTGTTCCGTGGTACCGTGGTTTTGCTGGAAACCAAATTGGTGATCAGGGATGATGTTGTTTTCGGCTAAGTAAGGGCGCAGTTTATTTAAAAATAACTTTTCGAACAGCTTGGAGATGGTAGGTAGCAGGCTGATGGGTCTGTAAGACGAAGCATAAGATGGATCTTTGCTTGGCTTAGCTATTGTAATGACCTCTAATGTTTTCCATGCATTTGGGAAGTATCCTATGCGAAGGACGCCATTAAAGATTTGAGTTAGGTGTATCACTACTGCGGGTGGTAAGAATTTCACCATATCTCCTGAAATACGGACGTTACCACAAGATTTTTTTACGTTGATATTTGCTATGGCCTGTATCACTTGATTTAGTTTAAGCTTAAGTGGTTTTTCGGGCACCAGTGTAATATTGGGTGGTTTGTCGTCTGAATCTATAGGATATGGTTTAAATACTCCCTTTAAGTAATTTGCAAGTGCTTCGCCTTTTTCACTGTCACTTCTTGCCCACGAACTATCAGGATTGCGAATAGGTGCATCTTTTAGTACTGGGCGTTGGAGGTTTTTTGCGCATTTCCAAAGACAGTATTCGTTTAACTTGTTCGGACCAAGATTTTTAAGGTAGTTATTTATGCTTAATTCTTTCAATACTTCCAGTTTTTTTTTTAAGAGTGGTGACCTATGTTTTTGCCATTCCCTGCGAAGACGCCGTTTTTCAATAACCAATGCACTTAAGTCACTTGGAAAAATTGCTGGAATTTGATTCGACAATTTGGTTTTATAAGAAGCATATGTTTTTGCAACAGTTAGTGTTTTATTGAAGCTAACAATTGCACTTTCAATGTCTTCTGCACATTTAAGTGGGACTGTGCCGGATAAGTGCACATCTACGTAATTTTTGTATTTTTGCCAATCTGTTTTTTTAATAGTTAATTGTGGGGTTTGTAATAAGCCTGACACAAATATTGTTATAATCACCGGCGAATGATCAGACGACAGATCAAAACATGGTTCCGAAATCAACTGATCTTTTTTAAAACCTTTAGTTATACCAAAGTCGATTAAGTCGGGTGTTTTTCGAGGTTTCGATGGCCAACAGGTCGGTTTTCCTGTTGATACAAAGTCTAGTCCTATAGACAACGGTTCCTTAGTTGCCTGTCTTTAGGCGAAATCAGCCTTGAGACCCAGATGGTGTGTTCAGCGTTGTATTCGCCTGTCGCAAGAAACTTGTTGCCGAGGAACTGGAAGAATTTGTTAAATTGTTTTGTTGAAACGGAGAATCTCGGAGGACAGTAAACAAGATCAAATTGACGCAAGAACTGAAGCCGCTGACCACCAGAACCGTCGTATGTTTGTGAATTGGGCTGAGCAACAACTTGAAAATGATTCGGATTTTCATAGAAAAATCATATTCAGCGATGAGGCTCATTTCTGGCTAAATGGCTTCGTCAATAAGCAAAATATGCATTATTGGTCAGGCAGCAATCCACACGTACTCCATGAGTCTTCATTGCATCCCGAAAAATTACGGTTTTGTGCGGTTTATGGGCCGGCGGCGTCATTGGGCCGTACTTATTCCGTGATGATCAAGACCGACACGTTACTGTGAATGGGAATCGCTAGCGTTTAATGATAACCGAATGTCAAAATCAATTTATTGGAAACCATGTTTGGTAGACGTGTTATCTCACGAAATGGCCCAGTCGATTGGCCGCCTCGGTCGTGCGATTTGACGTCGTTAGACTATTTCCTGTGGGGTAAGTCAAGTCTATGGTCTATGCCAACAAACCAGCAACGATTGATGAACTTCGTACGAATATCGAACGTGACATTGCAGCAGTATCTGCCAATTTATGCTTGAAAACCGTCGAAAATTGGTTTAAGCGCCCATTTGGTACAAAGATACAAAGAAAAAAAAAAAAAAAATAGAAAGAAATATACGTTTATATATATTTATATATATATATATAAACGTATCTTTCTTTCTTTGTACCAAATGGGCGCTTAAACCAATTTTCGACGGTTTTCAAGCATAAAATGGCCGATACTGCTGCAATGTCACGTTCGATATTCGTACGAAGTTCATCAATCGTTTGGGGAGTGTTTGTGCTCACGACAAATTAGGTTTTGGGCAAAGAAAAATTTTCCACGCCCACATATTACGCCCACAATTCGTAAAAAAAAGTAAAAAATATTCGATTATTTCCTAAAAATGAAATTTGGTATTTGAGTTTATATAGACACTATCGACAACTTCACCAAAAATAGGCGAGGTTGGATCAATTTAGCTCCCGCTTTGAAAAATAAAGAAAATATACGATTACAAGGCTAATATTGCTCCTAAAAATCTGAAATTTGGTATTCAAGTTTGTATAGGTACTGTCTACAACTTCACTGATGGTTGGATCAATTTAACGCCCTCTTTAGAAATAGGGTGGATCAATTTGACGCCTACAATCATTGCGCTCAGGAACTTGATGCGCTATATAGAAAACATTTAACGGAATGCACTGGGAAGAATTACATGATATACATGCCCATTTATTACGCCCACATTTTGTTTAATTAAGTGAAAATATACGATGCTAATATTGCTCCTAAAAATTTTAAAGTTAGTTTCTAAGTTTGTATAGTTACTTCCGATAAATTCACCGCCGTAACTCAGAATCGCTATAAAGGGATGTACGGGGAAGTTGTGCTAACTAACGGGGAGTACCGGGAAGTTCTGTTAATATTTTTTTCCGTGGCAGTGCAACGCATGCCGGGTATTCGCTAGCCGTAAATAAAAAGAGTAATCTAATTATATTATTTTTTTGTAAATATTATCATGAACCACCATGATTGTGATATTTAACAATGTGGTGCATTTAATATAGTCGGTATGTCCGACCAAAACCAAGTCTTACAACTGTAGCGATTAACCTCCCTGGTAATCGCATTAAATAAAACGATAATTGTAGAAGCAGTTTTTGATTCTATAAATGTAAATGGCGATGGCAGTTGAGTAGACTACCATCAAGGTCAAGGTTCGAGGTACAGGGTAAAGTTGCTGATTACATTCAACCTGGTGAATGTCAGCGCGGTCCTTGTTCCTTCTCGTTCCAAGTCGGCACACAGCCTCCTCGTGGCGCCCCTGGATAGTTATGAATACCCGTTCGTAGTGAACTAATGTGTGCGGCGACCATCTCCTGGGTTAAGGGGTTTTGCGTTTGGCTTGGGACTCGCCATTTAAAACATCTTACCCAATGAAAAGACCTGAACGGCCTCGGACGCACTTACGAAATAAGGACCAATGGTTTAACGATATGCACATGGAATGACAGAACCTTCTATAGACCGTCTGCCACTATCCACCTGGTAGATACCCTGGAGAAACTTTGGGCTGAAATTACCGCACTCCAGGAAATGCGGTGGACAGGGCATTGATGCTCAAAAAAAAGATGCATGCAAAACCTACAACAGCTGCCATGCTACGAACGTTCGGACTGGGATTTGTGGATGGCTGGATGCTAAGTCACCTTGTTTTTCAGTTTACTCCACTGTACAAACAGCTTACTATCCTCCGAATTTAGCTTTAACGAACGCTTAGAGCAAACATACGAGTGCTACTCTGCCACGACATTAAAATCGTGCTTGGTGGTTTTAACGCAAAGGTGAGCAAGAAAGGGATAATGGTAGGAGGCTGATTTAATTCGCCAAGGGACAGAATTCCAGCATCAAAAAATACTAACGGCTACTTGGCTATCTCCTGATCAATTACCGAGCTTGCAGATAGATCACATTGTGATAGATAGACGGCATGAATCTTGTGTTTTGGACGTTCGCACCATTCGTGGATTTAACATCGACTTTACCCATACCTTGCTGCAATCACAATAGATAGGCAAGAACTTCGCAGTTCTACTCTCACTGAATCGAGAAGGACCTCTCCGAGCCGTTTGATACAAAAACGAGGTTTCAGACAAGGTGATTCTCTTTTGTGTGACTTTTTCAATTTCCTACTGAAAAAATGTTTGCGCCATCGATCTAAGCACTATTTTTTTATAAAAGTGCCATGATACATATGGCACATGCAACGACATTGAAATTTTTGGTCTAAACAACATTGCCGTGTGCTCGGCATACTCGAGTCTCGAGAGAGAAGCAACTGATGTGGGTCTTGCGGTAAAAGAGGGCAAAACAAAGAATATTCTGTAAATAAACAAAGAGTCTTAAAGTCTTGGACAAAACGTCACTACTGGCAACCGCAAATTTGAAGTGGTGAAGGACTTAGTTTATCTTGGTACCAGCATTAACAACCAAAACGATGGCAGTCTAGAGATCAAACGTAGAATAACTGTTGCCAGTAGATGTTATTTTGGGCTCAGTAGGGAAATTGAGAGAGCCCGCTCTATAAATCCCTAATCACCCCCGTTATGATGTATGGCGCAGCATCATGGACGATGACGAAAACCGATGAGAATGCCATTGGGAGCGTTCGGGATAATTCTTCGTTAAATCTTCGGTTCTCTTCGAATAGGTGACGAGTTCCGTATTCAGTGGAATATTAAGCTTTACGAGTTATACAAAGACATGGACATAGTAAAGCGCACAAAAAACCAGTTCCCGCGCTAGCTTGACCATGACGTGCGTATGAATAACAACACTCCGGCAAGGCAGATCTACGTGACGGAACCCCGTGGAAGAAACCGAACGAGAGGAAGGCTTCATCTTCGTTGAAGAGATCAAATGTTGCAAAATTTGTCAACGCTGTAACTGGTTTCAGCGTGCACAAAACAGATACAGCTGTCGCGCTATTCTCGGCCAAAACTATTTATATAAGATGCTAGATACCTCTATACCAAATTTAACAATCGAAGAGTCACGTCTCTGAGCCAAAGCAAATTGATTAAATTTTTAGTATAGTTTTTCAGTACTTTTTATTTTTAAATAATTAAAACATTACAAATATGTCAAACTTACGTTGGATATATGATGGGCTGGTCAGTTGCAGATATATCTTCATTTTCTGCTGAATTTATTTTTAGAACTTGAACTTTTGACTCTGCATTTTCTTCCTGAAAAATAATTTTAAAATACTTAAATTAATACTTTTTAATTTAGTGATTTTAAACAATTTTTTTTTTTGATCAAGTTGGCGACAGTGCACAAACTAAGATATCAAATTAAAGATTATTAGGAACAATGGTAGACAAAACTTTTGTGTTGAACTACAAATTTTATATTTGTGATATAGTTTTTGAGAGGCAAGTGCATGGCATGTGTTTATTCTTAGCATGGATTGTATCGGTACATAAACCGAACACAAAAAAAAAATAGTTACTAAGATTACAAGAAAGATAATAAGTTGATTCCTTCACTGTTTTGGTCGATGATATTTATTTATTTTAGTTCTTTTATTTATACAGATTAAAATTTATTTAATACAATAAATTCTACCTTAAATTAGTTGACTATGCATTTTCGGCGTATTTTGGTTCTCACCAAATCGGTTCTCACCAAAATGCTGCATCAGAATTCCTCAGTTAATTCAAACGGAAGTGTCAATTTTCCGTCTAGATCGAATAGCAATTCTGCATGCAGTGCTCTCTCCAACGTCTTCTATCATTTCCATAATTTTTGATTTTGCTCCAGGATCCAAAATACTGGCTTTTAACACGTACAGTTCTAACTCATATCATTATTGGATGTCGACGACCTCTCTTCTCTCGCGAATTCCACTCATTTCAAGATTGAAGGGTCGAACTTTTGTAAGTGCAAGAAAATTGTTGGTGATAGCTGTCGACCAGAACATCAGTCAATTTCCAAGTTTCTGAACCATAGAGAAGAATTGGTTTGAAGTGTGTTCAAAACATTCTTATTTTTATATTGCGGGTAAAGGCATTAGAGTCCCAAATTTTCCACATATTGAAGAAAGCTACTCGCGATTTACCGATACGCGAATCCACATCCACGTCTGTTCCACCATCCATAGAGTTTAGGCTTCTCAAGTAGGTAAATTGTTAGACATCAATTGTTTCAAGGTCATCTCCTATATGGATAATTAGGAGTTGCAACGCAGGTGTTTCAACCAGGGTTTTTAATATTTTCTTAGTGCCACTAAGTGAGTGTGATAGATCGACAGAAGAAAAAGATCCATAGTCTTCTCGATTATAATATAATAAAAAAAAGAGAGTTGAGAGCTGATCGACGCAGGTTGTTTAGTGTTGAAAAAATACGATCAAGGATAATTAAGGCTAGGATCTTCTGAATGATGACCTTAGCATGTCAATCGACCGACTGGGGGATGTCCAAACCATCCATATTATTTTGGGATTTTGCGGTATCGGTTTCTCGCATGTGCAACAACAAACAGCATTGGATTTTACGAGCATTAAAATCGACCCGCTCTCTTGACTCCACGAGATTTCTCGTCGTTGAGTGTGTCATTCATATTATGCCATTTTTCTTAATATCTCAAGGGGTAGGGTGCTTTGAAAAAGAAAATGAATGATAAAGACCGCTGTCATCCGCAAAGGAGAATATAGGATTGCTTGTTGAAGACATTAGGTCATTGATCATAATAAGAGGGGGAAATGACCGAAACCTGGTGCACACCAGCTTTGATAGAAGCCACACCGTCTATTACTACTCGAATGGAACGACTCTTTTAAAAATCCATAATACTATACTGAACACAGCTGTCGCCGACACCATAAGCAATTAGTTTTGAAACAAAGTTGTTTTACATAAAGCAACACTATCCTTAGTGAACGGTCATGTTTTTTTAAGCTCCGGTTTTTTCTTCTTGTTAGTCACTGTTTTAAATACAACAACAACATAAACAATTAAAACAATTATAACATTTCTAGTGTGCTCTAGTCTCTTCATACAAGTACATCAAATTTCCGACTAAAACAAAATTTTATCAAATCCATATATATAAAAATGAATTCTTCTTTCTTTCTTTGTACCAAATGGGCGTCCCGCCAACTTAGGTTTAGGGCAAAGAAAATTTTGCCACGCCCACCTATTACGCCCGAAATTTATAAAACTAAATTAAAATATTCGATTATTTCGCTAATATTGTCCCTAAAAATCTGAAATTTGGTATCTGAGTTTGTATAAACACTGTCGACAACTTCACTAAAAATGGGCGAGGTTGGATGAATTTAACGCCCACTTTGAAAAAAAAAAGGAAAATGTGAGATTTGGTATCTGAGTTTGTATTGGCGCTGTCGATAACTTCCCCAAAAATGGGCGTGGTTGGATCAATTTAACGCCCACTTTCAAAAAAAGGGTGGATTAATTTCACGCCTACCATCATTGCTCAGGAACTTGATGCGCTATATAGAAAACATGTAACGGGATGCACCGGGAAGAATAACAGGATATACAAAATCTGCCACGCCCACTTATTGCGCCCACAATTTGTTTAATTAAGTGAAAATATACGATGACATTGCTAATATTGCTCCTAAAAATTTTGGATTTTGTTTCTGAGTTTGTATGGTAACTGCCGATAATTTCACCGCCGTAACTCAGAATCGAACAACGGGGAGTACCTGAAAGTTCCGCTAACTAACGGGGAGTACCGGGAAGTTCTGGTAAACAATTTTTTTAAGTGGCATTGCAACGCATGCCGGGTATTCGCTAATTCTATATAAAAATAAAATCAAATAAAACAATTGAAACAATAAATAACACCGCTCAATCAATCTCAGAGCATTATTAGCAACGCTCAGTGCCGAAGTTCATCTAAAACAAAATACGAAAAATTTTAAGAGACAATATTTCAAAATACAACAACAACCGCAGCCAAGAGAGTGCGCGACTTTGCTCATGCTTCGCCTGTCTCAAAAACACCTAAGCTGTCCAACTATGGATTGTCACCGAAGTTGCTCCAGCTCATCGATCAAAGGTTTGCTAAGCAAAATGAGTTGATCGCAACTCAAATTAAAGAGAGCGAACAACGTATTCTTGTCGACATAAGCCGCAACGTTGCCGATATGAAAAAGGAGCTCTACGAAGAGAGTAAAAAATCTGGAAACAATAGTGGCCGAAAATAATTACTTAAAAGAGGACAAAATTTCTTAAAGGTCCCAATTATCACGTCATGAAAATACTGCTGTGGCCTGTGATCTGCGTATTATTGGGATTCCTGGCTATGAAGATGAAAACCTTGATGATATTTTTACTAATTTATGATTTACTATCGAAATATCTAAACTAATTGTCAAAAACATTTTCCGTATAAAAAATATTAACACACGCTTTTTATCTGATGCTGTGATTATTGTAAAATTAGCTTCACCATTCGAGAGAAACAATATTTTGAAGTCAATCGCAAAATTTAAGCGCAATAAAAATGATTTCTTGCGCCTTTATCATATTGGTTTCAACTCGAGCGTGCAATTTTTTGTTAATAAGAGCCTAGCTAAGACAAATTTTGAAATTTTACAACCGGCCGTGCGTTTGAAAAAAAAAAGATTATTGCTGTCTGCATTTACACTTCGAGGGCGCGTTCACATGAAGTTAGTTGAGAATGAGATAACCCTACGTATTGATACGATTGATCAATTGAATCAGTTTGGAGGGTCCAAACAAAATCATAGTGATATTTTTTCGAAAGAACTGCAACAATATTAGTAACTCCGCTCACGGTGATATTTCAATTTGAGCTTTTTGTTCGATAAGTTTATTCCAGTTAAAACCAAACGTATTAGTTATAAACAACCTCCTTGGTTTTTGTCACAAATACATATTCTAATAGAAAGACGAGATCAAGCTTACAATTGTTGGAAACGGTTTTAAACGTCAGAATTTTTTTATATAGCCATGCTAACATGTAATGCAGATTTTTATAGAAACGCCAGCGGTAACTTTGGTTATAATACGGACTTTAAATTTAAATGTGTTAGTCAGATTACAGGGGTTTTTAAGTGTCAATTCTAATGCTGTTGGGCTGGATGAGTTACATCCTGCCTTTTTTAAGGCGCTGTAGCCAACAATACTTTCTTTTGTAACATACTTTTTCAACACTATAACAACTAAATCTTGTTTTCCAGCTAATTGGAAAAAAGCTAAGTAAGTTGCAATAGAACACTTTCACAATTTCTTCCCGTTACAAGAGGTGTGCTTCAAGGTTCGATTCTTGGTCTTTTGCTTTTTTCGATTTATGTTAATGATCTTTCGAATGTCTTAGAAAACTGTGGTATTCACATGTATGCTGACGATGTACAATTGTATGCAAGCTGTAAGCCAAATACGATTGAAAATTGTTTAAAAAAATTAAATGAGAATTTAAACAGAGTGAACAAGTGGGCGGCAGTCAATGGTTTATGTTTAAATCTAAGTGTTTACAAGAAACCTTATGACTTTCAAACAAAACCCTGTATAATTCTAAACAACTCTACCATTGTAATCCACGATTACAGCAAAGAACCTGGGAATAAGTTTTAATACAACATTGACTTGGTCAAACCATAGCAATGCTACAGTCGGAAAGGTGTATGTTTTGTATGCTTCGGGCTCTGTGGATGTTACAATATTTATGAAGGGACCACATATCACAGTTCTCAAAACAAATTTTTAATACAACGTTTGACAATCTTTTAAAAATTAGAACGCTGATTCTGTTGCACAAGATAATTTTTACCAAGGAGCCTTCTTACCTATTTAAAAAAATTACTTTCATGAGGTCAAAACGTGGAATGAGTTTAGTTCAGTTGAAGCATTTATGTCAAATATCGGAGAGACAACTTTATGTGTATTCCATTCGTTTTTGGAACGCATTACCTAACAACTTACAAACAAATAGTAATGCATTGCAGTTTAAAAGAATGCTTTTTAATTATTTTTAAAGTATGTTGTTAATACTCTCTTTGGAATTTTTTTTTATTTTTATTTTTATTTAGTAACGCAAATATGATTATCACGTTAATATAAAGGGTTTTTTTTAAAAGGGACGCTACAAAAGTCGACCGATAGGGACAGCAAACGATGCCATATTTTTTCCAGCTCTCTTGACATATCTCTTCCATTTCATCATGGAAAGATATACGAGCCAACGAGTCGAAATTATTAAAATTTACTACCGAAATCCGGAGTCAGTGGCCTAAACTATAAGAGCGCTACGTTCAATTTATGGTCGTCATAATCGTCCTACCAGATCAACAATTAAGCGTCTAGTGGAAAAATTTTAATCCACAGGCACAGTACAAAATGTTTCCGTGTTAGTGAGACAAAGTGCCCGTAGTATCGAGAATATTGCTGCCGCTGGGGCTTCAGTTCAAGAAAGCCCAAATGTGTCTCTCACACGTCGTTCTCAAGCGTTGGGCATCTCTGTGACGTCGTTGTGGCAAATTTTGCGAAAAGATCTTGGCCTACATCCTTACAAGATCAAATTGACGTAAGAACTGAAGCCGCTTGCCCACCAGAACCGTCGTATGTTTGTGAATTGGGCTGAGCAACAACTTGAAAATGATTCGGATTTTCATCGAAAAATCATATTCAGCAATGAGGCTCATTTCTGGCTGAATAGCTACGTCAATAAGCAAAATATGCGTTATTGGTCAGGCAGCAATCCACACGTACTCCATGAGTCATCAATGTATCCCGAAAAAATTACGGTTTGGTGCGGTTTATGGGCCGGCGGCGTCATTGGGCCGTACTTCTTCCGTGATGATTAAGACCGGCACGTTACTGTGAATGGGAATCGCTAGCGTTCAATAATAACCGAATATTTTTGGCCCTAATTGGATGATATCTACTTGAAGGACTTGTGGTTCCAACAGGACGGCGCCACAAGCCACACAGCGAATGTCAAAATCAATTTATTGGAAACCATTTTTGGTAGACGTGTTATCTCACGAAATGGCCCAGTCGATTGGCCGCCTCGGTCGTGCGATTCGACGGCGTTAGACTATTTCTTGTGGGGCTACGTAAAGTCTATGCCAACAAGCCAGCGACGATTGATGAGCTTCGTACGAATATCGAACATGAAATTGCAGCAGTATCGTCCGATTTATGCTTGAAAACCGTCGAAAATTAGGTTCAGCGTCTAGACTTCTGCAAGCGTGCCCGTGGTGGCCATGCAGAAGAAATCGAGTTCCATACATAATGGCATCGAATGTACTTTCACAGGAATAAAGAATTTCATTGATATAAAAAAAAACTTTTGTAGCGCTCATATTGACAAACCATCCAGATGGCAAGGTTAATGGATAAACTGCAGTTCTTATAAGAAACCAAATCAAACACCATGCCTTAGGAACATATTCGAAAAGCTATCTGTATGACATGAAGATCTTGTGTACAAATTAAAGTTAGTTTTCATAAGATACTAGAATCATACCTTTTAAATCAATCATTTAGAGTAAGGGTTAATGAGAGTGTTCCTCAAGGAAGCGTTATTGGACTCATTCTATATGTCCTGTGTACCTCAGATATGCCAAAGAATCCTAGGGTAATGACGTCAACTTTTGCCGATGATACTGCTATCCTTTGCAGCAATCAATGTCTAATTAGAGCATTCAGAGACCTGGGCGAACACTTGAAACTTGTAGAAACATGGTTGTCGAAATGGCGATTAAAAGTAAATGAGCAAAAGTGTAAACATGTCATATTTTTATTAAGACATGTACCGGCAGTTACTCTTAATAATACTATCATTCCGCAATCAAATGAAGTCACTTACTTCGGTATTCATTTAGACAGACGACTGACGTGGCGGAAGCACATTGAAGCTAAAAGGACACACTTAAGACTAAAATCAAATAACCTGCATTGGCTTATTAACCATCGATCTGCACTAAGTTTGAAGTACAAAGTACTCCTGTATAATAGCATTCTAAAGCCATTTGGACTATTTTGAACTAATACAGAGGGCTCAATCCCAAAATACTTAGAACGATCACTGGAGCACCATGGTATTTAAGAAATGAAAATATTCATAGAGATCTTAATTTGCCTATAGTTAAGCAGAGCTCCCTGCAAAAACTGACAAGTCACCCCAACCCGCTGGCACGATCATTGGTATACACAAGTCACATATCTACTTATACAAGGCCCTATGATGCGCTAGGTCGCATTGTCCTTTTCCGAAAACGTTAAATCATTCACCTAAGGCTCTATAATACGCTAGGTCGCATTGGCCCTCTCCAGAAATACCAACAAGCACAATTAAAGCCCAATGAAGCGCTAGCTCGAATTGGCTCTCTTCGAATATTAATGTACTTATCTTCACCACATGATTTAAGATTCCATGATGCACTGTATAGCATTGGCCACGACATTCACCGCACATACAAATATCAAATGTTCTAGAGTTAACAAATATATGCAATTTTTATGCTATGTGTAATGTATTGTTTTAGTTTTAATATTTTAATATCTATTGTCAGTTCTTAAATCAAGATCCAATACATAAAAAAAAATCATTATCTTCAGAAAGCGACTACTTATAAAAAGCAAAAACAACTGCACTTTGCGTTTACCTGCCACCAACGATCCCTCGACTGCATTGATTCTTTCCTTGGTTGTTTTTTCGAGGTAATCACCAAACAACAAAATTAATACCAATTAAACAGTACCTCAAAGCAGCAGCAAGCTGCATAATGCACTGATATATAAAAATTAAACATTTTTATTGTTTTATTTTCCATTTTTTAATTGTTTTTTGTTTTAATTTCAATTTTACTTCTATATATTGCATGAGTTGCTCGGGTTTTTTTTATCTTTATTTAGTAATGATACTTTACATACTCACAATACGATTAAAAGTTACAAAAGCTGCGCTTTAACTATGCTCCGCATATTAAGTAAATTATCTGGGAGGCCGAGCTCGCTTGACATATTCAATCATGCTACAGTTAAATTGAATTTTAAGTTTAATTACTAAAAAGGATAAATTTAAATAAATTTATTAAAAGAAGCGATTTATATAAAAAAAAGGTCTGATGAACACACATAGAACTTCATAAATCCCAGAGGAATTTATTTTTGAAAAGCACATGGGTTTTGCTGTTATTAAGTGGTAATAGAACAGATTTGCATTGAAAAGTTCTGGAGAACACGCCTAGGTTCTGGAGAAATCCTAGTGGAAACTTTTTTTAAAGAGCACATGGATTTTGTTACTCGTTAGTGTCAATACAACCAATTTGCATTTATAAGTTCTGCAAAACACGCTTAGGTTCTGGAGAAATCCTAGTGGAAGACATTTTTTAAAGAGCACATGTTTTTTGTTGTTATTAAATGTAAAGAACCGATTTGCATTTAAAATTTTTAGAGGACGGGCTCAGGTTCTGGAGGAGTCCTAATGAGATTATCGCAAGAACTTATAGATTTTTTAAAACTTTATTTCCAGTAAATGATCAACCAAATTAAAAAAGGATACAATTTTGACTTACTTTTCTTATTTTATATGATAAGAATTAATTTTCGACCATGCCTCCTTTTTTATCCACTTTGCAAGTTTTCCCGAGGTCGCAATTTTATTATTGTACCAAAAAACGGCAAACTGACAAGTTTAAGTACACATCCAATCAAATCTTGTTTTTTTTTAAAACTGTTTGACCATGCCCACTTACGCCCAAAGGATTATTTTTACAAAATTCTTGGAATAATTCTAGACCACAAGCAAAAAACCGCAATCAAATCTCATTTTATTTGAAAAAATAGTTTTTGACCATGCTCAGTTAAAACCTCGATTTCGCCCACTTAACGGCTTTTCTCTATATTTAGTTTGCCGACGGCCATACTGTGTTACTTGAAGAAAAAATTATTTTTTTTAGAAAATAAAATAAAATTAAAAAAAAAAAAAATCCCTTATCGAGTTAGCGATTGCTATGGATCCCATGTCGGCTAAAAAGGTGGAAAAGCTGGGCAACAATGTCGTCTATGGTTTTGGCAGTGCCCAGTTCAGATCTAGGCTAAAGGGAATCAAAGCAAAAGCTGCTGAGGGCAACGTGGTGCCACAGACGTCTTCTGCGGCTCGTGCACACGCTAGTAGCCATAAGCCAAAACGAAAACCACAACCGTAAAGCCTGCACCGAGTGCAGAGAGAGGCAAAACACATGCCAAACCCCCTGCTATCTCTGGTCGATTCAGAAAATGGGAAAGGAAAGTCCAGGAGGCTGCGGAAACTTTGCGAAGCACGGAGGGGCCGGTCTGGGAAATAATGTCCCGGGCTTCACAAAAAAACCCGCCAATTTGGAGACGGCTTAGCTTTCTCCAAATAAATCTCTACCGAGGCCTAGCAGCCTCCTATAGGCTCAGTGCCCTGGTGGAACAAAAGTGTCTGAACTTTGCGGCCATTCAAGGCCGCAAATTGACGAATCAATGGTCTCCAGACAAAAAGTTGTTCTACGACGTCAATGACAACCGACCTAGACGGCACTGATTATCAACAAAGAGCTTATTCAACGTGATCTAATGGCGATACAGGCAGAAGTGCCTAGTGCCAGAGAAAGAAGAAAAATAGTCCTGGAATCCTTGTATCTCCCTGACGACTGCGACGAAGCGGTATCACGAGAGCTTCTGCAGCTTGTAGAATACTGCAAGACTCGCAACCTGCAATGGGTCGTGTGCTGTGACGCAAATGCACATCACACGGTATGGGGAAGCACGGATGTTAATACACGTGGTGAGTCTCTTCTTGATTTTATTACAACTAATAATACTGTAGTAGCTAATAGATGAAATGCACCAACTTTTATAAATGCAATAAGGAGGGAGGTATTAGATCTTACTCTTTTAAGTGCTTTTATATCAAATAATATATCAAATTGGAAGGTGTTGGATGAAGTCTCCTTGTCAGATCATCGATACATTAGCTTTGATCTGAAAGGGGAACTTAAAGACACCTTTGAAATTAGAAATATTGGGAAGACCAATAGGTCACTTTATAACTTCTACATAAGACAAAACAAAGGTCACCTAAGGGAAAAAAATAGCTAACTTTCAGGAACTAAATCTGGAAGTTAACAACTTAGAAAATTGTATAATACACTTTTGAAAAGAGGAAACGGGACAGCTACTGCTGGATACTCACTTTCCAGGCTGTGACACCTGTGTAGAGGACAGTGGAACCATCGAGGGCACTCGCTCCTTGATGCCCACTGGCTCTCTCTCACTGGCTCGTAAGATCTTTACCGTCAACTAATTCTAATTCCACATTCAGCCCACTTAAATCTCCGGGTGTCGATAACATACAACCGTGCCTACTTCGGCAAGGAGTTGATATATTGGCACCGACGTTAATCAATATTTTTAGGATAAGCTTAGAATTAGGCATGGTTCGAAAGCTAGGGTAGCTTTTATACCGAAAGCAAAAAAAAAAGGCGGATCACAAGCCAAAAACTTTTCGGCCCATTAGCCTAACTTCATATATGCTTAAAGTTATGGACAAAATTCTGGATCAATATATCAGAGAAGTTTATCTGGAAGCTATACCTCTCCATATTGAACAATATGCTTACCAATCAGGCAAATCGGCTGAGACTTCAGTACATAGCCTAACGAGTAAAATCGAAAAAGCATTGGAGGGTAAGGAAATTGATCTCTGTACATCTATTGATATTACAGGGGCTTTTGACAATGCTACTTTCAGATCAATTGAGAAAGGGATGGCCAGGAAAGGAATACACAGACTGGTTATAATCTTGGGTTCTCAATATGCTGGAAAACAGGACAATAATTTGTGAATTAGGGACAGAGAGGTTAACTGTCAAGTCAACTAAAGACTGCCCCCAAAGAGACGTCTTATCGCCACTCCTCTGGCTAAAGGGTTCGAAGTTCAGGGCTTTGCTGATAATTTGGTAATCATGGTTAGAGGTAAGTTTGACTCCACCATAACCGACCGCATGTAACTAGCTCTTGACATTACGCAGAATTGGTGTCAGGAGAATGGACTTTCGTTTAATCCTACTAAAACTAACGGGGTACCGCTCACCAGAAGAAGGAAACTAAATCTAGGAACCTTAAGGTTAGATGCCACGGAACTCAAACTTTCCGAGGAAATTAAATATCTAGGAGTAATCCTAGACAAAACTCTGACCTGGAAAAACCACTTACAATACATAACAAATAAAGCTTTAAGAGCAAACTTTGCTTACCAAAGGCTGTATCGTAAATAATGGGGAGTACGACCAAAAATGATCGCGTGTAATATTACCAATGGTTATGTTATATGGTGGCGTAAGGTAGATCAGACTAAGGCTCAGATGACTCTTAATAAGATTCATCGAATAGCCTGTTTGAGTGTCACGAGAGCAATAAGAACTTGCCCCACAACAGCCTTGGGAATAATCACTGGACTTACTCCTCTGCACATCAAAGTAAAGAGGACGGCAGCCAGCGCGGCCATAAGGCTACCTAATCTAGCTTATCTTACGGGAGGCAAACAAACGGGTCACGCAAAGATTCTGGCCATCTTCCGGAATTTTTCGTGTCTTGTGGTCTCCGATAGGATAAACAGAAATCATTGGTTTTTCAGGCACTTTGAAGTGGGTATTAGTGACCGCTCAGCGTGGAGAAACAACTAAATACTCCCTCAACAGAGCTCACAGTCATGGTATACTGATGGAACAAAATTGGAAGATGGCAGTGCTGTAGCGGGAATTGTAGGGTCAAATTTCCGTAAAGCAGTTGCGGTGGGAAAAACAGCTTCCATTTTTCAGGCGTAGATCCACGCCATATGCCTGGTTTCCACTGTGTCATTTTTAATGCTATTTCGAAATGACTTCATATGACAAGGTGCCATATTACACATAATGTGTTTCCATTACGCCATGAAAACTGCCACAAAAATGATATGACAGCGCTAGTCATAAAATGTCGTTGCCATATTCTATTTTGGCGTTCCCACTATTGGCGTCATTTTGAAATTTAAAAACAGCTGTTTTTGTTATTCTTGTCATTTGAAAATTCAAATGCCAACATGTTGGTTTTTTCAGGTCAGTTGAGGAAAATTGTTATCATTTAAACCGTATTAAAAATGAATAAAAAAAAGAATATACAAGTATGTAGCTACCGCTACTTTGTGTTTGGCTGGAGCGAAAAAGAAAACAGGAGCGAAAAAAAATCACGAATGGTGGGTACGTCCAGCTTTGGGGTTCCGACCCACCAATGGCTTTTATACAACGCTCCTCAGAAATTTAAGACATGAAGACCCCATTGGTTAAAAAAATTTTTGAGAATGTCAGTTGACGACTTTGATTTTAAGGTGCACCGTTTGTCGCCGTATATAAAAACAGAAGACACCCAATTTAGAAAAGTGATATCGCCGGTGAAAGAGTGGCCATAACGTTGCGTTACCTGGCATCGGGCGATAGCTTTTCTAGTCTGGTGGCTCTTTTTTGATGGGTAATACTACAATATGCAACATCATTCATAAAACGTGCACTTCACAGAAACATTACCTTTTTAACAACTGCCGACAAAAAGTAAAGAAAGAAAAACAGCTTATATATTTTTTTGTTCTTCTTCTTTCTTTTCTCTAAAAAAATGACTTGTATGCCATAAAATGTCTGCTAGTCATTTTATGCCATTAACGGTTTGACGTAGGTGTTTACACTAGGTAATAATTTTGCCATTGCGTAGTCATAAATTGACTTCATATGTAAATGATTACCGTTCTCATTAAAAATGACACTATGACACATAAAAATGACACAGTGGAAACCAGGCATTAGAACTAAGTGTCAGATAATGTCTACGTAGGGGCACCAGCGGTACCAAAATATGTATTCTCTCAGACAGCCAAGCAGCTCTAAAATCACTTAAAAACTTCTCATTCCAATCAAAGTTGGTATGGGATTGTCTTAAACTTATCAACAACATAGCAGCAAGAAATTCGGTTACTCTGATATGGGTGCCGGGACATGAAGGACATGAGGGCAATGAAATAGCGGACTTTCTCGCAAAGGTGTAAAAATTCCGTTCATAGGTCCGAGACCTTTCTGTGGGGTAAACAAGAGTTTCATAAATAACTTGATACAAGTATGGGAAAAACAAAGACTACTTGAGCATGGAAAAACCCAAACAGGTATGCGGCGGTCAAGAAGACCCATTGACCCAGCACATATCAAGGTTGAAGCTATTCTCAACCTTAGCAGAAAAGATATAAAACTCTATAGTGGATTCTTAACAGGACACTATAAACTTAATTACCATCTGAAGAAAATAGAAGTAGTAGCAAATGATTCATGCCGATTCTGCTAAGATGAACAGGAAACGGCTGAACATGTTCTTTGCATTTGTTAGCGGTGGCAAGACGCAGATTTGACTACTTAGGAAACGGGATTCTAGTTCAAGTGCCATTTGAAAAATTAAGCCCACAACAATTACGAGATTAAAAAATAGTCTAGAATTGTGTTTGTAGAGCAATGAGGCTGCACAATAGATTTTTCAGGTCGCAGTGCATCTTTAGCCTGTATTAATAAAAATAAAATTGCGACAACTTTGACCATTTGAAACTGTCCTTCTAATTATATAAAATAAAATCCATGTCTCAAAAATCTCTTCCACTAGGATTTCTCCAGATCCTAAGCTTGTTCTCCATAACTTTTATATGCAAATCGGTTCTATTGGCACTAAATAATAAAACCCATGTGCTCTACCGCCTTGAGAAGTACCCTTGTAGACAGATCTGCGTATGAATAAGCGTATAATTCAAGAATCTGCTTATTAGCAACTGATCTATGCAATTTATAGGAGCCTCAGAGTTATGCAGATCTGTCAGCACGTCTGTAATGGTTTTCAACAATCTTGGTAGTATTTTATGCCCTCAAAAAACTTTTATACAAAAATGTTAAATACCGCATTATACTGAACACTCGTACAAATTTTATAAATGTTTTTCCTTATAAAAAATAAATACAATTTGCGAATTTATTTTTTTATAAGGAAAAACATTTATAAAATTTGTACGAGTGTTCAGTAAAATGCGGTATTTAACATTTTTGTTTTAATAAAACTATTTACACAAAATCGTAGTACAAAATCCCCCTTTTCATGAGGAAAAAGTATTAATAAAAATAGTTGCAGTGTAAATCACTAGTTCACATTCAGTATTAAACACTTTATTGGCAACCATGGTGAAATAAATATAAGGTAAGGAGAGTAGAAAAATGTCTCGAGATTGTTTCTCTCTTTGAAAATTAAATTTATATTTGCCAAAATTGTTAAGTTAATAGAAACAACAGCGTAGTTTGTTGTTAAAAATCATAAAAATTAACTTGAAAATAAGGTAGAATTAGAGGTGAGTTCGCTTAATTTGCGTTCTCATTTTTAATTTTCTATCCTTAATATTCAAGCATTGTGGCAACATGAAAAAATGGGCATGATCAGATACGAACAATGCTCACTTATAGTAAACAGAGGAGACCGAGCTCGCTCGGCAGATTATTTAATAATGTTACAGTTACAGTGAATTTTAAGTTTAATTATTATAACTGAAGAGTACATTGGTTTTGTAGAACCGATTTATATAAAAAAGTTATGAAGAACACGCTTAAATCTTCATTAATCCCAATGGAATTTATTTTTGAAAAGCACATGAGTTTTGTTTTTATTTAGTACGAATAGAAAAGATTTGCATTTATAAGTTCTGGAAAACACGCTTAGGTTCTGGAGAAATCCTAGTGGAATCTTTTTTTTGAAGAGCACATAGATTTTGTTGTTCTTTCGTGCCAAAAGAATCGATTTGCTTAAAAAAGTTTTAGAAGACGCGCTTATGTTCTAGAGGAACCCCACAAAAACTTTATTTCCAGTAAATGATCAATCAACCAAACGGCAAACGGGCAAGTTTCATCAAAATCAGTGGAGCCATTTTCAAGATAAAGTTTGTTTTAAAAACTGTTTGACCATGCCCACTTACGTCCACAAAAGTAGTTTTACAAAATTCTTCGAATGATTATATACCACAAGCAAAAAACCACATTCAAATCCGACCACCCATTCTCATTTTTTTTGAAAAAAAAATTTGAGCATACCCAGTTAAAACCTCGATTCCGCCCACTTAACGGGTTTTTTCAAGGATGAAACATGTCGCCAAATTTGTTTCTCGTCAAGTACCACCAAACTGTAAAATTTCAGCAAAATCGTTAGAGCCGATCTTGAAATACTGGAGACAATTATAAATATATAAATAAATATATACAATATACAAACTTATTTTGGTTAATATAAGATTTATAACATACTAGCTTAAATTACCCGGCGGTGCCCGGGTTATTTTTAAATAGAATCAAGTCTTAGTTTATTTGTTAATTAAGATTAATAAACTTTCCAGCCTCGCCCATCATTTTTGGAATTATATTTGTATAAATATTTGGTCAATTTGATAATTTTATAATATACCAAATTTGTATGCAGAACTTCCCGTTACTTTTCGTTGTTTGTTTGTAAATATTGTCACCATGTACCTATAAACTGAGTTTCACAACAGAGTTAACCTCCCCTGTATTCGCATTTGTATGTAACTAAAATTTTAGTAGCTCTTTCCGGTAAGATTTAGTTACTATGTTAAACAGACCCCAGTTTTGGTGAGATGGTAGATAAAGTTCCGAAACACCTTCGCACTAAAGTTAATCATCGTACAGTATCACGTTTCTGTGCTACAACGGTGAACGATCAACGACCACGCCCACTTTTTGTAAGATGGTAGATTTAGTCACCATACATTTTTATACAAACGTTTATCTTCGTAGAGAATCGTGTTCCTGAGATATAGCGGTGGGCGTTAAATTGATCCAACCACGCCCCCTTTTTGTGAGGTGGTATATTTCATCATCATACATCTCTATATCAAATTTTATCATCATAGATCACAATGTTCCTGAGATATTGCGGTGGGCGTTAAATTGATCCAACCACGCCCACTTTTTATGAGGTGGTAGATTTCGTCACCATACACCTACATACTAAGTTTTATCATTGTAGATCATCGCATTCCTTAGTTACGGCAGTGAGCTTTACATTGATCCAACCATTAATATTGTTAGCGAAATAATCGATTTTGTTGACCTTATTTTATTACTTGTGGGCGTAATATGTGGGCGTGGCAGATATTATATAGCCTATCATTCCTTCCAGACCCATCTCGATATATTTTCCAAGTTTGAAGTAAATCGGTTCAGCCGTTTAGGCGTAGATAAGGAAGTAAGGATAGTAAGGATAAAATATATGCTATAAGAAGAACATTTTGTGTATCTCTAAAATGGTGTATTTTAGCTTCGTCATAGCCGAAGATGTTTGTATGTAATGCTTTAAAATATTTAAAGTTATACTTACGCAAAAGTACGCATCCACTTCATTTGCAAAAACATCTACAGTGTTTGAATGCATTTTTACACGCAATTGATAGAATGTAAACAATAAAAAATCGTTCCGTATATTTTGTTTCCACCAAGGAACTCGATTAGGATCATGAATTGGTCTGGCATCAGCAATAGGAAATCTATAAAACAGAATCAAAATATCATAAATACTACAATAAAATTATGTTAAAATAGTTAAGAAAAGATCATATCAAAAACTAAAAGTACTTTTTTAAAATAGTTATTATTCGGGATTCCGAAATTTCTTATTTTTTACCAGTAATTAAATCACCTTCGCAGTGTTTGATTATGCTGTACAGTTTTTTCTGGTACTTTTACTTTTCAAAATAGGTCTATAAATTTTTGTGTTGCTTGTATTCTTCACTGTATATATATTTACAATATATATATACAGCGTGCCAATAAAGTCACCGAATCCCCTATGAATTTGCACGAAACACGCTGTAACTTTGTCAAATTTTTATTTAACAAAAAAGATTTGGTGCAGATTTATAAAAAAAATCTATTTTCTTCAAAATAACAAAACAAAAACAGTAACATTAAAAAATAAAATACAAAAAAATATTCAGATATAGTCTAGTCAACAAAAGTCTACTTACTCTTACTACTATTACAAGCTAATTAAATATAAACATAATATTACTAATTAAAACTAAAAACATAGTATCTAGTAGAATATCCCTTCATTTTAATAACCTCTCTGAGGCGATTTGGCATTGACATCACTAATTTTTCAATGTAATCAATGCCAGCAGGTTTTTATTACTTATGTGGTGCTTTCGAATTTTTTTCTAGCATATCCCACACATGCTCTATTGGGTTTATATCTGGACTCTGTGGTGGAGTCTCCAATAAATGAGACGTGTTATAGGCGAGATAGAGTCCGGTGTTCATGGCCTTATGTGTTGGGTCGTTGTCTTGTTGGAAGTAGAATTCTGATCCTGTACCAAGTTTCTCAGCGCTGCTTTTCAAATTTCTTTTAAGTATATCAATGAACTGATATTGGTCCATCACGCCATCAATAAATTCTTAGCTTCCAACGCCTGATGCAGCTATGCAACAACGTGTTTTTTGGGTTAACCGCTTCTCCAGGTCTTCTCCACACGCGGAGGCGCCCGTCCGAGCCAAAAATATTATATTTTGACTCATCTGAGAAGATCACCTTACGCCAAAAATCGACTGGCTTGTCCACGTATGGTTACCGGGTGTACATCCTTCTGAGTAGTACTACTTAGCTCTGTTGCAATCTTTACTGCGCTAGAAAATGGATCCTTGTCCACCAAATGTTTTATTTGGCGCTGGTCGCGATCAGAAAGTACAGATGGTCAGCCAGATCTGCTATTATTTGATGCGCCCTTCGTATTTAAAACTGCCAATTATTGTTTGGAACGTTGACTTGCTTCTGGACATAATTTTAGCTATCTCTGCCAAAGATTTTTGCTCCGTCGTGTGGAGCTGCAAGATCCGACCACGTTTTTCTAGAGTTAATTCTTTTCGCGACATCTTTGCTATGAAATTTTAAAATTTCATTCATCTCAAGCAATGCGCACAAATTATTATAAATTTTGACGTCTAACAACAATGTTTCAAAAATTCCCGTTATTTTTAAGATGAACATTACGTACGTAGACTTTTATTGACTAAAATATTTGAATATTTTTGGATTTTTAATAATAATATTAGACTAATATCAAATCATACCATATAGATTTATTAATAAATCTGCATCAAAACATTCTTGTTTAATACAAATTTGACAAAGATGGGTTGAGGCGCGGTATTACAACATTGAACAGCATTTGAGTGGCATTTTTGTTGATTAGGTAGTGAGCTATGTAACTAAAGAAATTGTGTAATTAAAATCTTGTTTTATTTCATGCATTTCAGTGACTTACACAGAATTTATTCATTCTAATGATTTTTTCTGTGAATATTTACTTTAATTGACATTATTGTCCATGGTAAATACAATTAATGCACTCATTTAAAAAAATTTACAAATTATATTTTTCGTTATTTTTCGTGCAACAGCAAAGCTGTTCAGAAAAGTTACGAGTATAAAAGTTATAACGAGTTGAATAGGATCATGCAAAATTTTAAAACGTACATTTTTTAGAACACAAAAATAATTCCCCTCGTTTTCAAATCGATTACATATTCAATTTCAGATTATTATTAGGAGTAATATTAGCAAAATAAACGAATATTTTCACTTAATTTCACAAATTTTGAGCGAAATAAGAGGCTCCCAAAGCCTTCTCCGGTGTAAACACAACTATTTCATAACAATTGGATGAATGGTTTAGATGCACATGAGGTATATACAGAGAGATAGAAACATATAAAGATAGAAAAATACAAGTAATCTTAGCTAGTCTACACTAAAATAGAGTCAATATCAATTTTAACTAGTAAGAAAAAAAAGGAAATTTTACTAGAGGAAACGGGACAGCTACTGCTGGACACTCACTTTCCAGGCTGTGTCACCTGTGTAGAGGACAGTGGAACCATCGAGGGCACTCGCTCCTTGATGCCCACTGGCTCTCTCTCACTGGCTCGTAAGATCTTAACCGTCAACAAAACTAAATGGGCTAATTCCACATTCAGCCCACTTAAATCTCCGGGTGTCGAAAAAATACAACCGTGCCTACTTCGGCAAGGAGTTGATATATTGGCACCGACGTTAATCAATATTTTTAGGATAAGCTTTGAATTAGGCATGGTTCGAAAGCTAGGGTAGCTTTTATACCGAAAGCAAAAAAAAAAGGCGGATCACAAGCCAAAAGCTTTTCGGCCCATTATCCTAACTTCATTTATGCTTAAAGTTATGGTAAAAATTCTGGATCAATATATCAGAGAAGTTTATCTGGAAGATATACCTCTCCATATTGAACAATATGCTTACCAATCAGGCAAATCGACTGTGACTTCAGTACATAGCCTAACGAGTAAAATCGAAAAGGCATTGGAGGGTAAGGAAATTGATCTCTGTACATCTATTGATATTACAGGGGCTTTTGCAATGCTACTTTCAGATCAATTGAGGAAGGGATGGCCAGGAAAGGAATACACAGACAGGTTATAATCTTGTGTTCTCAATATGCTATAAAACAGGACAATAATTTGTGAATTAGGGGCAGAGAGGTTAACTGTCAAGTCAACTAAAGACTGCCCCCAAAGAGACGTCTTATCGCCACTCCTCTGGCTAAAGGGTTCGAAGTTCAGGGCTTTGCTGATGATTTGGTAATCATGGTTAGAGGTAAGTTTGACTCCACCATAACCGACCGCATGTAACTAGCTCTTGACATTACGCAGAATTGGTGTCAGGAGAATAGACTTTCGTTTAACCCTACTAAAACTAACGGGGTACCGCTCACCAGAAGAAGGAAACTAAATCTAGAAACCTTAAGGTTAGGGGCCACGGAACTCAAACTTTCCGAGGAAATGAAATATCTAGGAGTAAAACCACTTACAATACATAACAAATAAAGCCTTAAGAGCAAGCTTTGCTTACCAAAGGCTGTATCGTAAATAATGGGGAGTACGACCAAAAATGATCGCGTGGTCTTACAAAACAGTAATATTACCAATGGTAATGTTATATGGTGGCCAAAGGTAGATTAGACTAAGGCTCAGATGACTCTTAATAAGATTCATCGAATAGCCTGTTTGAGTGTCACGAGAGCAATGAGAACTTGCCCCACAACAGCCTTGGGAATAATCACTGGACTTACTCCTCTGCACATCAAAGTAAAGAGGACGGCAGCCAGCGCGGCCATAAGGCTACCTAATCTAGCTTATCTTACGGGAGGCAAACAAACGGGTCACGCAAAGATTCTGGCCATCTTCCGGAATTTTTCGTGTCTTGTAGTCTCCGATAGGATGAACAGAAAACTGTGGTTTTTGAAGTGGTTATTAGTGACCGCTCAGCGTGGAGAAACAACGAAATAATCCCTCAACAGGGCTTATAGTCATGGTATACTGATGGGTCCAAATTGGAAGATGGCAGTGCTGGAGCGGGAATTGTAGGGCCAAATTTCCGTACAGCAGTTGCGATGGGAAAAATAGTTTCCATTTTTCAGGCGGAGGTGCAAGCCTTAGGACTAAGTGTCAGAGAATGTTAACGTAGCCGCACCAGCGGTACCAAAATATGCATTCTCTCAGACAACCAAGCAGCTCTAAAATCACTTAAAAACTTCTCATTCCAATCAAAACTGGTATGGGATTGTCTTAAACTTCTCAACACCCTAGAGCAACCGAGTTCCTTGCTAGAACTCGGTTACTCTAATATCGGTGCTGGGACATGAAGCGCATGAGGGCAATGAAATAGCGGACTCTCTTGCAAAGAAAGGTGC
Source organism: Suillia variegata (assembly GCA_949127995.1). Taxonomy (NCBI): domain Eukaryota; kingdom Metazoa; phylum Arthropoda; class Insecta; order Diptera; family Heleomyzidae; genus Suillia; species Suillia variegata. The sequence continues at coordinate 26,824,664 of OX421843.1, read as the reverse complement.
AGAAACACCGTTCACAGTAGCTTCATAAATAACTTGATACAAGTATGGGAAAAAAGTCAACTTGAGCATTGGAGTGCCCAAACAGGCATGCGGCAGGCAAGAAGACTCATTGACCCAGCACATATCAAGGTTGAAGCTATTCTCAACCTTAACAGAAAAGATATAAAATTCTATAGTGAATTCTTAACACTGTAAACTTAATTACCATCTAAATAAAATAGGAGTGGTAGCAAATGATTCATGCCGACTCTGCCAAGAGGAGCAGGAAATGGCTGAACATGTTTTTTGCACTTGTCCAGCGGTGGCAAGACGCAGATTTGACTACTTAGGAAACGGAATTCTAGTTCCAAGTGACAGTAAAAATTAAGTCCACTACAATTACGAGATTTATAAATAGTCTAGAATTGTGTTTGTAGGGCAACGAGGCTGCACAATAGATCTATCAGGTCGCAGTACATCCTTTATTAATAATAATAATTTAAGAAAATAATCTTCGGCTATGCCGATATGCTAAATCGAAATTTAGGGGATGTGAGTTCCAAATAACAACACGCAAGGTTTCGCTTCCAAAAACGTCTTCTCTTCTCAATATTCGTATTAGATAAAAAAAAAGCCGAATTCTAATTTGGTTATACGACAGTGTGTACATTTTTCTCAAGACGCGACTTACAGCGACCTCTTTATTTAAAATTCACTATTAAAAAACTTAAAAACTAAAAAAAATAATATATTAAATAAAATGTTTGGCGCGAACAACGGCTGTAATCACTATGACAGATACACAGACAGACGGACGGACAAACATCGTTAAATCGACTCAGAATTCGACGCTGATCATTTATATACATACTTTGTCATAACTACCACGAAGAATAAAGTCAATATATCCTTAAAAAAAAAGCAATTCCACTATGTGAGCTCCTATTTTATTCTAAGTTCTAAGATGGGCAAGATTGGACAAAATCTACTATTCCCTCCCATACAAACCCTTTCTATGCGTAAAAAATGAATGAAAATAGTTCTAGTGCAGATATTCAAATTCAATATTTAGCACTTTAGTAGTAATACAAACCTGCTCACAAAAAATTTGAGTGATCGGATCAGAACCATACCCACTTCCCATTAAAACCATCCCTTTCCATACGAAAAGAAGTCCGATAAGAATAACGCCGACTTACAATAAAGACCGTAACCGTTACGGCCGTTTTATTTTTTTCGCTAGCAATAAACGACCGAAAATAACGATTATTCCTTGTCGTTTTTATAATAATCAAAAATTTTAATTTTAAGTCCTTTTAATAATGTCAAGGATGTAATGGTATATTTAAAATTTTCCTAAGTCAATTCCTTCTATGTGCTTTTTTGATTTAAATATTTCGGAAGAACTATTATTTTCGGTCCCTGATAGACACTTATGTGCTAAAAGAATCAAATTTTTGGTGTCGCTCATGGTTAAATAATATAAGGCTAGGAAAGTACTCACCTCACCTCGATTTCTGCCTTATTTGTCTGCCTTATTTTGAAGTATAATATTTTATTTTTGATAAAAAACTACGTTGTTGTTTTTATTTACTTGATAATTTTGTAGCAACCATGGCAACTACACACAAATTTTGTTTTCAAAGAAAGAAACAATTTTATTTTTGACAACAAACTACGATATTTTATTTATTTAATGTAATAGAGAAATAATATCGAGGTGGAGAGGAACATTTTTCTACTTTCTTCATCTCATATTTATTACTGAAATGGCGTAAGGTATATGCGCTTTGGCTAGCTGAAGATAATTCTTTTACTGGTTTAATTTATTGATTGAATCATCCAAATATAATTTTAAATTTTAAATTCAAATTCACTAAATCTATTTTGGTTATATTGCCGATGTCCATTGAAATAGGCAATGTGTAATTTATCGCTTTTAATACGACAGTGCATCGATGAACGTTAATGCACCATCAAAGACCAGTATTTATAAAAAAAAAGAAATACGTTCGTGACAGGTGACAAATCGTGGATCTATGCGTATATGTAAAAGAACATTTGATGCCATTATATATGAATTCGATATTCGTACGAAGTTCATCAATCGTCGCTGACTTGTTGGCATAGACCATAGACTTGAAGTAGCCCCACAGGAAATAGTCTAACGCCGTCAAATCGCACGATCGAGGCGGCCAATCGACTGGGCCATTTCGTGAGATAACCCGTCTACCACACATGGTTTCCAATAAATTGATTTTGACATTCGCTGTGTGGCTTGTGGCGCCGTCCTGTTGGAACCACATGTCCTCCAAGTCCATATCATCCAATTGGGGCCTAAAATATTCGGTTATCATTGAACGGTAGCGATTTCCATTCACAGTAACGTGCCGGTCTTGATCATCACGGGAAAATCCGAATCATTTTTAAGTTGTTTCTCAGCCCAATTCACAAACATACGACGGTTCTGGTGGTCAAGCGGCTTCAGTTCTTGCGTCAATTTGATCTTGTAAGGATGTAGGCCAAGATCTTTTCGCAAAATTTGCCACAACGACGTCACAGAGATGCCCAACGCTTGAGAACGACGTGTGAGAGACACATTTGGGCTTTCTTGAACTGAAGCCTCAGCGGCAGCAATATTCTCGATACTACGGGCACTTTGTCTCACTAACACGGAAACATTTTGTACTGTGGATTAAAATTTTTCCACTAGACGCTTAATTGTTGATCTGGTAGGACGATTATGACGACCATAAATTGAACGTAGCGCTCTTATAGTTTAGGCCACTGACTCCGAATTTCGGTAGTAAATTTTAATAATTTCGACTCGTTGTTGGCTCGTATATCTCTCCATGATGAAATGGCAAACATTACTGAAGAGTAATGTCAAGAGAGCGGGAAAATATATGGCGTCGTTTGCTGTCCCTATCGGTCTACTTTTGTAGTGTCCCCTTAAAAAAACCCTTTATTAATGGACTTTGTAATTGAGATTGAGCTTTGACTCCCTTGAAAGTAGCTAATTGAGTTCAACGATTTTGAGTTTCATCTGAGTGATTTTAGATGATATGTGTTTCTGCTACGTTAGTCACCTTAAGGTGGTGAATAGAAACTGACAAACAAATTTTAAAATCAATTAAATTATTGTTTTGAAAAAGTAAATAGAAATGAAAAGCTGTGTCCAGATCCCTATCTATTTTCCTCAACAACAGAAAAGCTGATATTCTATGCTGCATCATCAAGTTTTTCGTTAACATTCCACTACAATGTCAAACCTAACAACATTAATACAATAGTATCAGCCGCACGTGCAGCAAATCAACACTTTCTTCTCCAGCGACACCTATAGAAATAAAAACATTTACAAGCCTGTGGCTTGATCACACAAAATTGGCACATGACCATCTTCTACATGGTATGAAAGCTAGGTCCTTACTTACTTAGGTTGGCATCAAAAGTCCGTACTTAATAAATAATTGTTCAAATCTTAATACCAGAAATAAAATCTTTAAAAGCAAAAACCAACTTAATTCTTACCAAAATATAAGTTCATTTATCAATCTAAAGTGTTTTTCAGGATCACATTATACTGCAAATTTTTCAATATAAGTTTTCTTACTTGACCTACGTCCTGCTTCATTTTCAAAGCACAGACCAGTCATAGTGCTTCTTTCACTTTTCTTCTTTTGAGGTTTTAAGGAAATAATTTACAAACTTTAGTTAAGATTTTGAAATAAAGCTACTGGTAATAATTTGTTATCTCCTATTTGGCAGGTTATAATATTTTGTTACTTTTGTTACGGTAATAAAATTTCAGAATACTAATTTGTCGCAATTGTTACTTTATTGACAAATTGTAAATGTGGTGACTATTATACAGGGTGGCGCAACAGAAATCACCCTATTGGAAGATGCTCTCATTTTTGCAAATAGCCGCCAATGTCAAATCTGTTTTGCCATTTGTGGACTAGACAGATACAGAATACAAGTGAATAAGCCATGGAGCGATACACTCCCCAAGAACGCGGAATAATTGTGTCTATTTTTTTGCGTAACAATTCGTCTGTGGTGTTGGCAAAAATCATAATGAGCGATGAGGCTCATTTTCACCTCAGCGGGTACGTGAACAAGCAAAATTATCGCTTCTGGGGAACCGAAAATCCGCGAGTGATGCACGAGAAACCATTACACCCGCTCAAAGTGACTGCGTGGTGCGCTGTTCACGCTGGAGGAGTCATCGGGCCGAACGCCGCGGGTCAAACGACAACAGTGGACGGTGCGCGCTATAGGGCAATGTTGACCTTGTAGAACTATTAGAATAGGGCTGTTATAGTGTTTAAATGATTTTGTACGTAATAAGTTGCAATGTCTGGCATTGAGTGAGAGCACAGAACACACTTTACCAACGGCCTGTGTGATATCTAGGAAAACAACATAACAGTACTGATTTTTTTTAAGGTACCTTTTATTGCGTCCACTATGCGATGTACTTGTTCAATAGTGCTTTTCTCGAAAACCAAATTGGTGACCGAGAGATATTTCTTTTTCAATAATTTTAGGTTAAATCAGCTTTATGAGGAGCTTTTAGAAGAGTTTCGAAATAATAGAGAGCAGACTTATTGGCCGGTATGAAGTCACAATGCTAGAATCTTTATGAGGTTTGAGGATCATTTTTACTTGAGGAAGTTTCTAATCGTCTGGGTAGTGGCATGTTCAAAGAATTGCATCAAATAAGTTTGATATTGTAACTGCTGGCAGTTCTTTTATCATTTTGGGTGTTATAAAGTCCGATCCCGGTTTTTTTTTTAATTTATGGTTTTTATTGCTTTCAGAGATTTTTTCTGATTAATATTCCAAAGTTTTGTTGCGAGTGGTGACGGTATTGGGATATTACTTGTAGGGGAGTTCGGAGACACTTTTCTGGCGATTTTCAAAAGCTGCACCTATTTCTGAATCACTTCTGACCCAGTTCACATTTGATAGCCGGATAGGGGGTTCTGCTAATAAGTGTTTTTTTTTATTTTTAGCAGTGTGTCATTAAGAATAATTTGTTGATCTTGTTGGTGCGAGTTTGCTCAAAAAATTATTCATAATCTTTTTGATAATATTTCGGACTAGCGTAAATAAAGTTATACTTTCGGCATATCATAATAAACTAAAACTCTCAATTTACATATGACAGTTAGAACCTATAAAATATGAGATTAGTATTGTTGAGTGACATATCTTTATACTACAACACATAATTAAGAATAAATTAAAACATATCACAGAATATTTAGCTGTATTTTCAGATTGGGCGATCTGTCATTCTGCCATTCGCGATGTATTTGCCTTTTCCTTTTTTAGAAACTCATCAATATCTCATGGGGTAAATTAAGCCTTTATTGCACTGTAAAGAAATGCGGGAGTGGTAGCTGCTTGAAAATGCAGAAATGTATGATTTTTAACATACATTTCTTCTCGTTTAATTTTAATTGACACATTTAGTTAAAGGTGAGTGCTTATATACAGCCTGTATTTGAGCCTGTTTGTGAGTTTACTGGTTAATTTATTTTGTGGATTTAATTCAGGGGTTGGGATATACTTTATTGTTATTTTATATTCAGTTTTTAAAGATTGCAAAGTCGTTGATATCTGATTTTTTGGCTGTCCGTTGGCCAGTTTCTTTTTGCAGTTTATACAAAGTAATATTTTTTACCGAATTTTTTTATGGAAAAAAGTGGGACCTTGAAAAACATTCCAATTGGCAAACAAAACGAATGGAATAAAAAATTACTTCAGCCATTTTCTCAATTTAAAAAAATTTAATAATATACTCTGTTCACAAATGTCATAAGCAAACGTTCCTGTATAATTTTTAGAGTTTTACTTTTAATAACTTTTTAAGTTTTTTTTCCTAGAATCTCTTCTATGATAAATTATAAAAATATATTTATTGAAATTATATTTACCTTAACCGGACATCAAATTTTGTAGAGGAAATATTTAAATCTATTGCAGATTTCGGAGTTAAGTAGAGATCGTTATTTTCACTAAGGTTATCATCATTTTTGTTCACGTCGTTTGTGGAAAATGGTGATGGTCCAAATAAACCACTTAAACGATCTATAATAGATATATCTAACTCCAACGTTGATTTTTTTAAAGTTATATCAAGTGTGGTTGTTAATGTATTTTTCAGATTGCATGAAAAATATGATTTCAGAATCACGGTGATTGCAGGATTTTTGTTATATTCTTCAGAACAAACCTGTAAAAATTATGGATTTATAGTATTACAGAGCCAAAACAATTTGTTTTAAAAAAAATTAAAAAATATAATAGTAAGTATAACATAAATTTAAAAATGGGCGGTCTGAGAAGTCTCAACGCCTGAAATCGCAAGAGAAATTTACTATGGTACATTCTCATAGACAGCTACTTTCAAAATGTCAACTGAATCGGACTCGTAGCTTTGTTTTGACCGCGTGTGGAAGCGGACGTGTCTGCGAATTTTAGAAAGAAGGAAAAAGAGAAATATCGGTAGTGATTTGATTTTTGTTTTTGGAAGGGAAAACGTGTGGCGAAATCCAAGAACTCTTTGATGCTGTGTATGATGACTCTTCTTCTTCGATGGCGACCATAAAAATTGGTTTAACTAGTATCAACGTGGTCGCACGTCGGTTTTGATGGGCCACGCCCAGGTGACCCGGAAACGGCAATCACGAAGCATAACATAAAAAAAATCCACGATCTCGTATTGGCATCTCTAAATACCGCGTGGGTCATATCCTGTATGAAATATTGGGCATGAGAAAGCTGTCGGTGCGATGGGTGTTGCGTTTGCTCACTCGCACCGACTCTCACCTCCAACGTCGCCACGCTAAATTGGTCCAATTGGGCTATGAACTTCTGCCATATCCTCCATGTTCTCCAGATTTGGCCCCGTGCGACTTCTATTTGTTTCCAAACTTGAAAAAGCCACTCGCCGGGCAGAAATTTGAGTCAAATGAGGTCATCGCCACGGAGGCCTACTTCGGAGACCTCGAGAAAACGTATTTTTCAGACGGGTTAAAGAGATTGGAGCATCGTTGGGTCAAGTGTATCAAGCTTAAAGGAGAATATGTTGATAAATATATATAGCCACTTTTCAAAAATTGTAGGGTTTTTATTTTGTAGGGTAAGTACTTATGGACCGCTCTCGTATACGAAATAGTTACCTTTTTATTAGAGCTATTTTTTAAATCATAAACCAACCTATTTAAATTACTATAATTTTTTAAGATCGTTTGTGTATCAAAATAACCAATAAAAGTTTTAACATATAATAAAAAGCTAACAAACATGGACCAACCTAAACTTTTCCAAAATGTAATCAGTTGTTCCCAAGTACAAACTTTCAACCCAATATCGCATATAATTCTCAAGATATCATGTTTAAAAGAAATCAGTACATTTGTAAAATCTCACTATTGCGTTAACATTAAATCATGACACACAGACGGAATAAACAGAGATCACATGTATCCCGGTTAACGAAACCAAGAGATAATGCTGGCGGAGCGTTGGCCAAATTCTACGCCCGTATTAATAGGATGATTACTCTGACATAAAAGCACAGCTAAGCACAAAAAAATACAACTGATATCAATAATGGAATTAGTAAAAAAAAAAACTACATGTAACATGAAACATAAAACGATGAATTTAAACATAAACATGTAACATGTCTAAACAACTTTGCTGGAGAAGAATTTAAACATGTTATTAGGTTCGGTTTAATATGTGCAAATAACTCAGAAAGTGTAATTAAATTGTAATGGTAATTGAAGTTATTACAAATACTCCGAAATAGGTCATGTAATCCGTAGTTTGTTCGACAAATTAACTTTAAAAGAATATAATGTCTTAAGTCTCGTCTAGGCACATTGAATTTTAATATAGATAATAAAAATTCAGAGTTAATTCCACCATTCATTAATTTATGTAAAAATGTAATGTTCAACATTGTTGTACTATTAGGCGGAGGAAGGTGAAAATATGGATTCCATCGAAAAATTCGGAGTGCAAATAGCATGAATTGTTTCAGGACTGATTCCAAAATATCAGTATTAACATTATATTGAGGGTTCCATACCACAGATGCGTATTCTAATATAGGTATAACTGAAGAAGTATATAATAGTTTTGTAGTGTAAAGGTCATTAAACTCCTTTTCCCAACTTTTAAAAAATTCAAGAACTCCTTTTGCTTTATTTGAAATTATATTAGTGTGTTGATAAAAACGTAGTTTTGAATCCATTGACACTCCATGATCAACAAAAGAATTTATAGTTTCAATTTCAGTTTTAACTAAACTTAAGTGAATTTCAATCGGATATTTGCACTGGAAATGTTTTGATTTTTGTTTTTTTGGAAAGCGGTTATAAGTGCGGGAGGTGGGTGTGGGTTTTATCCGATCACGCCCATTTTTTGTAAGCATTTTTGTGTTACTACTTAATATTCAATTCGAACTGGATATCTGGAACTTAACATTTTTTTTTCTTCATGTAAATATATGGTTTGTATGGGAGGAGGTAGGTTTTTTGGCTCGTTCTTGCCCATATTGAAGCTTAATCGTATGGATATGAATTTACATACCAATTTCAGCTATATAGTATTTAAATATTGGCTGTATTCGCTGGGAAAAAACGACAGACGGACGGATATCGTTAAATCAACTCAGAATTCAACTCGAACTATTTATATATATTGTCATACCTACTAAGCCACCTTATGAGCGTTACAAATAGAAGAACAAATTCAATATATCATACGCTACGAACTTTTCAATGGTCTGCAGCTTGCTAGCATTTTAAATAACCCCACAAAAAGAATTCCGGAGGGGTAAAATCTGATGGCCAGTCATGTCGACTCTTTTTGACATTAGTTTCGAGCGACTGTTTGACTATATTTCAAGAGTAAATGGTCTGTCGGTAATATTCATTGTACAAATTGCACTTCATATGGAAACAAATGAAAATCATCATTAAAAATGCAAGATAAAGTGGTCACGAAAAAATTCTGAGCGTACGACGTACGACACTTTTGGATTCTGAGCAACGCTCATTGGCTCATTGTTTCGGTGCAAAGAAATTCATTCGACTGAGAAATGTCAATGGTATTCAATGTCAAAACAAAAGACAGGCAGTTCTTTTTAGAAAATGACAATAGATAGCACTAATTCAAAAATAACATTAGACAACAGTAATTAAAACAGCTAGACGTTGTAAACAGCTGACATACTTTTTAAATTGCTACATGTTTTCATCTTGTTTGGTTAATTTGGAAGATCACAAATATAAAATAGGCATCTGGAAGACACAAATAGTACTATTAGTACCTGGGAGACCGAGCTCGCTCGGCAGATTATTTAACCATGCTAAAGTTAAATTGTGTTTTATATATAATCTATACATATATATAAAAATTAATTCTTCTTTCTTTCTATCTTTCTTTCTTTGTACCAAATAGGCGCATAAACCATTCATCCGATTATGATGAAAATTTGGGAAGTTGCTATGCTGACGCCAACTTAGGTTTAGGGCAAAGAAAAATTTGCAACGCCCACCTATTACGCCCACAATTTGTAAAACCAAGTTAAAATATTCGATTATTTCGCTAATATTGTCCCTAAAAATCTGAAATTGGGTATCTGAGTTTGTATAAACACTGTCGATAACTTCACCAAAAATTGGCGAGGTTGGATCAATTTAACGCCCACTTTGAAAAAAATTAAAATATGCGATTACATGGCTAATATTTCTTCTAAAAATCTGAAATTTATTATCTAAGGTTGTATGGGCACTGTTTATAACTTCACCAAAAATAGGCGTGGTTGGATCAATTTAACGACCACTTTCAAAAAAGGGTGGATCAGTTTTACGCCTACCATCATTGCTCAGGAACTTGATGCGCTATATAGAAAACATGTAACGGGATGCACCAGGAAGAATAACAGGATATAAAAAATCTGCCACGCCCACTTATTACGCCCACATTTTGATTAATTAAGTGAAAATATACGATGACATTGCTAATATTGCTCCTAAAAATTTGAGATTTTGTTTCTGAGTTTGTATAATTTCACCGCCGTAACTCAGAATCAATACAACGGGGAGTACCGGGAAGTTCTGCTAACATTTTCTTAAGTGGCATTGCAACGCATACCAGGCATTCGCTAGTTTAATATAAACATTAAAGATTCACCGATTTATATAACCAAGTTCTGAATAACACGCATAAATCTTCATAAATTCCAATGGAATTTATTTTTGAAGAGCACATGGATTTTATTGCTATTTAGTAGCAATAGAATCGATTTGCATATAAAAGTTCTGGAGAACACGCTTAAGTTCTGGAGAAATCCTAGTGGAAGACATTTCTGAAGAGCAAATGGATTTTATTGCTATTTAGTAGCAATAGAATCGATTTGCATATACAAATTCTAAAGAACAATCTTTGGTTCTGGAAAAATAATAGTAAAAGTAATTTTTGAAGTGCACATGGTTTTTGTAGTTATTTAGTAGCAATCGAACCGATTTGCACTTAAAAGTTCTAAAGAACAGGCATTGGATCTGGAAAAATCTCAGTGGAAATGTTTTTTGAAGAGCACTTGGTTTTTGTTGTTATTTAGTGCTGTTGTAATGGGGGTTTACTGGGGAAGTTTCCTTCGTTGTTACTCCTCTTGGTCTTTTTGTTACTCCTGAATTTTGTTTCTGGTTCCTTTATTTTATTTAAAATAACACGCGAATTTACATTGAATAACACCTTCTTTTTTATATTTAATTGAATGGATTCTTTGTTTACAAGCAAAACGAGCTTTTTTGCTTGAACAATAAGCCAATATGCAACAGTGCCAAAAAAACCGATTTGCTTAAAAAAGTTTTATAGGACGCACTTTGATTTTGGAGATATCCCAATGGAAGAGATTTCCCCAATAAATTATAAAATTATTTAGTTCCAGTGGTTGACCATAAAAAAAATTTAACTGGTAAGAGAATTATCTTCGGCTATGCCGAAGCTCATATACCATTCGCCATTTCAGTGACACCAAAAATGTGCTTTTTTTAGCACATAAGTGCTACATGTCACTATTATAAGTGGGCGTTGTTTTTATACGATTACGCCCCTTTTTGGTTAGTAGTTTTGTGTTCCTACCAAAGTGTTAAATACCGAATTTGAACTGGTTATCTACGCTGTAGCTATTTTTAATAATTTTTTTCCGAATGGAAAGGGGTGGTTTGTATGGGAGGTGGGCGTGATTCTTATCCGATCAAGCCCATTTTTTTGAGCAGTTTTGTGTTACTACTAAAGTGAAAACTATCGAACTTGAACTGGATATCTGCACTGGAACTATTTTGATAATTTTTTTTTTTCGTATGGAAAGGGGTGGTTTATATGGGAGGGGGTAGAAGTTTTGATCCGATCTTGCCCATCTTCGAACTTAGCTTCGGCATGGTGAATAGGAGCTTAACATAACAAATTTCAGCTCGATAGCTCTACGACTGTTATCGCTGGGACAGACAGACGGTCGGACGGACAGATAGACGGACGGACATCGTTAAATCGACTCAGAATCCGACGCTGATCATTGATATATATAGTTTTTCATACCTATCACGCCCCCTTATGGGCGTTACAAACAGAAGAACAAACTCAATATACCATTCGGTACGTTCAACAATCCATTCTCATTTTATGTGGAAAAATTATTTTTTCTCTATTTTAAATCTCGATTTCTCACACTTGACAGTTTTTCTCAAAAATGAAACATGTCGCAATCTTATTGTTCCGTCAAATACCAGAAATAATAGATTTTTTTAACTTAATTTCACTAATTTTGGGCGTTGCTAATTTCATACAGCCTCTCATATTTTCCAGACTCACCTTGATATATATATTGGGTTGTCCAAAAAGTCTTTTCGTATTTCTAATCAAACTTTTTTTTTATATTTATAATAAACTTTATTGAACCAAATATGTACCATTTTGGTCGACCACCTTTTGCATTTTTTCCGCTAGAGACATTATTATTCCATCAGTTTTGTGGTTTCTCGGCGAACAACTGCGACAAGTAATTTTCACAGGCTTCTCTTGAAGCCAACTATATAATGGGTTATCGAAAAAGTCTTTTCGTATTTTGTCAATAGATGTCGTTGGAGTCGTCTATCTCCAGTGCTACCAATCACATTGTGTCATACCATATGGTGTTGGAAAGGTGACATTTTAAGCTTCATTTAAGCATTTTAAAATCAGAGAAGTTGAAAAAAGTTACAGCTGTTCAAAAATGAGTGAAAATAATAAAGAAATTCACTATATTTTGAAATTTTTGTATAAAAAAGGGAAGAATGCCACGCAAGCCACCAATGAAATTTGTGAAGTTTACAGAGACGATGCTGTATCATCTCGTGTAGCACAACAATGTTTCGCTCGCTTCCGTTCTGGAAATTTTGATGTGAAAGATGCACCTCGCTCTGGTCGACCTATCGTTGAAAAAGTCAATGTAATTATGGAAAAGATTGACCAGGACCATAACATAAGCAGCCATGACATCGCTAAGGAACTAAACATTCATCATCAAACGGTTTTGAATAATTTAAAAAAGGCTGGCTACAAAAAGAAGCTCGATGTTTGGGTACCACATGAATTGTCTGTGAAAAATTTAATGGACCGAATTAACATCTGCGATTCTTTGCTGAAACGAAATGAAATCGAACCATTTCTGAAGAGAATATATATTAAATATATATATATATATATATATATATATATATATATATATATATATATATATATATATATATATATATATATATATATATATATATATATATATATATATATATATATATATATATATATATATATATATATATATATATATATATATATATATATATATATATATATATATATATATATATATATATATATATATATATATATATATATATATATATATATATATATATATATATATATATATATATATATATATATATATATATATATATATACATTTGTGGACTAGACAGATACAGAATACAAGTGAATTAGCCATGGAGCGATACACTCCCCAAGAACGCGGAATAATTGTGTCTATTTTTTTGCGTAACAATTCGTCTGTGGTGTTGGCAAAAATCATAATGAGCGATGAGGCTCATTTTCACCTCAGCGGGTACGTGAACAAGCAAAATTATCGCTTCTGGGGAACCGAAAATCCGCGAGTGATGCACGAGAAACCATTACACCCGCTCAAAGTGACTGCGTGGTGCGCTGTTCACGCTGGAGGAGTCATCGGGCCGAACGCCGCGGGTCAAACGACAACAGTGGACGGTGCGCGCTATAGGGCAATAAGCATAAGCATACTCACTCGAAAAGCCCGCTTTCACCCAAGCCAAGTGGCCTCACAAAAACTTCCAAAACGGTATTTAAGTAAACTTTGGTCGATATTTGACCCCTTGTTCGCAGAAATTCAAGTCAGACAGGCGGACAATTAAAATTCGTTATTTAACATTTAACAAGTATCACAAAACTGCTCACAATAATTGGACTTGATCGGATCAGAACTATTTTTCACTCTGAATTTTGTTGTTAATAAAAAAACATACAAATATAAAATTAAACTCGCACTGCATTATTTTTTAGGTTATGGTCTCAGGGCGATAAAGGATATTGTTTTAAATAAAGAAAATAAGGAAACAGCAAAATGTCGGAGACAAAACCAAAATTTGCAAAACTTGGTAATGACAACTATGCAAACTGGAAATTTAAGATGGAATTACTTTTGCGGAAGCACAATTTTGGAAGAAAGTAATTCTCGGAAGGCGTCCAGAAGACAACATTGATAAGAATGGTATAGTTACAAATCAGGCGGAAATCGATGATTGGGACGACAAGGATGACGAAGCAAGAGGTACTATCGAATTGTTGGTAATGGACGATCAGCTTGGTCATATTCGTTCAATGAAAACTGCTAAAGAAACTTGGGATGCACTAAATAACTATCATGAGAAAAACACGCTAACCAACAAGGTATGCGATTGATATGTTCTATAAAACTTGAAGAAGCTGGCGATGCAGTTGCACACATCAATCGAATGCAGGATCAATTTACGAAATTGCGTGATGTTTTCAAAGAAGCACTATCAGACAAGTGGAGTGCGGTGATGTTGCTAAGTAGTTTACCGGAAAGTTATGAATCTCGTAAAGAAGACGAAGTTACATTTGGTTTGATACAACAGAGAGTTATCTCAGAGTATGAACGGCGTGTAAATGTGGGAGGTAATTCGAACGACGCAGTTTTGAAGACAATTGCTAGAGTCAACGTTTGCTATTTTTGCAAGAAACCCGGATACCTCAAGAAAGGTTGTACGAAGTACAATAACTGGAAAGCTAAACAGGATCATGGAGCAAACAGTAGCAGTAATTATAAGCGCTCAGGTGATAAAAGAGTCCACAAAATCAACTCAGTCGAAGAAAATCGTTAATGTAAGTCAGATTTTGTATTTAAATTCCGGCGAGATTGTCAGAATGGCTGGATAGTTGATTTGGGAGCTACTCGACATGTTGTTAATGACAAGGGGTTTTTTCAACGAATAAACGAGTCTTATAAGAGCTCAGTCGAGTTAGTTAATGGTCACTCAGTATGTGTTGTAGGAATTGGCACAGGAGAGTTTACATTTTTGGATGAACGCGGATGCGTACACAAGTTAAGAGCAACTGAAGTTTTATATGCACCAAAAATAGTTGCAAACATTATTTCAGTCAGGCGACTAACAAAAGATGGTTTGCATATTGAATTTAATAATATAATTTGCATTTTAAGGCATGGGAATAAGCAGATTGGTTTAGCTGATATAGTAGGTGATATGTATGATAATGCAGTATTTCAGCATAGTGACAAATGCTTACACCAATGGCATCGTAGAATGGGGCATAAAGATCCAGAACACTGCTTGTATGCAGGAAAAGTCAAAGACGAAATTTGTTATGTTCTTGTTTATGTTGATGACTTAATTTTAACTTGTTCAAATATAGAAAAAAAATAAACAAAATTGAAGAAGTTTTAACGAAACATTTTGAAATTAAAAATTTAGGACCAATAAACCACTATTTAGGCATGGAGGTTACAAGAGACAAATACGGAAATTTTGGAATTTGTCAAGCAGCATATATAATGAAGACAGCATCGAAATGAAAATAATACTAAATATAGACAATTAGTTGGACGACTGTTGTACTTATCAGTAAATACAAGACCGGATTTTTCAGCTAGCGTAAGTATTTTTTCTCAAAAAGTATCTACACCTACAGTTGAAGATTGGCAACAGTTGAAGCGGATTGTCAAGTATCTAAAACTACAGCTTCAATGAAATTGAAATTAAGCTGTGTACAGAAGGAAGAGTTTTCGTTAGTTGGATACGCTGATGCTACATGGGCTGATGACAGACTGACCGAAAATCGAATAGTGGACGAATATTTTTCTTCAATGGTGGCACAACAAGTTGGTCGTGTCAGAAGCAAAATCTTGTTGCTACATCATCTTGTGAAGCTGAATATATCTCATTATCTGACGCGGCAAAAGAAGCAAAATGGTTACAATTGTTAGAAGATTTGCACATCGAAATGAATTTACCAACAATCAAAGTTGTTTGAAACTTGCGGTTGATAATCAGTTTTCTCATATGAGAAAGCACATTGATATGAAATACAAAATGATAAAGGATCTTATTCGAAAAAAGATAATAAAGTGTGAATATTGCCCGACTGAGGAATGATTGCAGATTTACTGACGAAGCCATTATCAGTTACTAAGCACAACCACTTATGTGTGAAATGCAATTTTGATTGAACGAGGAGGAGTGTTGAATATCTTTAAACGTTCATAAACTTGCACTTGTTTTTTGAGAAAAATATACTGTACTTAGTTTTTTATGTTTTAAAATTTTGAAATTAATTTTCACTCTGAATTTTGTTGTTAATAAAAAACATACATATGTACATATATAAAATTAAACTCGCACTGCATAATTGTTTAAAGCTTTTGGAAAAAAAAACATCGGACGGACGGTGGGCAGATGTACGTTTGGCGCAAATTTAATAAGGCTTTGTCCTTCAAGTGCACAAAACCAAAACTTAAGTCCTAATGGAGTTGGCAAAATAGTCGTACTTGAAGGCAGAACCAATTCTCAAGTTTACCTTAATCTGTTTAAAGATGTAATAGTTCCTGAAGGTAAGCGTCTAATTGGTGAGAATTTTATTCTACAGCAGGACAACGCACCTATTCACAAGACTAAAATTGTTTCAAAATATATAGCTGATGAGAGTTTTAATATTTTGGAATAGCCTCTGAGTCCAGACCTATCACCAATCGAAAATACATGGGCATGGCTAAAAACTAATATTAATTAACGCTTTCCTCGAAATTTGATCGAATTAAAGGATTTAATTATTCAGACTTGACCTTCTTTTTTTCCAGAAATGTGCAGGAAATATGTACTTTCTTTGCCAACTCGGCTGGCAGGAATGGGGGTCACTGCGGCCATTAACTGCAGTGTTTACTTATTTATGACTCATTGATTTTTTGTTTTTTTTTTTCTTTTATTATAATCATTATTAATTGGTCATAATGTGTTTTGAATTATATATTATGTTGTTTTTTTTTTGTAATTAATACATTGTATTTTTTAAAATAATTGCTACTTTTTATACCCTTCGATACGTGTAAGTGCACGTACCAAATGGTATATTAAGTTTGTTCTTCCATTTGTAACGCCCAGAAGGGGGCGTGGTAGGTATGACAAAGTATGTATATAAATGATCAGAGTTGAATTCTGAGACGATTTAACGATGTCCGTCTGTCCCAGCAATTACAGCCGTAGCTTAGTTCTTAAGCTCGAGCTGAACTTTGGTATGTGAACTACTATTTTCCAAGCGATAGCTAATTTCTAAGATGGGCAAGATCGGATCGAAACTTCTACCCGCTCACAAACAAAAAACACCTTTCCATACGAAAAAAAAAATATTTAAAATAGTTTTTGTGCAGATATTCAGTGGTGACAAAAGTGCTCACAAAAAATGTGCGTGATCGGATAAGAACCACGCCCACCTGCCATACAAACCACCCCTCTTCATGCGGAAAAATATGATTAAAAATAGCTACAGCGTAAATAACCAGTTCAAATTCGGTATTTAACACTTTGTTAGGAACACAAGAACACAAAACTAATAACCAAAAAAAAGCGTGATCCGATAAGAACAACGTACACTTATAATTGAGATATGTAGCACTTATGTGCTGAAAGAAGCACATTTTTTGGTTTCACTGAAATGGCGGAGGGTATATAAATTTCTGCATAGATGAAGATAATTCTATTGATGAAGATAATTTATATTGTTCTTCGAAATAGTCTCAAACAAATTTAATGGTCTTTACAATACAGAATTCTAAATGCCATTGCTAAAAAATTTAATTCGAAAATTTTTTAACAATCTTACACAACTTTTAAAACTTTTTTCAATAGTGTTTTTAATTCTGCTAGCTGAATTAAAAACACAAGGAACACGGAAGTACCAACCGTTAAAAAAATATCTAAAATATTCTTTTAATGTTATACCAATATATAGTAATAGTTTTTAAATGAAAACTGATTGAAAATAAAAACCATCAAATTTGACGTACTTAATTTTGGTGTAAGTTTAATTTTTTTAAAACTAGCTGTTAATTAAATAAATTAATATTTGGAACAACATATATAAACGTTTCAAAAATTTGTCATAAAAGGGGAAAAATATTTTATACAAATTTATATTTAGACAGAGGTTTTAAATAAATTTAAACTCTTACCTCCTTTCTATCGAAAAAAATTAACGGTGTTATTTGTTCATCCAATACTTCACAAAGGTCTAAATTACTTGCAATTATTGAAAAATTCCACAATAATACATTTTTATTTCTTTGTTGCCTTCCTTCGGCAAGAACTGATGATATACGGCAATATAAATGGTTTTTTCTGCCCATTAATTTCAAAAAATTTAATTCAATGTTAAATGTTTCTTTTTGTATATGTTTAAAAACATTGTTAGCAAAATCAAGCATTTCCGACTCAATTTTCTCATTTAACGAGTTCGTTAAAATCGTTGTATTATTTCCTATTGATATATCTTCTTGAAGGATTACTCCAAAAAAGGCACCTATCTTTATATTAATATTTAAAATATCTCCACTCAATTCCATATTAGATACTTTCCGCTGAAGTTTTGATGTTCCTGTTAGAGTGCTGTTAGAACTCATTGAACTATTTAGTGATTCACAAGTTAATTCTGTTGTTTTCGAAGAATTAACAGTAGATGGCACAATAAAAGGTTTCTCCAAATTATCACCCCAGTTGGTTTGATTATTTAAATCTCCCGTCATTTGCGTTCTAGTATTTTCAAAATTATACACAACTTTTTCTATGGGGGGATTGTGTTGATCTTGCATGTCATTTTTATTACAAACCAATATTGTTTCTTCATCATAAAATGCATTCCAAATATGTAACAGTAAATGGACTTGTCTGGGGGTAAGAAATCCAAAAATTGAGCCCAATTCCACTTCCAAACTCACTTTTGGACCATTCATTTCTTCTGAATGTTTCAGTTTAATTTGTATCTTCTGTTCGCCTTTTACTTCAATAATAGGTATTTTTTTCCTATGAGTTTCATCGAAAGAATCATTATTGGCTGATTTGTTTAAAAAATACTTTGAATCTTTTGTAATTTTAAATTCTTCTGTGTATAAACGCAATCCATTAATAACAATGTTATGTTTTGCAAATATTGGTACAATATTATCTATTTCAGATTTGAGAACGTCTGATATATGTTGAAATTTTTCATCTAGATCATTTGAGTCACGCGATTTTAAATTTGTAAAATGTTTTTCACAGCCAGTCTCATTTTTGTAGCATAAGTCTTGAATGTTTATAACAATAGCAATTCCTCTCGAACCATCTGTTGACGGACACTCCAACTTTAACACTGTGTTCAAAAACTTTGCCTTTATGCGATTTAATACTAAAACAAAGAAATAAGTAAAAAAAACAATAGTTACAATTAAAAACAAAATAATATATATATTTTTACCATTGTCAATTGTTTCAGCAAACTTTTCTAAGCCAACAATAGCACTTGAATTCATTTCTGGAGGACAATCTAAGTCTTCATCATTTTGTTTCATACATTCCTCAGCTAATTGCATCGAACTACTAACTGAGGACGACCACATTGATTCCAGCATTGAAGTTCCATTGTTTTGTCTTTTGATAGGACGAAGCGTTATAAATAAATCCGAGATTTCAATTGAGCTGTCATTAGTCATCAACGCATTCCATGGGACAGTTACTGTTAATATTCCAATATTACCTCCTTTTACTTCAACGGCCCAGCCTTGAGATTCGAACAATTCGTTTAGAACCTGAAATATTTAAATTTGAAACTTAATCATTTAAAAAATTTAGATCAGGGTTTGATAAAAAAATTTTTTTTTGTTAATTTATATTCATCGCAAGCAGCATAAATTTCCACAGCAGTTCCAATAAAAGAAAAAATCGCTGGGAATATGAAGCAGCGGTACCAGAAAGCTGTCTTCATGCTGGATAGAATATTCAAAAATGCAGTAGCTGGTACTGTTCATCAGGGTTTTTTTTTTACTAAAACTAGTTTTTATTGAATCATCTAAATTTGAACAAATTAATAATTTAACTTAAACAAAGTATATTATATAAAAAATTGGTTTTATTGTCTGAATTTAGTGATTGACTAATAAATAGACATGCATATCAATATATTTATATATTGGAACTATTATTGATAACGTTTAAGACGTGAAAAATCCAGAAGTCTTAATAAATTTTTTGTTTGTAAGGTCGAGAAAGTAGTTTGACGATTTGGTGGGTGCGAGCTGTTCAACGAATTGATGAAAGTCTCTTTGAAATTTCCACTTTAGCTGCTTTTAAAGACTTCGGGTAATGTCGCGAAAATATTTTTAAATCCTCTATGTTTTTTGGTGTGCATTTTTTATATGTTTGTGTTGATTTGTTTGTTAATGAGCCGGGAGTTACATCGACAGCTACTTCGGTAAGCAGCTTTCATTTCAAGTGATACACTAGGGTTTTTGTGTGAGCTTACATACTGCCTATATCGGAGCCATAGGTCAATTTTGTGAGCTTGCTGGTCAATTTATTTATTGGATTAACCTCATAGCTTGAGACATAATGAATTGTAATGATGGTAGGCGTATGGTCTGATAATAGATCTAGAGAAGATTCAAAAGACTGCAAAATCGATTACATCGGGAGTTTTACGTCTGTATGTTGGTCAGTTTGTTCGTTTGCCTGAAGAAACTAAGCCTATATAAAGTTTGGTAACTGTATTCCACAGCAGTCTTCCCTTAAGTGATATATGACAAAAAAAAAACAATGTGTGTGTTTGGCGTTATAATCACCAGCAGCGAGATACTTTTGTAAAAGAGAGTTTAAAAATATCTGAAATTGCTGTTTACTTATTTTGTGTCTGGGGGACAGGAGCGCGGTTCAAAATCACCGCTAGAAATAAATATACAAGTATGTTTGTCAATCTATATATATAAAAATGAATATTTCTATCTTTCTTTCTATATTTGTACCAAATGGGCGTCTAAACCATTCATCCGATTTTGATGAAATTTTAGGGAGTTGCTGTGCTCACGCCAACTTAGGTTTAGGGCAAAGAAAATTTTGCCACGCCCACAATTTGTAAAACTAAGTTAAAATATTCGATTATTTCGCTAATATTGCTCCTAAATTTGGTATCTGAGTTTGTATTGGCACTGTCGATAACTTTCCCAAAAATGGGCGTGGTTGGATCAATTTAACGCACACTTTAAAAAAAAGGGTGGATAATTTTTACGCCTACCACCATTGCTCAGAAACTTGATGTGCTAAATAGAAAACATATAACGGAATGCACCGGGAAGAATAACATGATATACAAAATTGTCCACGCCCACTTATTACGCCCACAATTTGTTTAATTAAGTGAAATTATACGATGACATTGATAATATTGCTCTTAAAAATTTGAGATTTTGTTTCTGAGTTTGTATGGTAACTGCCGATAATTTCACCGCCGTAACTCAGAATCGTTGCAACGGTGAGTACCGGGAAGTTCCGCTTACTAACGGGGAGTACCGGGAAGTTCTGGTTAATTTTTTTAAGTGGCATTGCAACGCATGCCGGGCATTCGCTAGTTCAAAATATATCCTATGCAAGTGCATTAAAATCAGGAACAGAAGAAGTACCTCAAATAATTTCCCAAGCATATGAAGGGCTGGAGGCTCTGATTTTAAACTAAATGCAATGTATGACACAATTTAAGTATACAATGCAAAGTATGCTCCAATACATGATTAGAACGCCAAAATGAGTTCTCTGAAGATTTGTTTATGGAATGCAAACAGTATTAGCCAACATAAACACGAAATCACAACCTTTTTAATAAATCAAGAAATTGATGTCATGCTTCTTGCTGAAACTCATCTTACAAGCAAATATTATTTCGACATAACAGGCAACACACTATACAAGGTGGCGCAAACGAAGTCATCCGATGTTGTTTGGCTCTTATTTTTTTTCTAAATAAAAAACTTCGATTCTGTTTTTTGATTATGTTTATTTAGACCTTTAGAATTAATTGTGTTAAGTCGAGAAGATGATATCGGATAAATGGGCGCCGTCACAATTGATTGCCATACGGGCTCGTTTTATGGCATTTTCCATCACTTCGGCGAGAGTTTCGGGCGAAAAATTCTCGCATTCGTGTCGGATATTTTCCTTGAGGGCTTCCAAGGTCTCAGGCTTGTTGATGTAAACACGAGACTTCAAAAAACCCCATAAAAAGAAGTCCGGGACCGTTAAATCGGGCGATCTGGCGGGCCAGTGCAAATCGCCAAAACGCGAAATTAAGCGACCCGGAAACGCGGCCTTCAGAATGTCGGTTGTGGCTCGTGCAGTATGTGCTGTTGCTCCGTCCTGTTGGAACCACATGTCCACCAGTCCTAATTCGTCCAGTTCGGGCAGAAAAAACTCGGTCAACATTGCCCTATAGCGCGCACCGTCCACTGTTGTCGTTTGACCCGCGGCGTTCGGCCCGATGACTCCTCCAGCTTGAACAGCGCACCACGCAGTCACTTTGAGCGGGTGTAATGGTTTCTCGTGCATCACTCGCGGATTTTCGGTTCCCCAGAAGCGATAATGCGGTGAAAATGAGCCTCATCGCTCATTATGATTTTTGCAAACACCACAGACGAATTGTTACGCAAAAAAATAGACACAATTATTCCGCGTTCTTGGGGAGTGTATCGCTCCATGGCTTATTCACTTGTATTCTGTATCTGTCTAGTCCACAAATGTCAAAACAGATTTGACATTGGCGACCATTTGCAAAAATGAGAGCATCTTCCAATAGGGTGATTTCTTTTGCGCCACCCTGTAGATAGCTTTTCGAATATGCTCATAAGGCATGGTGTTTTATTCGGCGGGTACGTGAACAAGCAAAATTATCGCTTCTGGGGAACCGAAAATCCGCGAGTGATGCACGAGAAACCATTACATTAGGAGTCATCGGGCCGAACGCCGCGGGTCAAACGACAACAGTGGACGGTGCGCGCTATAGGGCAATGTTGACCGAGTTTTTTCTGCCCGAACTGGACGAATTAGGACTGGTGGACATGTGGTTCCAACAGGACGGAGCAACAGCACACACTGCACGAGCCACAACCGACATTCTGAAGGCCGCGTTTCCGGGTCGCTTAATTTCGCGTTTTGGCGATTTGCACTGGCCCGCCAGATCGCCCGATTTAACGGTCCCGGACTTCTTTTTATGGGGTTTTTTGAAGTCTCGTGTTTACATCAACAAGCCTGAGACCTTGGAAGCCCTCAAGGAAAATATCCGACACAAATGCGAGAATTTATCGCCCGAAACTCTCGCCGAAGTGATGGAAAATGCCATAAAACGAGCCCGTATGGCAATAAATTGTGACGGCGCCCATTTATCCGATATCATCTTCTCGACTTAACACAATTAATTCTAAAGGTCTAAATAAACATAATCAAAAAACAGAATCGAAGTTTTTTATTTAGAAAAAAAAATAAGAGCCAAACAACATCGGATGACTTCTTTTGCGCCACCTTGTACAAGCTACCTCAATATGTGTAAAATGCAACGGAGGAACTTTAACACTGTCTGCTGTATACTGTCCACCACGATTTACAACAACTGAGACACAATTTACAGATTTCTTTGACACCCTAGGAGGCAGATTTGTGGCTGCTGGAGATTATAATGATAAACATACGCATTGGGGCTCACTACTTATGAATTTGTGATTTGTGAAAAAAAGCGCTGGGTATGATCTTATACCTCCGAAAATGATTATCGAACTACCAAGTACAGCGGTTGGGCTTATTACACTACTATTTAATGCGATTTTTCGAACTGGCCGTGGAAAAAATCAATTATTATAATTATACCAAAGCCTGTAAAGGACAAAACATTACCTTTCTCCTACAGACCTATAAATCTACTTCAAACTCTTCGAGAAATTGCTACTATCAAAACTAACACATTTAATTGATCGTAACATTATACCATCCCATCAATTTGGCTTCCGAAAAAACCATGTAACCATAGAACATGTGAATCGTATAACTAACGGGATAAGAAAAGCTTTTGAGATCCGAGAATACTGCTCAGAGACCTGGGCGAACACTTGAAACATGTAGAAACATGGCTGTCGAAATGGCGAATAAAAGTAAATTTGGCAAAAGTGTAAACATGTCACAACTACATTAAGCCTAGGTACATGTCCGGCAGTTACTTTTAATAATACTATCATTCCGCAATCAAATGATGTCACTTACCTCGGCACATTGAATTTAAAAGAATACACTGAAAACTAAGAGCATATAGCCTGCATTGGCTTATCTGCACTAAGCTTGGAGTACAAAGTACTCCTGTATAGTAGCATTCTAAAGCCCATATGGACTTATGGCTTTGGTGTAACACAAGTAAAACTAATCTCGAACTAATACAGAGGGCTCAGTCCAAAATACTTAGAATGATCACTGGAGCACCATGGTATTTAAGAAATGAAAATATTCATAGAGATCTTAATATGCCTATGATTAAAGATGAAACCATGCGCATAAAGCAGAGCTACCTGCAAAAACTGGCAAGTCACCCCAACCAGTTGGCACGATCATTGGATTATATAATTCAGACATCCCGACTCCGAAAAAACGATCTCCCAGCCATGTAATCTGCATCCACATGATGTACAACTTGGCATTGTTTATACTTGTATATTATTCTCTACATGCTAAGACCCCATGATGCGCGAGGTCGCATTGGTCTGTACATAAATAGCATTTAATTGTACAAGGCCCTAAGATGCGCTAGGTCGCATTGGCCTTCTCCGAAAATGTTAACTCATTCATCTTAGGCCCTATGATGCGCTAGGTCGCATTGGCCCTCTCCAGAAATATCAACAATTACAAGTAAAGTTTGAACAAATATTCACCACATGATCTAAGGTCCCATGATACACTGTATGGCATTGACCACGAAGTTCGCTGCCTATGCTAATATATATATGCAATTTTTGTTTTATTCTGAATTTATTATTCATTTTTATTATCTCTTATTTTTGGTATTCACTGATCTTATGAAAACTACAGTTATTTTATAACTACAGTTGCTTTAGAAGTGTAATGTATCGTATTAGTTTTAAGATTTGATTAATTATTGTTATTTCTTAAGTCAAGAAGATCCAATAAATAATAGAATTTGTATAAAAAAAGGAAGTATTTTTCTTTTGCGGTATTGCCATTTGTTTATTTGTTGTTGTCCGGCAGTCGCGCCGTTGTCTTTAGAGCTGGCAAAATTTGTATTTGTTTTTATTTAATTAGTTTTTTTGAAGTGTTGTCCTAATTAGTTTTCTTTGTATTTCAATATTTTTTACACTTCATATTTCCTTCCTCCCCTACACTCGAGCTCAGTCCTAGTTTTGAGGACGAGTCAAATTTATTGTCTCTATAATTTTTAGAGTCACAATAACGGAGGAATGTAGCTGCTTTGGGTGGAATCCAAAAGATAATTTTTAATTTAAAATCACTCGCGACCATTTAGATATTCATCGAGAGAAGTACTAGTTGCCTGTATAAAATTTGTACAGTAATTCAATTCTGAAGAGCATAATGTTCGATCCTGCTTTTAATGAGAATAGAAGATCCACCTCTTGCGTTACAGCTTGGATGCTTTGTGTCATAGGGTCTGTACCACGGAATGTTGAAATAGTGTTTTTCAGTAAAGTGAGTTTCAGAAGAGGCCGTTTGCATTCCAAAATGATATCTTAAAACCATTCATGGTTTAGATAGGAGATGCTAATGTAAAAGGTTTTTATTTTTAATCGTGTCTTGCACCATGGTTTGCATACTAGACATAAATTGAGACATGTTTTGTATAAACATTTGAAGAGTTTGTTCGAGATTGCTGTTTTGAGGAGCAGATTGCACGTTTACGAGGACTGGGTTGTCGCCTTTTAGAGCACTGGCATACGAAACACCTTGATTCATAAAGTGATTTATATTAATTGGTGCATTGGATTGTTTATTAGTGCGTCCAACTTTAGTAACAGCCTTGTTTTTTAGGTATAATTGCTGTGTGATTTCCAAAGCATCTTCTTTTATTTTTTGGCATGAATGGATACGCATACACTGGGGAGGTTGCAGTAAGTTTTTGAGTTGCAAATGCTTGACAATTTTGTCACAGGATTGATCATCGGCATTTGTGGGGCTCTTCTTCCGTAATTTTGCGAAGCAAGAGATATCGCAGGGAGTAAATTGGGTGAGATTAACCTTTTTTAAGAGAAATTTCAAAATAATTGAACTCAATAGACTACTTTCAAGGGATACAAAAGTATAACAAAACCCAGATGAACATAAGGGATCGTGCTCTGGGGTACAGCCTTTCCCTCATATATAGAAAAACTCCAAAAATCCCAATAAAAATATTGCGTCAAATTGCCAGATTCCTTGGTATATAAGAAACGCTCACATCCACAGGGACCTGGAAATGCCGACAATAAAGGAGGATATAGTGAATTTCACTCAAAAAATAAGTAGAAACTTATGTTTCACCCAAACATCCTAGCTAGGAACTTTCTGAGACCTTCGAATCCCTCACGTCTTAAACGATTCTTATGTATTCTCCATATATTAGAAGTGATAAATTACACATTGTCTATTTCAATGGACATCGGCAAAACCTAAATTTTAAATCACAAACTTTTGAATTAAATATTGTTAGATTTAAGTTTAAATTTTAGATGATTCGATAAAAACAGATATTAGTTTGACAAAAATGTATTTCTGCTTTGCGGATAGGGACTACATGAAAATTATTCACACCAATATTTTGTGTAAGTAAATCTAAAATATATTTAGAGTCTTGTTCACGTAGATTTATTGGCGAGGGTTTTTGAGATTTCTGCTTGGGATCCGTATTCATATGATCGGCAAGAATTGCTTACCGATTCTGTACCAACTTGGCAGACTTATTGTTGGGATTTGTGTTTTGTATTTTGGGCAAATTCATATTCTCAGCACGGGGAGGCCTAATTTTTGGATAGTAGTGGTCAAAGTCAGTCTGCACTACCGCCAATTTTTTGTTTTGCAAATCAGCTGCTTTTAGGGGTCAACCTAGAGCTAAGGAATGCTTCCTTTGCATTTCTTAGCTCTTATTACAGCACATCAGATATGATGGTGGTCAAGGTAAAAGAGACTGGAGAACCTTATAGTGGTATCGGCCTATATGCCTCATGATAAAGAAGCACCAATTGAGAAATCATATCGAACACCAGCAGATCGACATCAGCCTCATCGGGTGTGACGCTAATGCAAAGCATACTCTATGGAACAGTACAACAAGAAATAACAGAGGTGAGTCACTGTTAAACTTTTTATTAAATACTAAGTTTAGTATATGTAATAGGGGTAACAGTCCACCTTTATTTTTCCAGGATCAAATACTTTTCTGGGATGATAGGAGTTTTTGGATCTTAAGCTTATGACAGAGAGCAATAAAGTTACTGTGGAAAACTGGATAGTGTCAGAGAGACCATCAATATCTGATACTCTTTAGTCTCCGCAGCATTTCCGACACTCCCTTTTCGGAAATCCTAGGATTACAATATGGGAAAACTTTGTTGAAATAAAAAACCGTAAACTAGGGGGTGGAAAATCCTGTGGCAGTAAAGGATTCATTGCTAAAATAGATAAAAGGTTTACTCATCAGAGGTCTTAACTATAACCTTCAAGAAATCCAAACCAATCAGCGTCACAAAGAGCAAATCTCTGCCATGATGGACTGGAGATTTAAAAAAACTCGGACAAAATAAGGTCGGTCTTTAATGAATGTTATTTGGCCGGTTTACGGCAACAGTATTACCCGTTGAGAATCACTGCAGAGATTGTGGACATATGAAACGCATATATTCATGTCAGATGTCGTGGTGGACTCAATCTATATACAGGGTGGCGCAACAGAAATCACCCTATTGGAAGATGCTCTCATTTTTGCAAATGGCCGCCAATGTCAAATCTGTTTTGACATTTGTGGACTAGACAGATACAGAATACAAGTGAATAAGCCATGGAGCGATACACTCCCCAAGAACGCGGAATAATTGTGTCTATTTTTTCGTCTGTGGTGTTGGCAAAAATCAAAATGAGCGATGAGGCTCATTTTCACCTCAGCGGGTACGTGAACAAGCAAAATTATCGCTTCTGGGGAACCGAAAATCCGCGAGTGATGCACGAGAAACCATTACACCCGCTCAAAGAGACTGCGTGGTGCGCTGTTCACGCTGGAGGAGTCATCGGGCCGAACGCCGCGGGTCAAACGACAACAGTGGACGGTGCGCGCTATAGGGCAATGTTGACCGAGTTTTTTCTGCCCGAACTGGACGAATTAGGACTGGTGGACATGTGGTTCCAACAGGACGGAGCAACAGCACACACTGCACGAGCCACAACCGACATTCTGAAGGCCGGATGACTTATTTTGCGCCACCTTGTATAATAATTAGAATTCTTTAAATTTCCTATTATGCCTCTGAGCTCTAAAACTAGTTTTAATTATAAATCCTGTGATTTGTCTACTCTAAATAATTTTCTGTATGAATTAGATTAGACTGATATATTCTCAGAGTGTGATATTGATAAATGTTATGATATTTGTAAATCTAATGTCTATGATTTATGTTTATTGCACATTTCAATTTTTTGTAAAAGGAAATATAAGTTACCTTGGTACAATAAGCGTCTAAAACAAATAAAGAATTTGAGAAATAAATTATATAAGAAATTTGCTAAATCTTATAATCCAATTTATTACTCTAATTTTCAAAGTTACTTAAATGAATTTAATTGTTTAAATAAATTTCTATACAAAAATTTTATTTTGAATTTTGAGGCCAACATAAACTCAAATCCAAAGTTTTTTTTTAAAAACTGTATTTCCTTAACCTCTGCTGTGGAAGCTGCTAATCTTTTTGATGAGTTATTCTTATCAAATTTTATTTCTGATGATGATTTTGAATGTAATTTTTCGCATAATTCATATTCAACTCTTAACTTCGGATCTTTTTGTCTTTCTTCCGTAGATATCGTATATGGCATATGTAAATTAAAACCTTCCTCTCAGACTGATAGTAATGGGCTACCTGGTTTTTTATTAAAAAATTGTACCTCTCTTGTTGATCCTCTTAAAATAATTTTTAATAAATCCCTTGAGACTGGGGTTTTTGTTAATGATTGGAAGTTATCCTCAATAACTCCTATTTTTAAAAATGGAAACAAGGATGATGTCTGCAATTACAGACCTATCTCTAAGCTTTCTACTGTATCTAAGCTTTTTGAATGCATAGTCAAAAGTTAACTTTATTTTGCAGTAAGTAACATCATTTGACCGTATCAACATGGCTTTGTCTCAAACCGGTCAACCGTTTCAAATTTGGCAGTGTTTAGCGATTATTGCTTATCAGCTTTTCAAAATAATTGTCGGGTAGATAAAATTTATACTGACTTTTCCAAAGCCTTCTGTATCATTTACTGCTACATCTGGGGTACCGTGAGGCAGTATTCTTGGTCCTTTGTTTTTTGTTTTATTTATTAATGACATTAGTTCCTGTTTCTCTTTCGCCAATTATCTTCTTTACGCGGATGATTAAATTTTTTTTCTGTTGTGCGTAATGCGGATGATATATCAAGACTTCAATCTGTTGTAGAAGCTGTAATCTCCTGGTGTCTTAAGAACTACTTATCTTTAAATATAAAAAAAATGTTACCATATAACATTTGCTAAAACTTCAAATACGATTTCAACATCTTTTCAGATTTCTGGTACTATTTTAAAACAGTAGGTTGAAATTAAGGATCTAGGGGTACTCCTTGATATTAAATTTACTTTTAGTAGTCATATTACCTACATTATTTCTCGTTCCTTTGCCATGTTAGCTTTTGTTCGCCGTAGCAGTTCGTCGTTTTCCAATCCATTTACTTTAAACATTTTATACCGCTTTTGTTAGATCAAGACTAGAGTACGCTGCATTTATCTGGAGGCTTTACCATGCATCTCACTGATATCGCCTAGAACGCGTGCAAAAGTTTTTGTGCGTTATGCGCTTCGTTCTTTAAATTTTTATAAGCCTGTGCCTCCATATATTTCTCGCTGCATATTGATAAATTTAAAAACACTTGAAAGTAGGCGTTCTATTCTTTCATTATGTTTTGTTCAAGGTATTATTGTTGGATCGGTTGGTTGCCCCTCACTCTTGGAAAACATTAACTTTAATGTTATTACGTTGGTCGCAAAAACTACTTATGGTCTCAATGCACCTATAACTCGAGCTTTTATCGAGTTTAACTCAATTGCAAATTCTTTGGATTTTGACCTGTCGGAAAATTCATTTTTTACTTATCTATCTAATTTCTTTAAGTCATTATACAATATTTTGAATTTGTATTATAATTATGTAGATAATTTTAACTCTTTAGTCTGTAAGATTTTTTTGTTCAAAGACTGAATTAATTAAATAAATGTATTTTTCTTATTTTTTTTTCTTTGTACCTTATACGCGTCTAAACAAATCATTAGATTGAGATGAAACTTTGGGGAGTTGCTGTGTTCACGCCAAGGTTGGTTTGAACAAATTTTCGAATATTTCGTTAATATTGCTCCTAAAAATCTGACATTCGGTATCTGAATTTGAATAAGCACTGTCAACAACTTTTCCAAAAATGGGCGTGGTTGAATCAATTTAACGCCCACTAAAAAAAAAAATTTCTCTTAAAAATTAAAAATGTTGTTTCTGAATTTGTGTACTGTCGATAATTTCACCAAAAGTGGGCGTAGTTGGAACAATTTGCTACAACGGGGAGTAGCGGGAACTACTTAACGTGGAGTAACGGGAAGCTCCTCTAATTTATAATCTATATATATAAAAGTGAATTTACTTGAATAAATAAGTATCAAATCAAATATTTTCTTGTTTTCTCAATAAATAAACGGTATTATACCTATTATGCTTCAAACACTACAGAGCTACATATTTAGTAGTTGTGTTTGATACAAAGCTAAACTAGAAAGATAACGTGAACAAGCAAAAAGAGAAGGCGTATGTTGCTTACTATACTTGCAAAAGAGTCATTAGTCGAAATTGGGGACTTAAACCCAAGCTAGCACTGTGGATATAGTGCTATAATTAGATCAATTATTGCATACGGTGCAATAGTATGGTGGCCAGCACTTAACAAGAAGTATAATGTCAGACGGCTGAACAGCTTACAACGCGCAGCTTGCGCGGGTATTATAGGAGCCATGAGATCATGCCCAGCCAAGGCACTGAGCGTCATTCTCAACTTATTCCCAATTGATACACAATTAGGGCTAACAGCAGCAAAAACGGCTACCAGAATTATGGAGAGTGGCCTGCGGCAGGCAAAACTGTGGAAGCCAAAGTATCAAAAGGAAATCTTCGGACCATATCACTACAATTCTAGACTTTTGTAGGAAGATTGATGTTAAATTTCCCACACGAAAATAATGGAAATTGTCCGTGGTAGTTGGGAAACACCGTCAATCTCTACGCCGGTGGATCCAAGTAGGAGCAGGGGTGTACTCTAAAGAACTCAAGGCATCCAAGTCATTTCGTCTGAAAAATTCGACCAGCATCTTAAAATTAGTGAGCATATAAGATACTTAGTAATCATCCTCATCAACCATCAAAAGCATGTATACTGACTGATAGCCAAGCAGTCCTTTTAGGACTTGCCTCACCAACAGGGCCGTACCTAGAAAGAGTAGATATTGTTGCCCTTTCAAAATATTTTTAGAATACAATTTTTTTTTTATGAAATTGTACTTTGTTGAAAGTTGAAAAATTTTCTAAAATTTTTTTTCTTCATGAAAGCAGATGTAGAAGCAAAAAAAATGATACTTAAAATAAATGTCGCCCTAAAGCTTCTTCCAGTGGCGCCCGGGGCAATTGTCCCCTTCGTCCCCCCCTAGATACGGGCCTGGTCACCAATAATCATATCAGAAATCATTAGGCATTGCAAGGACTATCTAAACTTAATAGCGTGCACAATGGACATAACTCTCGTCTGGGACAGAAACTGATGCACTGGAAAGAAGAGGGGCCTCTCTCAAAGAATTCGAGGCGGTAGCTGTTGGATATCCTTTCAGCGCCATTAAAAGAAAGCTCTATCTTCAATTTCAACAAGAAACAGAAACTAGGTGGGCAAAAAACTGCAACCTGTAAAATATCCAAGAAAATTTGGGCAAAGATATTCTGAGTAAAGAACCGACGAATTAATATGAAAGCAATATACAGCATCACTTTGACTATAACCAGCCATTGGTAAATGCCGAGAAAATGGGATTACCTCACAACAATAGATGCCGAAATTGTAACCAAGAAGAATCCAAGGAACAGTTTTTCATTACCTATATGAGTGCCCGTGTCTGGGTATTTTAAAAAAATATATAATCGGAGTCAGCGGGCTCAACTTTACTTGTTCCAAAAAATTAAAATCGGAGTCAACGGAGCACGCTTTACTTGTTCCATATTTTGGTTTTTAATTACAATATTTTTTTTATTAAAAAATTCCCGCACTTCTCAAACTAATAAATTGTTGTTTTGAAAATAGGATTATAAACAGAAACACTTCAGATAACAAGTTTTTAAAGTTAACTTAATATAACTAAATGCAATCAAATATACTTACTTCTTTTTTCAGAGACACATTCTTCACAGTTGCTTTACCATTGTAAAGTTCTACTTTAAGCTGCTCAAGATTTATTTTTTCCTCTAAAAAAGTGCCTAGGTATCGTTGCAACAAATATCTGCACGTTTTATTTTTAAGTCCATCCCAAACGTTAAACCAAGACATTTTTTCCAGAACACTTCATCAACTTATCATGAAGTCTTAAAACAAACTAAAAGAAAATATATATGTAACTATATATTGTACGATAATAATATTAGAAATACGCAGTACGGTCAACAAAGAAATTGCACATAGGGATGGTAAAATGCATACTACATGTTATCGAAATCATTACTATGAAGTCATTTTAAAAAGCAAAGCATTTCTAATGAATCCCAATTAACAAAAACTATAATTTTTAATGGCAACCATCTTTTTTATACATTATTTTTGATATTTATATGTTAATATTATAAAATGCTTTGGAGTAAAATATTTCAACGACTTTTTCTCAAATGAAAAAATAGCTATAACTTATTATATATAAATAGTATTTAAATATTACCGATTAATATTTATTAAAGCAAAGTTTTATTTTTCCATTTACTACTATATTCAGCCAACCTGCAGATTAATTTCTAAAGTAAAAATTGATACGCGTGTGGTAAAAACAAAGTTCAATTGAGCATTGGAGAGCTTTAACAGGCATGCCGCAGTCAAAAAGACTCATTGACCCGTTACATATCGACTGAACGCAGATTTAACTACTTAGGCAATGGGATACTAGTTCCCAATGTCATTGTGAACAATAAGCCCACAACGATTACAAGATTAATAAATAGTCTAGAATTATGTTTGTAGGGTAACGAGGCTACACTATAGATCTTTCAGGTCGCAGTGTTTCTATTGCTTATGTAAATAATAATAATAAAGTCAAAATTATCTGATATACATTTTATTATATTTGGCAATATTTCGAACGACTAGCAGCGTTGTCAATTTGTACATTTACTATGACAAAATTAAAATAGTTACTATATTTTGCTCACAGTATAGAAGATATATGGGTAATACAAGGTGGCGCAAAATAAGTCATCCGGCCTTCAGAATGTCGGTTGTGGCTCGTGCAGTGTGTGCTGTTGATCCGTCCTGTTGGAACCACATGTCCACCAGTCCTAATTCGTCCAGTTCGGGCAGAAAAAACTCGGTCAACATTGCCCTATAGCGCGCACCGTCCACTGTTGTCGTTTGACCCGCGGCGTTCGGCCCGATGACTCCTCCAGCGTGAACAGCGCACCACGCAGTCACTTTGAGCGGGTGTAATGGTTTCTCGTGCATCACTCGCGGATTTTCGGTTCCCCAGAAGCGATAATTTTGCTTGTTCACGTACCCGCTGAGGTGAAAATGAGCCTCATCGCTCATTATGATTTTTGCCAACACCACAGACGAATTGTTACGCAAAAAAATAGACACAATTATTCCGCGTTCTTGGGGAGTGTATCGCTCCATGGCTTATTCACTTGTATTCTGTATCTGTCTAGTCCACAAATGTCAAAACAGATTTGACATTGGCGGCCATTTGCAAAAATGAGAGCATCTTCCAATAGGGTGATTTCTGTTGCGCCACCCTGTATAAAACAGTCTTTATGCTATGAAAAATCACAGTGTCAAGTAGTGATAAATCATACTAATAGAATAGTATATTACAAATGGCATTGATATATATTTAATCACAATGTTATATGTTAAACAACCTTTTTCTAAACATAAAACTTTGTTTGAAAGCGTGCTTTGTTCGCTCCGATTTGAATTATTTACACTTAAAGTAAAGGTATAAAAAAAGAATGTAACTATATTTTATTATTTCATTTATTCCATTTTAAAAAAAATTCCATTTGCTTACCTGCAGGTTAATTGCAAAATGTGGGCAATTCGTAAATTTTAAATGTATTAAGAACAAATCAACATTAGGATTATATTTAGCTTTCAGTTTATGATTAATAATTTTGAAGATGTATATTTTGTTAAATATTTTTCACACCAGAGTTGGTTTTTTTTCACATAAATGTTATTTAATGAGGCATTGAGAGCAGAATGTAGTAATAAGTCCATTATATATAACATATCGTAATGGAATTTCCGTTGCCAATCGAATGTAGTAATAGGTAATAATTAAATGTTGAACAAAATGACTGAAACTTTAGATGTTTAACTACGCCAATTTAGGGTGGCATGGCTTGTTTGATAGTGGGGGATAACGGGCTTACAGGACGGCTCTCCGTAACTCTATCGAGCATGCAAGTCGGCTTCCACCTCCACGTGGTGCCTCCTGGTAACCGAGTCCGGTCATGTTTC
This sequence comes from Suillia variegata, assembly GCA_949127995.1. Classification (NCBI taxonomy): domain Eukaryota; kingdom Metazoa; phylum Arthropoda; class Insecta; order Diptera; family Heleomyzidae; genus Suillia; species Suillia variegata. The sequence continues at coordinate 26,789,958 of OX421843.1, read as the reverse complement.
GGGTCGGGCCAACGGAAGCGGCGACCTCCATCTTCCCATATTTCCTCAACCCACTTTTCATTTCACCTCCCTTAACCTATTCCCCCCCCTAAACCAGGGTGTGACGCGTTACCGTGCCCATTGGTGTTTGCAATCAGGGGTAACAGATTGTATTTGTACGGTGCCTATCCGATACCAGGCCGCCTCGGATAGTAGCTCTGGCCTTACCGTAGTAAATGGGCTCTGCTGCGGTGGACTTTTCTTTCCCTAATCTCCATTTTGATCGCCGAGCTTGGTCTTTGACCCGGCGAAGCGATCGTAAGAAACAGATAATTATGAACAAATTCAACTCAGCCTCGGATTTATCCACAAAGACCCCCCAGTCTTCAGACATGCTGTCAGAAGACGCCCTTTTGGCCTCCAGTCAGGAGACCATAATTGACGACGGCAATCCTGGTACCAGCCATAGTACCTCGGAAAAACCGTCAGTAAAAACTTCAGGGAGTAATGGTGCCAGCCATAGCACCGTGAAACCTTCCACATCAAAAAAAACAAAAAAATCCTCCGGTACCCTTGCGAAATCAAGATACCAGAAGGCTCTCTATATTCTTAGCAAGATTGCAAAGAATGAGGCCGCTGGTATCTCTGATAAGCGAGATCAGGAGGACAAATTAAAATGTACCGCGATGGTCGAAGAGTTCAAGAGGAACCAGGCCATCAAAGCGTTGGAGGTGCCGAAAGCGGCGTCGAAGAGGAACCTTTCTCTCAAGGAATCTACGCAAGACTCCAAAAGGGCCAAGGTCTCCAACGCGGCGTCGAACTCGGCTTCCTCCAAAAGGACATCCAAACCATTCAGCGAAGTTGCAAGGGATCCGCTTCTTCTGGCACTGATTGATGGTAAGACCAGCAACGGCAGACGCATCAATGAGATTTGGGGTGAGTTGGAGGCCAAACTTGCTGAAGACGTAATGAATTACGTCCTCTGCAACAAGGATGGTCCTCTTCCTGACTTCGACTCCTCGGAGATAGTCAGAGGCTGTAGGGTGATTAGATGTGGGGACGCGTTTTCCAAGGAATTCCTTGAAAAAAGCATTGCCAAGCTCGGCAATGTCTGGAAGGATTTGAGCATCAAAGCCATTCCAGTCAAGGACATTCCAAGGCAACCGCGTGCTCGTATCTGGTTGCCCAAAATGAAGTTGGATAACGCGAAGCTGATCGCGTACCTAAAACTGCACAACCCAGAGATTCCGATGGATGAATGGTTTGTCATCCGAGCTGAGGAACCTCACAAACTCAGCATGTCCTTCCTTTTGTCAATCAGCGGGGAAAGCCTTGCCCCGCTTGAAAGGTTGGACAACAAACTTAAGTTTGGCGTCAGGCATGCGAAACTTAAAATTTTCCAAGCAGTGCGGACGACCCGGACGAGATTGGCGATGCGAGCAAGCTTCTCGATGAGCTTAGCATCGTCAAGAATGCCACAACATCCTGATGCTGAATGTCGTGCAGATTAATCTGCAGCACTCGAAATGTGCTACAGAGAATCTGATTGTCTTCCTCAGGGAGGGAGGCATAGACATCGGCATTATCCAAGAGCCCTGGGTGAACAGTAGCAGCATCAAGGGTTTCACGGATAGCAACTACCTACTATACTACAAGAAAGATGCAGGTAAACCTAGATCTTGTATTATTATTAAAAAACACATTAAAGCATTTCTTTGCAGCAGTTCCAGTTCCGCTGATCTGACAGTTGTCAGGATCGAACTAGACGGCGGTAAAAAAATAGTGGTAGCATCCGCGTACATGGCGCATGACCTGCCTGCTCCACCAGACGAAGTGAGTAGGCTTGGCCAAAGCCTGTGCAGGAATGAAACCTTAATTTTAGGTTGCGACGCCAATGCCAGACATACGCTTTGGGGTAGCAGTGAAATAAATGACAGAGGTGAGTCACTTTTTGATTTTATTACACAAACTAATTTAGACATATGTAACCGGGGAAATTCTCCCACCTTTATCTTTCCGAGTACGGATGATTTCATAGGATGGGAGGAAGTTCTCGATATCACTCTTACCAATCTCAATGCCGAGATCAAAGTAGAAGGCTGGAGAGTATCTAGTCAGCGATCCTTTTCTGATCATGCCTGGATACTTTTCAGTCTTGATCTCAAAGTTGATGCCCCACCTATTTATAGGAATCCAAGAAGGATTAACTGGGAAAAATTCCGCAATTCCGTGAACTCCTCTTTAGGCAGGTATTCACCCATTTCTTCATCCCCTTCTGAACTAGATGATAGAGCAGGAAAATTCGAGAAAGCTTTTAGTTCGGCTTTCATGAACTCATGCCCTATCACTCGCAGTAAGAGTAAATTCCCGTCATGGTGGAACAATGACTTGACAGGCCTTAGGAAGCTTGTCAGAAAGGAGTTCAACGAGGCGTATATACAAAATTCCTGGCACTCCTACAGAGAGTGTCTTAAAACCTACAAAAAGGCGATCAGATCGGCGAAAGCTAGCTCTTGGTCAAATTTTTGTGAATCTATCGAGACTGTCAAAGACTCTGCCAGACTTAGTAAAATCCTGTCCAAAGAACACTCGTGCCCATCCTTTATCAAAAAGATGGACGGGTCTTGGGCTGAATCTCCTAATGAATCATTGACTGCCCTTATGGATACCCACTTTCCAAGCGGTGATGATGAGATGAATCTAACTACTCCAGAAGATGCACAGCGCGGCAATTTCTCTGTTTTAGCTGACTCTCTCATCACTAAGGAACGTATTATATGGGCTGTCAAGAGTTTCTCTCCTTTTAAATCTCCAGGCCCGGATGGTATACTTCCGGTCATGCTATGGAACCTCAGAGACACAGTGGTCCCATGGCTGGAGCAACTTTTCAAACAAAGTATCACTCTCAGCTATATTCCCTCAAGTTGGAGGAACGTTAGAGTGGTCTTTATTCCTAAGGTTGGTAGGCGTGGACATGAGTCCGCGAAGGACTTTAGACCCATCAGCCTGTCCTCTTTCGTACTTAAAACATTAGAAAGAATCATCGACTATCATATTAGACTTTCACTCTCAGATGGAGGGTTTTCGAATTCCCAGCATGCTTACCTCAAAGGTAGATCCACTGATACGGCACTACATGAGGTAATCCGGGTAATCGAAAGGTCTATTAACTCTAAACAGTATACTTTAGGAGCCTTTCTGGACATTGAAGGCGCTTTTAACAATGTTAGCTCTGAAGCCATTAAAAATTCTCTGATAGAGCATCAAGTAGATGCGGGAATTGTATACTGGACTATGTCCATGTTGCAGTCTCGGGTGATACAGGCGAATTTGGGCAATTGTAATATCACTAAATCAGTCAACAGAGGTACCCCCCAGGGATATATATATATATATATATATATATATATATATATATATATATATATATATATATATATATATATATATATATATATATATAGGCAGCGAACTTCGTGGTCAATGCCATACATGTGAAGATTTGTATAAATTTATATTCGAAGAAAGCCAATGCGACCTAGCGCATCATAGGGCCTTAGGTGGATGAGTTAACATTTTCGGAGAAGGGCCTTGTAGTATTAAATGCTATTTATGTACAGGCCAATGCGACTTAGCGCATTTTAGGGCCTTGTATAATTAAATGCTATTTATGTACAGACCAATGCGACCTCTTGCATCATCATTTGGTCTTAGCATAATATACAAGTAATACAATGGTATTGTGCATCATGTGGATGCAGATTACATGGCTGGGAGATCGTTTCTTCGGAGTCGGGATGTCTGAATTGTATAAACCAATGATCGTGCCAACGGGTTGGGGTGATTTGTCAGTTTTTGCAGGTAGCTCTGCTTTATGCGCATGGCTTCATCTTTAACCATAGGCAAATAAAGATCTTTATGAATATTTTCATTTCTTAAATACCATGGTGCTCCAGTGATCATTCTAAGTATTTTGGACTGAGCCCTCTGTATTAGTTCGAGATTAGTTTTACTTGTGTGAAACCACAGCTGGATGCCATAAGTCCATATGGGCTTTAGAATGCTATTGTACATGAGTACTTTGTACTCCAAACTTAGTGTAGATCGGTGGTTAATAAGCCAATGCAGGTTATTTGCTTTTAGTCTTAAGTGTGTCCTTTCAGCTTCAATGTGTTTCCGCAACGTCAGTCGTCTGTCTAAATGAATACCGAGGAAAGTGACTTCATTTGATTGCGGAATGATAGTATTATTAAAAGTAACTGACGGACATGTACCCATTGTTAATGTTAATGTGACATGTTCATTCACCCTTACTCTGAATGTTCGATTTTGAAGGTATGATTCAAATCTTATGAAAGCTAGGAGGGAGCAAAAACTTTAATTTGTACACAAGGCCTTCATGCCTTACTCTATCAAATGCCTGAGCAACATCGAGAAAAATAGCTGAGCAATATTCTCGGATCTCAAAGGCCTTTCTTATCACATTAGTTATACGATTCACCTGTTCTATGGTTACATGGTTTTTGCGGAAGCCAAATTGATGGGATGGTATAATATTACGATCAATTAAATGTGTTAGTTTTGATAGTAGCAATTTTTGTAATAGTTTGGATATTCAAGGAAGTAGACTTATAGGTCTGTAGGAGGAAGGTAATGTTTTGTCTTTTCCAGACAACCATTATGAGTGATTTTTTCCACTCCATCGGACAGTATCCAGTTCGAAAAATCGCATTAAATAGTAGCGTGATAAGCTCAACCGCTGTACTTGGTAGTTCGATAATCATTTTCGGAGTTATATGATCATACTCAGGGCTTTTCGTATTATATTATTAACCTCATCACGGTTTAAAACAACTGGCACCGTTCTATAACTTAAAAGGTTAGTTAAGGAAGGAATTACAAATCCCTGAGTAGGCAGATTTGGTTTGAAAACCTGGCTCTTCGCTGCGTGCCCAGTTACCATCTGGATTTCTGATTGGCGATACGCCCTCTATAGGTAAATTTATCTTCTTGTTTGCTTTCCACAATGAGAACTTTGTTGTACACATAGGCGATAATCTTTTCACAAAGTTACTTTGGTTTTTGTAATCTTCTAGCTTTAGGGTCTCCATAAGTTTTCTCGTAGCATCAGCGAGTCTTTGCTTTGCAAAAGGGGATCATCTATGTGCTTGCCATTCTCTTCTCAGTCGACGCTTGTCTGTTACGAGTTTTTCTGCCATTTTTGTAGCAGTAAAATTCCTAGGAGTGTAATGTTCCGCCGCTGATGACACCATTGACTTAAAAATTTGGAGAAAGTCTTCAATATCCCCCTCAGACTCTATTTTTTGGTTTGTATGGATATGACTGATGATATACTTTTTATATTTAAGCCAATTCGTTTTATGGGTGGTTAGTCATGTGGGAAACTCGGCTAGTATTGGCTTATTTAGTACGCAGAAGGTTACAGGAGAGTGATCAGATGATATATGGAAACTTGTTTCAGCTGTGATTAGATTTCTGCTTAAATTTTTTATGATAGCAAAGTCTATAAGGTCTGGTATTTTTTTATTATCTGTCGGCCATAAGGTGGGTATCACCAGGTAAGGTGATACGTATCTTGCTTGCAAATAGCTTTTCGAATTTGCAACTGATCTCTTTTATTTAGTTATACTTGTAACAAAGTGAAAAAGTAGTTTTGCCTATAATAAATAAATATTTTTCAGAATTGAATTATTTTATAAAATTTAATTTTCAAATATTATTGCATTTAAATTACATCTGCTACGCGCCAGCGAATAATTAGGACAGAACTGACGTATATATTAAAAATACCGATTACAAAGGAACAAATATTGCATTTATAACACTCGGATTTGCCATCGATGAGGTCCAGATAATTTGAAGCGTAGTATTACCGTAATTTATTTTAAATTTTAATGAGATTAAATTTTTTTTTTTGGATTTAAACAACATCTATGGAACCCGTAGGGCTCCCTTAATCTATGGGGATTCATTATTCAACTAAATTTATAATTAAGAGATGTTTTTAAAATGGATTTGTCCAATTTGTAACATGCACCTTTGATGTAAAATAATATTTTATTTAAATAAATTAACAGGGTGTCATTCCATTTGTTTGTAACGATGTATTTTTATAGCCGGGGTAAGCTTGCCGAAGTTTATTTGGATTTACAACAGTGTCTCCGAAGTGACAAAATCTTTGTCTGCCGAGTGCAGGACACTCGCAGAACACATGCTCTGAACTTTGAGTGTGTCAATTTCACAGAAACGACAGACGTAATTATCAGAAAGGCCTAACTTTTACAGATGATATCTTAGGTTACAATGACCTCTGAAGTAACCAGCTAAAATGCGTAAGTCCTCTCAACTAAGCGAAAGTAACTTTTTAGATTATCCCTTTGCTTGCCGTTGACATATGATAGCTTCATTTGAGTGGCTTTTCAAAAGACCCCAAAAGGGCTCAGGACCAATAAAGCTTTTTCGTTTCCCTCATGACCTTCATGTCCCGGTATCCATAATGTAAATACAGTGTTGAAATTAACCAGTATATTTAACAGATGTAGACAGTCATATGCCATTATTGAAGTGATTTTTTTTGCTTGTAGGGCTTTTAGAGTCGCTTGACTATCAGAGAGAATGTATATATGTGATCCTCTCGTTTTTCTACAAAGGCACTACCTCGCACAGATTTCAATAGCATGAATTTCTGCCTGGAAAATTGTTAGTTATACACCCTTTGGGATTGCTTTTTTGAATGTCGGGACAAAAATCCCAGCCTCTGTTCTACCATTTTCAAGTTTTGATCCGTCTGTAAACCATATTTGAGAGCCCGGTTTGAAATTGATTCTCCAGATTTCACGATCAATAACAATAATTTGACAATTTTTGAAGAAGATTGGTTTTGAGGATAAGGTATCAACACTCAGTTACAAGGGAGTTTGTTGAAATTTTTCTAAAATCTTTAGTGTCCCTTAAAATCTCCGCCTTTTTGGTTCGGCAATACCCTCTTATCTTAAGGCGCCACGACTGGCTTCCTTTTTTGTTAGGATAGGTAGTGGAGGGATGTTTAAGAGCACAAACCAATGCATCAGTTGGACAAGTTTTCATAGCACCTGATATACTGACGCAAACAAAGCGATGCTGTTTGCTCAGTATGTCGGCTGTCTTTCTTTGTTTGACCTTAGGCCAACATGCAAAAGATACATAAGTGAATATAGGTCTGATGACCGTGTTGAATGTCCAGTAGATTATTCTGGAATTTAGACTCCAAGTTTTACCAAAAAGTCTTGTACAGGCAAATAATGCCTTTTTGTAATTTTCTCAGGATGAGGGTTCCAAGTTAGCGTTTTATCAAGGATTACTAGATAATTTGCTTCGTTAGTAAATTGGATTGTGGTGCCGTTAGGGACTGGACATGTAAGAGTAATGTTCCTTTTCCTGGTAAACACACCATTTTTTTTATTATTTCTAAGACTTGTTGCATGCTTGTGAAGGAGTTCGTCTATAACTACCTTCCACAGAAGCTGAGAGAGTACACCCTCTTGCGGGCAACCCCTTGTGGCTGTGACAGATCTCAATTCTCCTCCAAGCTCTACACTAATAGTCCGAGACGATACTTCTTTTTGAAAAAGGGCATTGATTATTGCCTCATAATAGCTCCTGATATATGCACACAGAGCTAGTTGCTTGACTGTCAAAATGCAAATTGCAGCGTGCTATGAGAAAGTGATAAGGTTATTTTCCCTTAAGTGTTCTTCCAAAATCTTTTCCATCGTCTTTAGGAAAAAAGAACTGTGGCTAATAGGTCTGTAAGATTTGGGTAGTTGTTCTGGCTTTCGTCCTACCTTTGGAATAAAAACTACTTTAACATCAGCCAACTTTGTAGGAATATGTCATAGCAAATTAATAAACAAAAAAAGCAGCATAACGCTTAATATAGGTACAGTGTGTGGCTGATTGATTAATCTACGGTGATGTGATATTAGTATCAGGGGCAACTTTTAATATGAGCCAAAGTTGCCATGGCTGGCCGCTCATGGATAGAATTCACCACCAAATTTACCCAAAAATAAATAAAATTTATAATAAACACTCAAATATGTACAAAACTTATTGTTTTTTTGTTGTCTTAATTTGTATAAATTTAAACTGTATAATTTATATTATGAATAATAAAATTTATCTATCTATCTATCTATCTATCTATCTATCTATCTATCTATCTATCTATCTATCTATCTATCTATCTATCTATCTATCTATCTATCTATCTATCTATCTATCTATCAATCTATCTATCTATCTATCTATCTATCTATCTATCTATCTATCTATCTATCTATTTATCTATCTATCTATCTATCTGTCTATCTATCTATCTATCTATCTATCTATCTATCTATCTATCTATCTATCCATCTATCTATCTATCTATATATCTATCTATCTATCTATCTATCTATCTATCTATCTATCTATCTATCTATCTATCTATCTATCTATCTATATCTATATCTATATCTATATCTATATCTATATCTATATCTATCTTTCTATCTATCTATCTATCTATCTATCTATCTATCTATCTATCTATCTATCTATCTATCTATCTATCTATCTATCTATCTATCTATCTATCTATCTATCTATCTATCTATCTATCTATCCATCTATCTATATATCTATCTATCTATCTATCTATCTATCTATCTATCTATCTATCTATCTATCTATCTATCTATCTATCTATCTATCTATCTATCTATCTATGTATCATCTATCTATCTATCTATCTATCTATCTATCTATCTATCTATCTATCTATCTATCTATCTATCTATCTATATATCTATATATCTATCTATCTATCTATCTATCTATCTATCTATCTATCTATCTATCTATCTATCTATCTATCTATCTATCTATCTATCTATCTATCTATCTATCTATCTATCTATCTATCTATCTATCTATCTTTCTATCTATCTATCTATCTATCTATCTATCTATCTATCTATCTATCTATCTATCTATCTATCTATCTATCTATCTATCTATCTATCTATCTATATATCTATCTATCTATCTATCTATCTATCTATCTATCTATCTATCTATCTATCTATCTATGTATCATCTATCTATCTATCTATCTATCTATCTATCTATCTATCTATCTATCTATCTATCTATCTATCTGTCTTCCTATATATCTATCTATCTATCTATCTATCTATCTATCTATCTATCTATCTATCTATCTATCTATCTATCTATCTATATATCTATCTATCTATCTATCTATCTATCTATCTATCTATCTATCTATCTATCTATCTATCTATCTATCTATATATCTATCTATCTATATATCTATCTGTCTATTTGTCTGTAGAAATTGTCTGCATAGTGACTGTCCGATCTTGGGTTTATTTGAATACAAAATAATAAAAAAAATTTCTTAGCGGAACTTCCCGGTACTCATCTTGTAGAGATTCTTAGTTACGGCAGTGAAATTATCGCCAGTAACCATACAAACTCAGAAACAAAATCTCAAATTTTTAGGTGCAATATTAGAAATGTAATTGTATAATTTTACTTTATTAAACAAAATGTGGGCGTGGCAGATTTTGTATATCCTATAATTTCAGTTACATGTTTTCCCCACATAACGCATTAAGTTTCTGAGCAATGGTGGTAGGCGTAAAATTGATCCACCCTTTTTTAAAGTGGGTGTTAAATTTATCTAACCACACCAATATTTGGTTAAGTTGTCGACAACACCCATTTAAATTCAGATACTGAATTTCAGATTTTTTGGAGCAATATTAGCAAAATAATCTAATATTTTTACTTAGATTAACAAACTATGGGAGAGCAGCCTTGAAGCACTGCGACCAATAAGATCTATTGTGCATGGCCTTTATGTTTAATCCCTATATTTTTAGACTTTTAAAGAATTTTAGGACCAATTGGGGATTGTTGTTCCAAAGTGTATTTGGATTTACAACAGTGTCACCGAAGTGACAAATTCTTTGTCTGCCGAGTGCAGAACATTCGCAGAGTATATGTTCTGAACTTTCAGTATTCATTTCACAGAAACGACAGATGTCAGTTGTGATATTTGTGCTAAAAGTCTTGAATAAACGAAAATAAACTCAAAATTTTAGTTTTTTAGTGGTTTATTCTCTAAGAAAAGATAAAAAAAATAATAAAACAATACAAAAAATTAAAGTACATTTTCGAAAAGTTAACTTTTTAAAGCTTACTTGGTTTTTTTCTTATGGCAGTTTAGCACAGAATGAATCATTTCAACTTAGGTTAGGGCCGAAGTTACAAAAAGCCAAATACATTAAGATACATTAAAATACATATAAAATAACAAAAAATACAAATAAAAAAACAGCAACCAATAGGGACTCGATTTCGAAATCCGTTTTGTTTTTTCTCTCGCTTCTGTTTGTCGTCCTTATTCAGGATATTTTTTGGTGACAGTGATGCCATCGTCAACATCTCCACCCCCGTGAGATGACCCAGGAGGGGAAAACTCACCATCCGGCAGCTCAACGTCTAAAACAGCCAGCTTACTCACAGGTCTTTTTAGAGTACCTGTAATTGTATTTACGTTTGCGGACCGCGCAACTCCATCCATACCGTAGAATAGCTCTACAACTCTGCCACGTTTCCATTGTGATCTGCTGACATCAGAGTTGTATATCAACACCAGACGGCCCGTACTAAGTGGTTTTGCTGGCAGACACCATTTTGGACGGCGCGTATGTTCGAAATTTGTGCCTGATCTGCATCCGCACGCCGCGCCTGTTGATAAAATTTCGGATGCAGAGTAGACATGCGTCCGTGGAAAGGTCAGACGCTATTTCCAGGTGTACGGCCCTTACTGTTAGGCATGTGAAGAGTGCGACCCATCTTTTTTCGTGACGGCGGCATATGGTCACGATGAAAGGCCCAAAAAAGACAAGCCCAGCATAGGTAAAAGGGCGGACATAAGGCGTCAGTCAGTCTTCAGACAGATCACCCATTTGAGGCTGCAACGGTTGCTCCTTTCGTATTTTGCAGAATGTACAGTGCGCCTCAACGCTGCGGACCAATGATCGAAGCGACGATACTCACAAACGCTGTCTTACTTCGTTGATGGTTGTGTTGGTGTTTATGTGACGAAATTTATAGTGGTGCCACTCCACTATAAGGCACGTCAAAAATTTGGTCAATTTAGGTCCCACATTTAAATATGCTTATTATAATAAAACATGAATTGTATTAAAGAATGTATTAAAGAATTTAATAAAATATATGTATTGAAATGAATTACAACTACATATGTTTATTTAGTATAGAAATTGTTTTACAGCAAGCAACAACAACTTCGAAGTCAAGACGCAAACAACAACAAACACTATGGTATCCCGCAACCGCAAAAAGCAACGGTGTCCGCGCAACAACAAAGCTACAGAAGGACTTGTATATAAGGCGCTGCGCTTATAGGAGAAAGGCAGTCAGCGGCGAGCCATTACAGTGGTGACATCGAGGACTTGTAGCTAGAAAACTATTGTGTGAAATACCAATAGTTTACTTAGAATTATTTTTACTTTGTAGTTAGAAAACTATTGTGTGAAATACCAATAGTTTACTTAGAACTATTTATACTTGTAGTTAGAAACTATTGTGTGAAATACCAATAGTTTATTAAAATAAGTTATACAACTATTGTGTGAAATACCAGTAGTTTATTAAAATAAGCTATACAACTATTGTGTGAAATACCAGTAGTTATACAACTATTGTGTGAAATACCAATAGTATATTTAGAATACCTAATACTAGCATTCTTTTCAATTGTATATTTAGAAAAATCATTAAGAGAAATTTAATAAAATCATGAAATTTAAAATTTAAAACATATAAAAAATAAATATTTTTTGTATTCAACCCTGACCAACCGTTGAGGATATCCAGGCTTAAAAACCCGGACAAAACCGGGGTTCGTTACAGTGCGCTCTAGGCAGGATTATTTGCCGTCGTGTCTCAAAGGGCAGAACGATGGCGTTGTCGATACGTCCACGAGTGCTCATGACGCCGCTGTCATCTAAGTACGGGCTGAGCGCCTTAATGCTGCTACTGCTCGATATTGGTTCGCCTTTTTTGAAATACGCCAGTTCGTTCGGAAATGATGCGGACTGTACGCACTGCACCAAGTAGATTTCGGCTTCAGCTTCTTCGTCGGCTATCAGCTCACCACCGAATAACTCTTCGCCTCTCAGCGTACGGATCAGATTTGTCTTGAAACGTAAAGTCCACGCCATTGTTTTCTTCAATCTGCAGTATTTTGAAAAACGATTAATATTAAGGACAGATACATGTACTTTCTGCGTTATTAATATGAAACGATTCAGGCGCAGCTCTTCGCCACTGTTGTCGGTGCTGTTCTGCATACACGTTTCGTCCGGCCACTTAGATTCGTCTGCTCGTAGAAATGATGGTCCGTTTTTCCACCGCCCATCTGGATTGTACTTGGGCGGAAACTTAGCACGAGTCGCCTCATCCGCAGGATTAAGCGGCCCCGGACACCACCTCCAATCGTCAATGCAGCTGCACCACGGTTCGCAACGTACTGTTTGTACACACGATGATCGGACCGAATCCAGCGCACAATGGTGTGCGAGTCTGTCCAAAATGCACACCAATGAATTCGAAACGAATGGATTGACTCTTTCAGCCGTACTGCCATGACGGCCGCTTGCAACTCAAGTTTTGGTGTGGTGTGAAAATGTGTGGGCTTACAACTTCATTTGCCCGAGACAAAAACCACATTAATTTGAGTCGCACTTACCACTCTCCAATATGCCACCGCCGCCATAGCCTTCGCGCTTGTATCTGCAAATATATGTAGTTCAATACTTCCGAATTGCGCAAAGTAGCAACGCGGCACTCGCGGCAGCTCCTCCAACCACATTTTCCAGCGGCGATACAATTTAGGCGGTAGTGGATCGTCCCACTGAATTCCCTGCTTCCAAACGGCCTGCATTAACATTTTCGCCGACACCATAAAATCGGCAAGAAATCCAAAGGGGTCGACCATGGACATATTTAGGCTTAAAACCTCTCGTTTTGTTGGCGTTCTTGTAAAATTTAAAATTTCGACTGGCACTTTGTTGAGTTTTAAAATATAAACAAACTCATCTATGTTTGACAACCAGCTGATCCCAAAAATTCTCTCCACTTCGCTGTCAATTACCACAAACTCACCACGCTCGCAGACAGAGTTGCCAATCGAATTTTTTAGTTTTGTAGAACTCGGATCTGAAATCCGCCGTTTTGGTGAATTTTGATGACGTCTTTTACAACCGCAATCGAATCGTCTTCAGTCACGAAACAATCCACGTAGTGTCTTTCGACAATTCCCTTGACTGCACGTGGATGAGTTTCTCGTTACATTTCTGCATTCGTATTCTTGACGTACTGCGCAATTGTTGGCGAACAGGTTGCACCGAAAGTCATTCGCACCATGACGTAGGTCTCCACCGGATTCGTTGTGTCACCGTTGCGCCACAGAAAACGTAGACTGTCCTGGTCTTCCTTTTGAATTATCACTTGGTGAAACATTTATTTTATATCACCGCAGACTGCGCCTGGAGATTGACGAAATTTGAACAGTATGGAGAGAAGCTGTTGATTTATATCGGGTCCTGAAAGCAAGGATTTATTAAGTAAAATTTTTTGAACTTCGGCGGAGTCCTTTTTGTTTGGGTTTTTTACGCCAAAATGTGGAAGGTAAAATGTTCTGTCGGTACGTCGACTGGCCTCGTCCGAACTCAATTCTTCGATTTTTGATCGGTACTCTTCAGCATACTCCAAATCCCTGCTCATTTTTCGTTCTACGCTTTGCAAACGATTTAGCACCATCTGGTAGCTGTCAGGAAAAGTCTTAATGTCGGTTTTCCATGAAAGTCCAGATTCGTATCGATTTTCGAAATTTTTCGTGGTTGCCTTCAAAATCGCTAAGGCTCTGTCGTCGGATTTACTGATTATGGGCCTTACGTCAGGTTTAACACCAAAAGTTTCCACATCAAAATATGTTCTCATCATGTCATTTAAATCGTCCATCACACACTCATTTTGTTTAAAGTGCAATGCATACCGACTTTTGCACTTTTCTTTTCCTTCAATTGGTCCATATATTATCCATCCAAGTCTTGTTTTAGTCGTAATTGGTCCAGGATTTAATTTGAACCGTCAAAAACGCATGCGCCAAACTTATTATTAGTTTTGGCTGTATTTCGTTATAATCGTGGAGTGGCAACCCTGCAAGGTGAATATTACTTTTTTGGCTCAGTAACTCGCCACACTTCAAAGTTTGGGTTGGTAACTCCAGCGACGAAGAAGTAGGTAGGTAGGTAGGTAGGTAGGTAGGTAGGTAGGTAGGTAGGTAGAGTGGCTGTCTGACGACGCAACTAGGCCTGTTGAAGGCCCATTGTGCTACCACCGGAACTTAAAATTTCACCTTACTCTTTCTCTGGGTCTTTCTTAAACCTTACTTTTGTCAGTTTGATATCTACTACTTCCGTGATGTTGTCTAGAAAGTAGAGTCCAAGAAATTGAAACCTTCTTCTACGCAGAGCCATGCACCTGAATAAAATATGTTCGACATTCTCTTACTCATCTGCGTCTTGACAACTCCTACAATATTCGTAAAAAGGTGCCCCCAATCTGTTGGCATGTCTCCCTAAGATACAGCGTCCAGTTAGGACCCCAATTAAAATTCTAATGTGTGTCCTGCTGAACTTCAGTAGACGAGTTGTTCGACCCATATTCAATTCTGGCCACGTTTGTCTACTAGTTACACAGGTTGTGTATTGTCTCCAGCGAATATTGGCGATATCAATGGTATATTTATTTATTAATAGTTTGCATATGCCATTATGTATATTTTCTTTGTCAAGACAGATTTGTGGCGTAGTACCCAGTCTAGCTAACTCATCTGCCTTACAATTTCCTTCAATGTTTCTATGACCTGGTACCCAGATTAGATTTATCGTAAAGTATGGTGTTAGCACATCTAATAGTTCGTGACACTCCTTCACTGTCTTTGATGTGTATCGGAATGCTTTTAATGTCCTCAGAGCAGCCTGACTGTCAGAGTAGATATAAATTTCTTTGGAGGTAAAAACGCTCTTACCTAGTGTTAGTAAACTTTCTTTAATGGCCATAATTTCTGCTTGGAAAACACTGCAATGATCAGGTAAGCGAAAGGAGATACTTGTGCCTAACTGTTCCGAGTAGACACCTCCTCCCACTTTTTCGTTTAGTTTAGAACCATCAGTATAAATACTGATACCTTTATTACAATTTATTATACCATTTTCCCAATCTTCCTTTGAAGGAATAATCGTGGTAAAATAATTGAATAAGTGTGGCCTAGCCGAGTCACAGGAGTCGGTAGTACTGGGGATACAAGGAAACTTACTGAGTATATATAGATGTCCCTTATTATTAGATGATAGAAGGGATAGTTCCCTAAGACGCAGTGCCGATATAGCTGCTAGTTGTTTTTCATACAGGTCAATCGGTACTAGATGCAGCATGATATTCAACGCTGCTGTGGGTGTTGTTCTAAGTGCTCTGCTAATACATAGACTTGCTGCCCTTTGAATACTTTCCATACGTTTAACCGTGGTTTTTTTCTCGAGAGTTGGCCACCAGACTAAAATCCCATACGTCATAATTGGTCTTACCACTGCTGTATACAGCCAATGTACTATTCGAGGGGCTAGGCCCCACCTTACACCTATTGTTCTTTTCCAAGAGTATAGCGCTATAGCTGCTTTCTTACTCTATCCTCAACGTTTAATTTCCAAGAAAGCTTTCTGTCTAAGATAAGCCCTAGGTAACGTGCCTTGTCAGCGACTGAAAGTGTGATACCATTCAGTTTCGGTGGTCTGAAATCCGGAAGTCTATGCTTTCTAGTGAAAAGAACTAATTCTGTTTTATTTGCGTTTAAGCCCAAACCACAGGATTTAGCCCAAAGATATATATTGTTTAAAATACCTTGCATTAAGTTAGAGAGAGTGTCTGGAAATTTTCCTCTTAACACTACAGCGACATCGTCTGCGTAGGCCACCACATGAATCCTCCTTTCCTCTAGATTTAACAATAACTTATTCATTGCTAGAATCCACAGTAAAGAATAAAGCACACCGCCTTGAGGAGTACCCCTGTGGACAGATCTGCGTACCGCTGAGACCCCTAATGTCGAATTCACGAACCTGCAGAGTAGCAACTGTTCTATGAAATTCACAAGGGCCCCAGAAATGTGCAAATCTGACAACGCGTCTGTAATGGCCTTCGGCAGGATATTGTTAAAAGCGCCTTCGATATCTAGGAAGGCTACAAATGTATATTCTTTCTCCTCAATTTCTGAAACAAGAGAGTTTAAAGCTGTCTCTGTTGATTTCCCTTTACTGTAGGCATGTTGCGATTTCGCAAATTGCGATGTAGGTATGTAATTTCTGATAAACATATATATTTACCGTTCTAACGTTTTTAGTAGAAAAGATGATAAGCTGATTGGCCTAAAGTTTTTAGGACTTGTATGTGAGTTTTTACCTGTCTTTGGAATAAAACCAACCTTAACTTCTCTCCATAGAGAGGGAACATAATTCAATTTTAATACACTTCTGAAGATGGTTAATAACCAATTCATTATGTGACCTAATGATTTTTGAAGTTGCGCTGGGAAGATATCATCCGGCCCCGGCGACTTATATGGCTTGAAACTATCTACAGCCCAAACAATGTTAGCTTCCGAGATAGTTTCTAAGATATCTGGTTCTATCAAGGTCCTAAATTACACACAGTTTCCATGGCTCTATTGTCTCTGTTGTCTAAGCTCCCCGGAAAGTGTGTATCTAACAATAAATTCAGTGATTCTTCACTAGATGTTGTCCAGGTGTTATCTGATTTCTTCAGATTACCAATATTATCATAATAATAGTCCCATTCGATTTTTACGCAAGTACTTTGCTTTGTTAAATTGATTTCTGCAATCCTTCCTTAACTGATTAAGCTCAGGCGACCGCCATGGTGGTTTACTTTTCCCTCTATGCATAGTTAGTGGAGATGCTTTCTTTAGCGATAGATTACAAAAATTGGTAAATGACTCTACAATATTGTCTAAGTCCTTTGCATTATTAGGATTGTAATAGGGATTACTAGGAAGCCTCTTCTTCAGCTCGTGTGCGTACACTTGACAGTCTGCTTTCCTAAGATTCCTATTTAAACTTGGGCGAGGAATTTCCTCTTCTATTGTAAATTCGATTTAACGGTGATCCGAAAACGAGTGCTCAATTAGCACCCTCCATTGAACCACTTTGTCTATTAAAAAGTCTGAAACTAAGGTAATATCAAGTACCTCTTG
The DNA here is from genome assembly GCA_949127995.1 of Suillia variegata. Classification (NCBI taxonomy): domain Eukaryota; kingdom Metazoa; phylum Arthropoda; class Insecta; order Diptera; family Heleomyzidae; genus Suillia; species Suillia variegata. Next base: position 26,772,542 of record OX421843.1, on the reverse strand, counting down.
ACGGTTTCTTATTATGAATGTGGGTTCATTTCCACGATTACATAATAGCAACTTTGTGTTTAAAATATAATTGAAGAGTAACTCAACCCGTTCGTTGATGTCTGAACTACCCCAAATGGTATGATGTGCATTCGCGTCGCCTCCCAGTATACATCTGCACTTGGAAGCTTCGCTGTCCGATACCAGCTCTTTCAGCAGCTGCGATGGTCTAGGGTCATCGTACGCAAGATAGAACGAGGTTGTGTTTATATCTTCATTACTGTAATGATGTGATAAGAAAATATCAAGTTGAATTTTGGACATTATACATGCCCTTATTTTACCTTCGCTATTAGCAGCGGATAACTTATAGGTCGGAGTCCTCAGTCCGCATATTTTCCCTCCATTAACCCATTGCTCCTGAATGAGGACAAAATCAGGCTGGTCTACTGCCATGAGGTTAAGAAGGGCAGCCGAAGCAACTTTGCTATGATGAGGGTTTATCTGTAGTAGGCGCATTTGTTAGGGTGTCATCTGCGTCATCCTCTCCCAATAACTCCTCCGAAAATAATTTAATGAGTCCAGCTGTCGCATCTGACCCAGAAGAAATGTGCCCAATGCTTTCGCCATCGGACTCGTGATATTCGCCTTCAACTTCTTCGTCTTCTGACGCTAGATTGTCGGCTAAATCTGCTCGGAATGTTTTCGCTTTCACCTTACCGAAACCATAGTTCACTTCACCGTCACTTTTCGCCAACGGTTCTAGTGAGTCGTCAGTGATTAACAGAAGTATCAGATTGTGGCCCTTTTCGGCTCCACGTCACCTACTGCGTTGTTGCCATCAGTCTTGACATATCTCCACTTATTCGTCGGCAGATTCGGGTTTCGAGGGTGTCAACGGAACCCAAACCTTGGTTCTTGGTCGAGATGGGCCATCCTTTTTATCGACCGCTACCATTTTCTCCGGGGTAAACTTCTCCCACTTTCGAAATTGCTATTTTATATAGCTCCACAGACCTTTCATCATCACAGGCTATCAGTTTGATCTGCCCTTGATGCCAGCCTGCGTCGGTACATGAGGGTGGAGGACCAGGATTGCTTAACAGTACTTCCATGGCCACTTGAGCTAGTGCTGCTTGCACCCACTTCCACTGCTGCTTAGGGATCTGCCCCTCTGGATCGCCTTTATCCAGGACGCCAATGATTATGCGGTTTTTGGCAACTTCCGCGAAAGATTTTTGAGGTGTTATGCCTTGCGTCTTCACCTTTTTAGATTTGGGTTTTTCTCCCTCCGTTTACCTCTGCCTTTTCGCAACAGACGTTTCTGGACATTCGAGTTGGAAGTTAGGCAGTACAGACTTCGCCCAGTCGATTGACTTCTCCAACTCTTTCGTCAACTCAGCTTCTGTCGGTGGAGTAGTATGGACTTTAACAAGTAACCTGGCAGCATTACGCCTCTCCTGGTAACCAGCTTTAGTCTGATCGGTGAATTTTACCGTTGGCCATTTTGGTTGGGGATTACCAGTCCAGTTTACCAAACTACTCTGACCAAGCTTGGCTCCTGTCGTAGTAGTGGCAGCATTAGAGCTCGTTTTAAACGCTGCTCTCTTGTCGGAGCTGGTAGCTCCCCCCGGTTTATTAGCGGAAGAACCGGCCTCCATTTTGTTGTTGTTTTTGTTTTTAAGTTGTTGCTCCATATTTGAACCCACGAGTGTCGGAGAAAGAAGGTCCACCTTCGCAGAGATCCGAAATACGCAGGTAAGGCTAGTTATTACGGAGGGCGTCAGGTATCCGTAAGCCCCGTTAGAGACTGAGCTATTTTTTAGAAAGGGCCCTCAGCCAGGTTGATCTTCGGCACGGGTCGCGCGACAACTTGATCCTGACCTTTTACCTCCAACCATAATAAGAGTGTATATTCTGATGCTGTACTATGAAAGAGTAACGAACACTAGACTATACATACTTATTTTAGCTAGATACCTTCAGCAAAATTGCTCAAAATGGAGTGTCTGTGGTATCTATTACCAGCCGGCACCCTCGAGGAGGGTTCAGTTGAGGATTTTTGCCGACCAACGAAGAAGTAAATACATTTAGCAGATGATATTTTGTCGAAAAATCTCCGATTCCACTAATAGTCAGATTTACGACTTCTGACTTTTGCCGTGTGCTTTGGCTGTTCAGCCATTTTAATTCCAACGTTTGCGGCCGGCCGCGAATGTTTAATTGGTCTGCCAGATCTTGGTCGACCATTGAAACGTTGGCTCCATCGTCTACGAAGGCGTACGTGTCCACCTGCAAATTTTGTCCGTAAATCGTAATCGGAAAAATTTGGAATAAAACAGCTCGGTCGTTCGTGTCGGTATTCTGTTCGCGTTTAAATGGCGTCTCGATTCGGGCAGTGATTCGGTTGTGTCGCGTTGAACCGTCGCGGTGGTTGTGATGTGTTTGTTGTTCAGGAGCTGATGATGCACTTGTGGACACCCATCAGTTCCACATCGTTTGCGCCTAAAGCATTTTGTGGCTTGGTGCCCAATTTTAAGGCACGAAAAACACGCCTTCATTTGTTTTACCTTTTGCCGGCGGTCGTCAGTTGAAAGCTGCAAAAACGACGGGCAAATAATTAAATTATCGCATTCACCGGTACAAATCGGGCATTTATGCTGTGCCACACTAACACAGGCGTAGTGGCGTCCAGCGTTGGAGTTTGCGTTGGAATGCTGCTTTTTAATGATTGTTCGTGTTGATGTTGTTGATGTAGAGGGCAAGGAGTCAACTACAATGTTGGCTAGGCGACGTAGACCGTTGAGCCAGAGGCTGAAGTCGACGATGGTGGGCGGCCCTTTAAGCAGGAGATATTTTTGGCCCACTGCATTTGTCTCACGATTGGAAGCTTCGCGACCAGGTCGCTTAATAGTATAGGATTGGAGAGGTGGTGCGTGCCACACGCGTTCTGCAAAAATGTCGCCATGTTGGACATTTTGTTGGCGAAATTTACCAGCGACTCCAGGTTGCCATCGACAAGTGACGGAACGGCACGAACCTTCTTAACTTGGCTTTTAATCAGCTGTTCGGGTCTGCCAAAGGTTTCTTCGAGGGTGCTCATAATGGCGTCGACGTTTCTGGAGCTGACCAGTAATGACTCGACGGGTTCTCTGTCGCGTGCCTTGAGTGCATCGCGCATGATGTTGTGTAGTGGTAAGTACTCGAACTCCAGTGTAGTGCATTTATAGGCTTTAGCGAACGTTTGCCATTCTTCAGCAAGTCGTGAAAATATTGGCAAATCATGAATTTTTGTATGGCGATGGGCAAACGTTTGTTGACTAAGTTGCGAAAAAGGCGTATTAGTATTCGCTTCTCGTAGGCGCAGTGCATGCGTTCTACCATTTTCAAGTTTTGATCCGTCTGTAAACCATATTTGGGAGCCCGGTTTGAAAATTATTGAATTGGTTCTCCAGATTTCGCGATCATTTATAATGATTTGAAAATTTTTGAAGAAGGTTGGTTTTGAGGATAAGGTATCTACTCTATATAACAAGGGACTTTGTTGAAGATTTTCTATTATCTTTAAGTGTCCCTTAAAATCACCGCTTTTTAGTTCGGCGATACCTTCTAATCTCAAGGCGCCACGACTGGCTTCCATTTCTATTAGGAGAGGTTGTGGAGGGATGTTTAAGAGCACAACCAATGCATCAGTTGGACAGGTTTTCATAGCACCTGATATACTGACGCAAACAAATCGATGCAGTTTGCTCAATATGTCTGTTGATTTTCTTTTTTTTGACCTTAGGCCACCATGCAAGAGATGCATATGTGACTATTGGTCTAATAACTGTGGTGAATGTCCAGTAAATCATTCTGGGATTTAGACCCCAAGTTCTACCAAAAAGTCTTGTACAGGCAAAGAATGCCCTTGTTGCCTTTTTGTAATTTTCTCAAGATGAGAGTTCCAAGTTAGCGTTTTATCAAGGATTACTCCTAAATAATTTGCTTCGTTGGAAAATTGGATCGTGGTACCGTTACCGGACATGTAAGATTAATGTTCCTTTTCCTGGTAAACGGCACCAGTGTAGTTTTAGTCGGGTTGATGGAGAGCCCTTTTTCTACACAACATTTATTAAATATTAGTAAGGTTTAATGCATGCGGTCCGATATGGTTTGCTCATGCCAGCCTACTATATGCACCACTAGTTCATCTGCGTAACCTTGTGTGTGAAAACCAAGGCTATTAAGCTTGTGAAGGAGTTCGTCTATAACTAACATCCACAGAAGAGTAGAGAATACACCCCCTTGCGGGCAACCTCTTCTGGCTGTGAAAGATCTTAATTCTCCTCCAAGCTCTACACTAATAGTCCGAGATTTTAGCATAGCTAATATCCATTTAACAATAGATGACGATTTTTGATGAAGGGCATTGCTTATTGCCTAATAAAAAGTGTTATCAAAAGCTCCTGATATGTCAATAAATGCACACAGAGCTATTTGTTTGGATTCAAGAGCCTTTTCAATGACTGTTGTCAGGCTGTGTATTGCAGTCTCTATAGATTTGCCGCATTGGTAGGCAAATTGTAGCCTGTGCAATGGGAAAGTAATGAGGTTGTTTTCCTTTGTGTGTTGATCCAAAATCTTTTCCATAGTCTCTAGGAAAAATGAGCTGAGGCTAATAGGTCAGTAAGATTTGGGTAGTTGTTCTGGCTTTCGCCATACCTTTGGAATAAACACTTCTTTAACATCAGCCCGCTTTGTAGTAATATGTCCTTGCAAGAGACTTGGTTTAAATAATCTGACCAGTGTAGGGACAATATAGGTGGCACCTTGCTGGAGTAGGTAAAGGTATATCCCATCTGGCCCCGGAGATTTATATGGACTAAATGATGATTTAGTCCATTAGACATTAAATTTGTCAGTCTAATGTCTTCAATACTGCTAGATATCAAAGATTCTATCAATATTGGGTGCTCATTGGAAACTGAACATCCCGGAAAGTGAGTGTCCAACAGTAGTTGGCTGGTTTCTCCCGGGGTTTTCGTGAAGTTACCATCTGGCTTTTTCAGGGTACATATGCCGTTTGAGTGATATATTACTAAGGCTTTTTGAAGGTGAATTGCGTCTGGAAGTTCTGAAATCTTCTCACAATAATCTCGCCAAGTAGCTCTTTTAGATTTTCTCAATTCTATGTTATAGTCAGTTAGAGCATTTCTGTAGGAGAACCAATTTCCTGTTAGTTTTGCTCTATTAAACAATTTGATTTATGTCTTCTTATTCCATCAGGGAACAACCCTTAAAAGTTTTTTCGCTTTTTCAGGACAACTTTCATAAAAGGCACTCGAAATATTTGAATGGAGCTCTTTTGTTTCCATTTCAAGCTCAGAACACTTTGAGACTTCGGACGATACATTGTGACTTGCGAGAGTAAGATCTAAGACTTCCCCCCGTATAGTATTATTGAAAGTTGGTTCGTTCTCTCGGTTAAGTAGAGTTAAATTATACCTAAGTAAAAACTCAAGAAGGTACTCTTAGGTTGATATTTGTACTTCCCCATGTTGTACGGTGAGCATTCGCACCGCAGCAAAACCAGCAAAACCAGAGTTTGCGATCTTTGAGGGCATCAACTTTCCCTTTACGTACTCGGTTGAGTACCCGCCAATCATGGACTCTTAGGCCGATATTTTGACCATTGATGAGGCTTAGGATGTCCTCTGTGGTTGTACTATCCAGTTCTGGAAAGTAGCCAATATAGATCTGGGGGCGTGGTAACTCGCTCTCTTCTACGATCCTCAGCTCGGCATCCTTCCTTGGCTTTAGTTTAGGCACTAATGCCTTTAGCCATTTGACTGTGTCATCGGGAGATGACAAGCCAACCAGCACGGAATGTACAGCTGTTGAAGACAGGCTTTTCCTTAGCGGCCTGGTTTTTGCGTATCTTTTCTAATATCGCATGTTGTATGGCCTTCAGCTGATCAGTGGACCACAATGTTGTTGGGTAGTCCGGCGATACAATACCCAGTTTAGTGCTGCACGTCACATCCTTATAAGACATTTGTGCCATGTCCACATCCCCCTCCAGGGTAGGCTCTGCTACCTTTGGCCTTTCGGGTTCCGCGATCACGGCTATCTTTTTAGGAGTGTGAGGTACTGCTTCAACATTAGCTCTTTTCGAGGAGCTTTGTTTGGGTGTGGTGCTGCTAGAACGTTGGCGCTTCAGTGAAACTGGATTTTGCGCTAGCTCTCTAGCCACCTCAATATTATGCCCCTGGCCTAGGAGGTATTTTTGACGTTTCCGGGCGGCACCACTGAGCCGCATCTTCCTGTCACTTGCCTCTGCTGGTTTAGAGCCACGAGCTGGAGATGTTTGGAGCTTTTCCTCCCCATCCTTTGTGATGGTATCGCTGGGACCCAAGTCCACATCGTCGATATCCATGTCGCTGGCCTTAGACGGGCTTTGTGACGCCCTTATAGCCTGCGAAGGTGCCGGTAGTTCGGCGCAAGTCACCGAAAGGTCACTATAGACCTGGTTTGTTTCAGGTATTTTAAAATATTTAGTTTACTTGAATCCATTTGGTCCCACGAGTAAAGGGGAAAGAAAGTCAGCCACAACAGTGCCCCGGTGTTGCGGTAAGGCTAGTTACAACCAGAGGGTGCCCGATATCTGGAGGTCACCGTTAGAAGACACACTTACGTAGTACCATTCATCCCATTGGCACGGTATGATAACACCTGGGAATACGGGTTTTTTCGAGTTTACCTCTCTAGATCCGCCATTTTTTGTCGAAAGCAGGGGCACCTCGTGCAGGAGTGGCGTTTTACTACAATGGTCGGTCTTAAGGTTTCAGGTACTTCTGCCTTACACCTCTGTATGCACTTCCCCTTTGATGATACACCTTAACACCACGTCCTGACTGGTAAAGGTTATGTCAACACCATTAGAAGCACTTTATACTTCACACTGTGGGAGAATAGGTCGACGTGAAAAATTTGTTTGACCAAAACCATCCTTGGCGTGATCGCAGCAACTCTCCAAAATTTCATCGCAATCGGATAAATGGTTTAGACGCGCATGTGGTACAAAAAAAAATAGATAGAAAGAAAGAAAGAAAGAAAGAAAGAAAGAAAGAAAGAAAGAAAGAAAGAAAGAAAGAAAAATAAAATCATTTTATATATATAGATTGATTAATATTAACAAAATTCAAAATTACTTTTGTGGAGAAGAGGAAATTTATGGATGCGTTCCACAAAAAAAACTTCACACACATGAATTTACGGTAAGATAAGTAGCTGACGTTTATGAAATTAACTTCTAGTTACACATTTTATAATTTAAATTGATTTTAAGCACCAAATAATATTCCAATAATTTAATTTGATTTTGAAACACTAAATAATGATTTCTGCATCAATGATGATGGATCAAATATGTAATACTAATATTGTTCTTAAGGCATATATGTAATGCATCTATATTGAAACTAATCAATTGGCTCAACGTGAAAAAATTCTAAAATCAAAAGAAGAGAGCCTATCGAAAATTTTGCATTTGAATACGTGTATATTTGTAAACTAACACATATTGGAACTATCAAATCGATCCAGTGGCGATTAAAAAAATATAAATGCGTGTATAAATTAAAATCAATAAATCTAGCACAATAGTGCCATTTTGGTTCACCACTTGTTGAAACCACTGATGTCTCATCTATTCGAAGCATTTTGATTTATTTATAAACATACCGATGTTTTCTATTTAAGTTACATCGAGCTCGTTGAAATTATCCATTTCGAATTTTCTGTGCTATGTCTTAAAGTACCCAGACACGGGCACTCACCTAGGAAATGAAAAATCGTTTCTTTGGATCCTTTTTGGGTACAGCTCCGGCATCTGTCGTTGTGAGGCCATCCCATTTTCTCGCATGGTCACCCATTGGCCTAGAGTTAGTCCGATACTAGTACTCATGACTACATACTCGATACTTTTTCTTAGCGTATATTTTCACTCGATAACTCTTTCAAGTATTTTTGAAAAGTATCGATAAAATTTGTGAATATTTTTTATTTTCAAATTTGAATTGTTAATATTGGAAAAAAAAAAATAAAAATTTATTTGATAGAAAGAACATCTGTATAAGATTATTTATGAAAATATGGTGCCATTTGCACTGCCGGATATCGGATATCATTTACATTTTATTTTTACAAATATTTTTTTAAAAATAATTACTATAGCAAAAAACTAAAACAAAAATTTTGCTTACGATTATTAATACATACCTTGATTCATCCTCCGCTGATGATCTGTTATAAAAAAAGTAAAAAGAAAAATTTAAACATGCCTCCTCCAATTTCAACAGTTTGGAAACATATCACCAAACTTGACAAAGTGAATGTTTTGTGGAAAAGTTGCAATAAAAAGTTTAAATATTGTAGAAACACTTCTAATCTTCACAAGCATTTGGAAATTCAAGATGCTCCAAAAGTCACAGACTTAACGTAAATTCATACATTGTCATGTATTTTGTGTACATTGTATGTGTGTTTTATATACTATACTATTATTAAATATCAATAATTTTTTCAAATGATCTTAATACGAGAACCATTTGATAAATTTGTAGCACTAAAAGTTTTGCTCTATATTTTCTGTTCATAAATAAGTTTTTGATTTCATTCTAGCTGGCGGAGAGATGTAAACTCTCTTTAACCAAATGCCCCAATCCAAGGCGGAACAGCATGCGCTGATGGATGAATGGCCGCGGGGAGTGCGGCCGCTAGTATGTCTGAACTCTAGATACCTGCCGACCTCTAGTTTTAATTATCCTTCTTTTGGCAATCTGGCTCTGACAAGGGTGACTGTGGTTCCAGACTACTCGTGGGTACCACATGTACCAAAATAAATACAATAACAAACCTGTTGCGGAAAAATCCACTCCTGTTGCGAAGATATCAGCTCAAAACAAATTTCTAATAATTTCAGATACTGCAGCTACTTCAGGCGCCTCTGCAAAACCTAGCACTAGCGCAGCTTCGCTCAGAAATGATCAACCCGCGAAGTTAGCAGCAGCAAGTAAACTTCGAAATCCGCCCTCTAGAGCGTATGAAGCGGGTTCCGGAGGCAGAGAGGACTGATAAGCAGAGCACGAGATGGACTCGTGGGCGACACAAATTGTGGGCGAAGAACCCACTTCCTCTACCAGCTGATCTCCTTTGCTGACCAAACGTCTCTCGATCTATATAAGATCGCACAATCCAGGATCGGGGAGGTATGGCCAGGCGCAAAACTTGCTGTAGTGGAGAAGGAGAAAATCCCGAATCAACCAAGGGCGCGTTCCTGGATCCCAGCCGAACCGTCCGACCCTAAGTCGATCATGGAGATCATTCGGGCATGTAATCCAGAGTTGATTACCTCGAACTGGCGGGTGACATGGGTGGAAGAGCCGAGAGGGGATTCCCGGTCTGTGACTTTTGTCCTGGACTCGGTGTCTCGAGTCTAACATGACATTGTATCATAGGTACTCATGCAAGAAAACTAGGTATCTTCTCAAATGACTTCTGTAAAAGCTGTGTAGATGGGGAGGAAGAGGAAACTTTAACACATCTTCTTTGTACATGCCCAATTTGGCTATCAAACGATATATACATCTAGGGATGCACTTCTTCGTAGGCCTAGTAGATATATCCAATTCGAATATAATTAATATTCTTCAATTCATAAACAGGATGGTTCAGTTAGCGGTATAACTCGCATAGCATCACAAAGGGCTCCTAGCCTAAGTGGGTCTCTTATCAAGAGATGCCATAACTTACTAACTTCCAGCTGGCGGTTCCACAAGAAGCAAAATTACAATGGCAAAATTGTACTTGATTTTCAAAGATATGAGACCATTCTATACAGTGGTAGGTATAATGTTTCCTCTCCGTTTCGTGTTAAAAAGAAACGAAACTATTTTGAGATGACGTCGTTTCTAGGCTTGGGAAAAACTAATTCCCAGAGACGATTTTATTCTAAATCGGGTACGGGAACCAGGCTGAATCGAATTGACTTGTGACAGGGCATAACATACAATATGACATCATCGGTGGGGCCTTCAAACATTTATTTGTCAATTTTTAATTCGGCTACTAAATTCTACAATTTGTCAGTAGATTTTTGGGATTTATTTTCAGAGTTAAACTATGTGTTATAATTGTTTGTGTTGTTAACAACAAGGTCGTCAAGGTCAAATCGAGGTAAATTGTTGTTGATTTCTAAAATTTCAACTTTAGATCGTTTAGAGGGAACTTTTTGTTATTTTCTCGAGTTACGGCTTTTCGGAAGATACGACAGCTTTTCTGGAGTTTCTCTTCGTAATTCATTTTGAATGATCTGTAGGTTTAATTTAATGTATACATTTAAGAAAAATGGTTAATTATGATAAAGTTTTATATCTTTTACGTGAGTGGTGTCTTTATCTTTGATATTTTTGGGATCTCGTAGACAAACGATAACGGGAGATATAAAAACTGTAACTGTAAATGGACCTTCAAATTTCGGCGCAAGTTTAGTAGCAAAGTAATCAACTGCTTTTGATAAATGATGTTGGAGTAATAAAACCAAATCTCCCTTTCTTGGTGCCCACGGGCGATGTCTCACGCTATAATGTTTTGCTTGTATTTTTGAAGTTGCTTGTAGATTAATACGAACTAATTTGAAAATATCCTGCAAGTGGGATGCTTTAGCTTCCGGACTATGGTGTTGAACTACGCCAGAATCATCGCTTTTTTCACTGAACAGTTTGTTTGGCAGACGGAGCTCTCGGCCTTGAATTCGAACTTTGTTTACTTGAATTTATTGCCAATGTAAATTCCGCCATATATTAATCCCATTTTTTATGATTTTCTTGGGTGTGTTGTCCAATCATGATTTTTATCGTTATATTTATTCGTTCGGTCGGATTTTCTTGCGATGAGTACGGTGCGGTGAATTGTTGTTTTACGCCAACAGAGTTCATATATTTTTTACATTCGCGACTAGTAAATTGAGTTCCATTATCGGTTATCAATAGGTTGGAAACACTATATCGAGCTAAGATATTTTCTCTAAAAGCCTTTAAAAATGACTTACTGGTGGTACTCCTAGTGGCCATAAATTCCGATCATTTACTGAATTTGTCATGAAAAACAATGAGAGAGTTGTTGCCATGCACAGAGCGTGGGAGTGGTCTAACGAAATCAGCTGAGACAATTGACCATGGTTCTGACGCTGATAATGTCTTCATTAGACCAGCAGGCGTTTGTTGAGATGCCTTAAATTCTTGACATATCTCGCTATATCCCGAAAAATCCCAGGCCAATAATATAGTTTGGTTACTCTCGCTGTGGTTTTACTTATGCCAAGATGACCTGCAGTTGCTTCATCGTGCGATTTGGTTAACACTCTATTTCGCTGATACTTTGGTACTAAAAGTTTCCAGGGGACAGGGTCTATGTCGTTGTAAGCCGTCAAATCGAAAATGTGTCTGCGCAAGTTTCCAGCGTCGTCGATTTAATAATCAGGCACAACCTCCATCTTCGTTTTGTACTTTTTGAATTTCGTAGGGTTGCTTAAGTGTTTGTAAAGTTCCGATATTGTCAATAGCGTCTGATAGTGGTGGTCTTAAAAGGGTGTCTGCTATGACGTTAAGTGTTCCTTTGTGATACTTTATCTTGTTATCGTACTGCATCATTTCGACTTTTCGGTGATATCGAGATTTGCGTATCCATGTCGTAAATCGATATTACTAAAATACTTTCCATTTCTTAATTTTTCTAAAATAGTATTAATTTGCAGAAATGGGTGTGCGTCTGGAATGAAGTTGGCGATAATCAACACATAAGCGCCACTCACCATTTTTTATGTGCCAACACAGTTGGCGAACTGTAAGGGTTCTTAGAAGGTTCGATTCTACCATCTTTTAAAAGTTTGTCAATTTCAGATTTAATAATTTTGGGTTTACGCGCAGTTAGGCATCTGCTGTTTGAAGAGGACTGGATTTTGGTCGTCCTACCTCGGCACCGCATTGAATTTGTTCATACTCTTTTGCTAACATAATTAGTTCTCGCAGTACAGAAAACTTGCCTTTTGATGTACATTTTATACTCCGGCTGACAATTCTGATAAAGACGCTTAAGCTGTTTGTGTTGTGTCATGGAATTCTAACTCATCATTGATTGAAGATCGGTTAAGTACTCAACAAATTTTTCATTAGGACGTTGAAGTCGTGATCTAATACAGGGTGGCGCAACAGAAATCACCCTATTAGAAGATGCTCTCATTTTTGCAAATGGCCGCCAATGTCAAATCTGTTTTGACATTTGTGGACTAGACAGATACAGAATACAAGTGAATAAGCCATGGAGCGATACACTCCCCAAGAACGCGGAATAATTGTGTCTATTTTTTTGCGTAACAATTCGTCTGTGGTGTTGACAAAAATCATAATGAGCGATGAGGCTCATTTTCACCTCAGCGGGTACGTGAACAAGCAAAATTATCGCTTCTGGGGAACCGAAAATCCGCGAGTGATGCACGAGAAACCATTACACCCGCTCAAAGTGACTGCGTGGTGCGCTGTTCACGCTGGAGGAGTCATCGGGCCGAACGCCGCGGGTCAAACGACAACAGTGGACGGTGCGCGCTATAGGGCAATGTTGACCGAGTTTTTTCTGCCCGAACTGGACGAATTAGGACTGGTGGACATGTGGTTCCAACAGGACGGAGCAACAGCACACACTGCACGAGCCACAACCGACATTCTGAAGGCCGCGTTTCCGGGTCGCTTAATTTCGCGTTTTGGCGATTTGCACTGGCCCGCCAGATCGCCCGATTTAACGGTCCCGGACTTCTTTTTATGGGGTTTTTTGAAGTCTCGTGTTTACATCAACAAGCCTGAGACCTTGGCAGCCCTCAAGGAAAATATCCGACACGAATGCGAGAATTTATCGCCCGAAACTCTCGCCGAAGTGATGGAAAATGCCATAAAACGAGCCCGTATGGCAATCAATTGTGACGGCGCCCATTTATCCGATATCATCTTCTCGACTTAACACAATTAATTCTAAAGGTCTAAATAAACATAATCAAAAAACAGAATCGAAGTTTTTTATTTAGAAAAAAAATAAGAGCCAAACAACATGGGATGACTACTTTTGCGCCACCTTGTATTAAAATCTGGTAATAGTTGCGCATTTTTTCGAGAAGTTAACCCTTGAAAGCGAAAATTTCGAAACAAAAATATAAAAATGCTGATATCTTAAAAACTGTTTAAGATATCACAAAAAATTATATAAGGTTATAATAAAATCTTTAATACCTATCATTTAACACCTCAATTATACTGATAAAAACAAAACTCAGCGAGTATTTAAAATTAAGCAAAAACGTAATTGTCAAGTTTAAAGCTTCACCGCCCCCATACCACGCCTTTCCTTTAATTTTATTTTACCCTAAAAAATTCAACTCACACGTGTGACCGTGTGGTAATAAAAAAATTAAAATCGGAGTCAACGTAGTACGCTTTACTTAAGCCAATAATTTTTATATTCTTCTTGATTTTTTAAACAATCCCTTTTCTTGCTCTCCTCTTTTTCTCCCACAAACTCGTTAATTGCGCACTTTTTATTGACTACGAAACCATATATATTGAAAACGCCAGTGATCGAATTATAGCTCGAAAAAGTATCACACGAGAAATATGTATTGTTGCCGTATTCAAATTGTTCAGCGTTGTCCTCTTCTGATCAAATTTAAAAAAGTTTTATTATTTAATAACCAATTTGCAGCTTACCTAAAAATATATATTCGAAATAAAAATGAACTGTAATTTTTTTTTGATTATATTGTACTAGCGAATGCCCGGCATGAGTTGCAATGCCTCCGTTATAGCGATTTTGAGTTACGGCGGTAAAATTGTCGGCAATAACCATACACAGTTACAAACAAAATTTTTAGGAGCAATTTTAGCAATGTCAGTATATATTCACTTAATAAAACAAATTGTGGGCGTGTATATCCTGTAATTCTTTCCAGTTCATCCCGTTACATGTTTTCTATTTAGCGCACCTAGTTTTTTTTTTAAGTGGGCGTTAAATTGATCCAAACATCAGTGAAGTTGTAGACAGTGCCTATACAAACTTGGATATCAAATTTCAGATTTTAAGGAGAAATATTAGCCATGTAATCGTATATTTTCCTTTTATTTCAAAGTGGGCGTTCAATTTATCGAACCACGCTATTTTTGGTGAAGTCGTCGACAGTGTTTATACAAACTCAGATACAAAATTTCAGATTTTTAGGAGCATTATTAGTGAAATAATCGAATATTTTTACTTAGTTTTACAAATTGTGTGCGTAATAAGTGGGCGTGGCAAATTTGTCTGTGCCCAGAACCTAAGTTGGGGTGAGCACAGCATCTCCCCAAAATTTCATCACAATCGGATGCATTTTTTAGGCGCCAATTTGGTAAAAAGATATGAGATAGAAAGAAAGATACATTCATTTTAATATATATAGATAGATTCCATCGACTAACTACGTTACAATGCGCTTTTTCATAAATTTTGCAGTTACCTGAAATATGTTCAAATGTAACTATTTTTTACTTTCAGTTTAGAACTAAAATGGACAAAGTATCTTTTTTGATTGTAGTGAAATATCGATTTTTAATCGAAACTATATATTTTACCATCACTAACCATGAAACTCATGTGCAGTTTATGGTACAAAATTTTTACTATTTGTCAGTTGTAATTTATATCTTGATCAAATATGTTGCGGAGGCAAGCTAGGTTACGACGGGAGTATTTGTACAAAAAATCTGCGACAGTACTTCAAAATAAAACTAAAGAAAAGAAATCACAACTTAAAAACAGTTTGCAGTCTAATAAATTTCTTCATGGAAACTTGCAGCGAGAAGCGTTACACTTGCAAAAAAAACTGAAATACGACGATGGATGTGGTAAGTACCTTAAAAAAACAATATAAAGCTTTGTTGAATAATTAATAATTTTTGTACTCTGTGATAACGAAATACGGCGTTTTCTAGTCCTTTTATCGTTTAGTACCTGGAAGACTGAGCTCGCTCGGCAGATTATTTTATATCCTACATTGTTAGTTTTAAATTTAATCATTAAAAAAAATATGAAGAATTCACCATATATCTGGATAATTTTAACTAACCAAAAAGTAAATTGGTATGGTGATACCTTAGTGCTATTTGTTTGATTTATATAAAAAAGATCTGAAGAACTCGCTTAAATCTTCAAAAATCCCTATGGAATTAATTTTTGGTGAGCACATGTGTTTTGGTATTTAGTGTCAATAGAACTGATTTTCATTTAAAAGTCCTAGAAAACACGCTTAAGTTTTGGAGAAATCCTTGTAGGAGTAATTTTTGAAGAGCACTTGGATATTTTTTGTTATTTAGTATCAAAAGAATCAATTTGCATTTAAAAGTTCTGGAAAAACGGTTAAGTTCTAGAAAAATCCTAGTGGAATTAATTTTTGAGGAGCACATGGCTTTGTTATTTAGTGCGAATTCTTTTCTTTCTTTAAGCAGCATTCTTGAGTTTTAACCCATTCATTTCTCAACTTAAAAAGGGGGCTAACTCACCCCCGGAATCCGACCGGCGAAATTTTTTTTCGCAATCGTGTAAAGAGTGTTTGTTTTATATGTATGTATCTATCCATTTTAACTGGATTCGAACTAGAACGTTAGTGGACTAGAAGTAATTTGTATTAAATTGGCACAAAAATCAATAGTTTGTAACTAGAACCAAAACCTTTGGTTTCAAATTTGCAAAAACCCTGGTTGATAATTAAACAATTATTATTTGAGATTGATTTTAAGAAGTTTTATTAAAATTTAAAATAACATTATTAAAACATAAACATTTTAATGTAAAATAACATCAACAAAACATAATTTTAATTCCGATTTAGTTTATATATTAGGTGTACAAATAAGTTTCCGCCGTTTTTTGTTAACAAAATAATATTTAAACGATTTTAAACGATGTGAGACTGCTTGCTGAGTGACTTCTAAACCAAGTGCAAGTTCCTTTTGTGTTGGAGACGAATCTTCACCCAATAATTTCTCCAAATCTGCATCCTCGTAAATTTCGGCCTTCCACTGGATCTTTGTCTTTTATGTCAAAATCACCTTTTTTAAATTTTTGAAACCACTCACATGTTTTCTCACTCAAAGCATCCTCATTATATGCTTCTACGAGCAATCGATGCGACTCAGCAGCAGATTTTTTTAAATTAAAAAAATAAATTAAAAGTTCCCGCAAATGACACTTAGTTGGCTCAAATTGAGACATTTTTAGATGAAGAAAAATATATGATGCTAATGCGAACTTAATAACATGATAAGGTTATGTTGTTCTGGAATAAACAAACTAATTTTCAAGTAGGTTACCATTTGCGAATTCCAACATAAACCTCGTGCCACGCCATCTTTCTCAAAACGGCGGAAACTTATTTGTACACCTAATACTAATTTAATAATAACATAAATATCTTCTGATGTTATATTTATCTGTAGTTAATGAATTTGTTAATCTGTAAAAGTAGATTTCGGTATTTAATGCAACTTATATTCATTAAAAATCGAAACAGACCATTATTTTGTAATTATATAAAATAGCAAGTAGTTCCTCAAAAGAAGGCTTGTTTTAACGATTCTATAAATGAATTTAATGCAGTCGCACAAGGCGGCTCATTATTTTTTTCTAAAACTTTTTGTCTTGCGAAAATTGATGAACCACTTTGTCATTTATTTCGCTGACAAGTTAACTCGTTATATTTGTTATATAAATATCCGTTTCTCGTTTAATTAGCCTCCTTATTAATTTTTATATTTTAAAAATATTTCATAGCAATCACTATACTTTCACTTTTTACATGTTATCATTTTTTGTTTTTCGATAAATTATATTTTATCGATAATCGCACATCACTAGAAAAATAACATGGAGATACAAGAATTATCAAAACATACACTGAGTCAAAAAAGTATTGGCACACTTAACAAATCAGAGTTTCATGTGCAATAACTTTTCTCCCAATAAAGCTTTATCAAAATGGAAAACGGTTTTCATTAAACGCATTTATTTGTTGTTAATAAATGCGTTTAATGAAAACCGTTTTTATTTGTTAATAAATGCGTTTAATGAAAGCCGTTTTCCATCAAAGAAAAAAAAAACTAAATTTATGCTATGGTTTCTTAGCATAACCTTAAAAAGTAAAAAAAGGCACAAATTTACATCAAAAAAGTATTGGCACAGATAGCGTAATCAGTATTATTCATTGCAACTGAAACACGCTAATACTGTGTGGGGCCTCCTTTTGACTGCACAACGGCTTGCAAACGTCTCTTCATACTGTTTACCAGTTTTGCCGTTTCAGAAGGTGTTATTTTGATCCATTCTGAAGATAATGCCTGTATCTTTCGCTCAAGTAGGTGCCACACATGCTCAATAGGATTTAAATCCGGTGACTGGGGGGTGTTTTTAGCTGCTTGCAATGATATATTAACCACTCCTGCACCAGATAGGACGAATGTTTGGGATCGTTGTCTTGCTGAAACTGTCAATTCGTGCCATTAAGACCCAGTTTCTCGACACTTGGACTTAAATTGTTCTTCAGAATATCGCGATAAGCATGCTTGTCCATTCTCTCGTCAGGTTTCCAACTCCTGGTGTTTATAGGACATTCGTCCTATCTGGTGCAAGAGTGTTTAATATGTCATTGCAAGCAGCTAAAAACACCCCCCAGTCACCGGATTTAAATCCTATTGAGCATGTGTGGCACCTACTTGAGCGAAAGATACAGGCATTATCTTCAGAATGGATCAAAATAACACCTTCTGCAACGGCAAAACTGGTAAACAGTATGAAGAGACGTTTGCAAGCCGTTGTGCAGTCAAAAGGAGGCCCCACACAGTATTAGCGTGTTTCAGTTGCAATGAATAATACTGATTACGCTATCTGCCAATATTTTTTTGATGTAAATTTGTGCCTTTTTTTACTTTTTAAGGTTATGCTAAGAAACCATAGCATAAATTTAGTTTTTTTTTCTTTGATGGAAAACGGTTTCCATTAAACGCATTTATTAACAACAAATAAATGCGTTTAATGAAAACCGTTTTCCATTTTGATAAAGCTTTATTGGGAGAAAAGTTATTGCACATGAAACTCTGATTTGTTAAGTGTGCCAATACTTTTTTGACTCAGTGTATATTCTGAAATTAACTTTTAGACAAGCAAACTAGGAGCCGATAGAGTTACAGCCACTTGTTAGTTTTTTTTTGCTATTAGTGACTAGTGTATTTTAGATAAATTATTAAATTTTCAAATTTATTTATTAAATTCAATTCAATGATTTTAACATTTTGTCTCAATTACACTAAATTTACCAATATATATATATATATATATATATATATATATATATATATATATATATATATATATATATATATATATATATATATATATATATATATATATATATATATATATATATATATATATATATATATATATATATATATATATATATTAGTAACACGAATCGTTTTTTAACGCAAGTTACAATTAGTTTCAGTTTAAAATTGTACAAAATTCAAACGTTAAATTTATTTCATTATATTATTATTAATAAAGGCTATAGATGCACTGCGACCTGAAAGATCTATTGTGCAGCCTCGTTGCCCTACAAACACAATTCTACACTATATATAAATCTCGTAATTGTTGAGGGCTTGATTTTTACTTTGATATGTGCTGCCGCATGCCTTTTTGGGCTCTCTAATGCTCAAGTAGACTTTTTTCCCATACTTGTATCAAGTTATTTATGAAGCTACTGTGAAAGGAGTTTCTACACCTTTCTTTGCAAGAGAGTCTGTTATTTCATTGCCCTTCATGTCCCAGCACCCATATTAGAGTAACCGAGTTCTTTGCTGTTAGGGTGTTGAGAAGTTTAAGACAATGAGAAGTTTTTAAGTTATTTTAGAGCTGCTTCGCTGTCTCAGAGAATGCATATTTTGGTACCGCTGGTGCGCCTACGTAGACATTCTCTGACACTTAGCCCTAAGGTGTGGACCTCCGCCTGAAAAATGGAAGCTATTTCGCAACTGCTTTACGGAAATTTAACCCTACAATTCCCGCTCCAGCACTGCCATTTTCCAATTTGGACACATCAGTATACCATGCCTGTGAGCACTGTTGAGGGATTATTTCGTTTTTTTCTCCACGCTGAGCGGTCACTAATAACCACTTCAAAGTGCCTGAAAAACGAAAGTTTTCTGTTCATCCTATCGGAGACCACAAGACACGAAAAATTCAGGAAGATGTCCAGAATCTTTGCGTGACCCGTTTGTTTGCCTCCCGTAAGATGAGTAAGTCCAGTGATTATCCCCAAGGCTGTTGTGGGGCATGTTCTCATTGCTCTCGTAACATTCAAACGGGCTATTCGATGACTATTTTTAAGAGTCATCTGAGCCTTATCTTATCTGATCTACTTTTGGTCACCATACTAAAGATGCATAGGTAACCATCCTTACTAATATTATTAAGGTAGCTGTATTTCTTTATTTATTTATTTATGTTCGTTTGTACCGTTTTCACGCCTAAACGGCTGAACCGATTTACTTTAAACTTGGAACATTTATCGATATGGGTCTGGATGGAATGATAGGCTATATGAAATCTGTCACGCCCACAAGTAGTAAAATTAAGTCAACAAAATCGATTATTTCGCTAATACTATTCCAAAAAATCTAAAATTTGAAATTTGAGTTGGTATGGTCACTGTCAACAACTCCACCAAAAGTGGACGTGGTTGGATCAATTTAACGCCCACTGCCGTAACTTCGGAATGCGATGGTCTACAATGATAAAACTTGATATGTAGGTGTATGGTGACGAAATCTACCACCTCACAAAAAGGGCGTGGTTGGATTAATTTAACGCCCACCGCGATATCTCAGGAACGTTGTGATCTTTGATGATAAAATTTGATATAGAAATGTGTATGATGGTTAAATTTACCATCTCAAAAAAATGGGCGTGGTTGGATTAATTGAACGCCCACCGCTATATCTCAGAAACGCGATGCTCTACGAAAATAAACGTTTGTATAAAGTATACTGTACGATGATTAACTTTAGTGTGAAGGTGTTTGGGAACTATATCCACCATCTCACCCAAACTGGGGTCTATTTAACACCCACCGCCATAGTTAAGGAACTACTATGTAGAAATTTGGTTCATAGTAACTAAATCTGACCGGAAAGTGCTACTACAATTTTAGTTACATACAAATGCGAATACCGGGGAGGTTAACTACAACAGTTTCGAAACTCAGTTTAGTGGTACATGGTGACAATATTTACAAACACACAACAGGGAGTAATGGGAAGTTCTGCATACAATTTTCGTATAAAATTACCAAATTAACCAAATATTCATACAAATATAATTCCAAAAATGGTGGGCGAGGCTGGAAAGTTTATTAATCTTAATTAACAAATAAACTAAGACTTGATTCTATTAAAAAAGAACCCGGGCACCGCCCGTATTGCACAAT
This sequence comes from Suillia variegata, assembly GCA_949127995.1. Lineage (NCBI taxonomy): Eukaryota > Metazoa > Arthropoda > Insecta > Diptera > Heleomyzidae > Suillia > Suillia variegata. The sequence continues at coordinate 26,751,964 of OX421843.1, read as the reverse complement.
AAAATTGTGCAATACGAATAATTTTTACATTTGGCACGGCGCAAAGTCGTCGGCTCTACGCTAAAATTGCTTTGCATCAGAAGCCATTTTAATTTACACCTTCCATTATGCTTTCTCCAGAAGGCCTTCGTTAAGGAATACTTCGAAAAGTTGGTTTAAAAGCACTATTTTATTCCATGCTTTCTTAAACCGTCTGCCGACTGGGTATGTTTGTTGATTTTGTTGTTCTCAATATACATACGTGCATGCACATGCCGTGCTGAAGGGTGTAAAAACAAACACTTCTCTTGTGTCAAGATATAGTGAACTAATTATTGCAAGGCCTGTTTACAGTATTGAGGTTGTTCACTATGTTAAGGTGAAAATATCAAAAACTGGCGTACAATGTTTTCCTTCAACATTTCCTCCATTGTCTGAACAGTTTTTTTTTTGTGTTGTTCCGCAATGCGGGGATACTCGCCTTTTCGAAGAGTCTTTGTCTTAGAAGATCAACTTGTCTGGTGAGAGATTTTGTTACGTTTCCTTTTGTTTATTCCCGAGATTTTTGATTTAGATTTGAAATGCTAACTCCTTTTCCAAAATTTCAACGAAAGGAATTTTCACGAAGACATGATCCCACAACGATTTTTTGCACTCAGAAACTTTTAAATACAAATAAACCTTTCAACCACAATCTGTTTGTACTCTACAAACAGAAACACTAAGGCCAAGAAATAGCTGATTTTGTAACAACAGCAAAAATATAAATTGGGGAAATATATTCTTTCATTTTTGATTCCTTCTTGTGTTTTTTTGTTACTTTTTCTTGAAACTGCTTTCAAAATTGTGTTAACTATTTAGAGGTTTTCGGTTGTTCACTATTTAGAGTACTTCATTTAAAAATGTGGGTGTTTACTATATCGAGGTGTTCCCTATCCTAAGACACGACTGTATTTATTTTAAGTATTTTGAAAAAAAAATTTGTATTTGCGTTCGTCACACCAAGACTGTTGTAAAATTATTTTGTGAGCGTAAGTGGGCATATTGTAACACTTTGTTAAACTAACAAGGTTTGGTTGATTGTGTACTTTATCTTGAAAATGGATCTAACGATTTTGATGAAAGTTGCCAGCTTGCCGTTATTAGGTACAACAATAAGATTGCGCCAACTATGACTTCCGAGAAAACTTACAAAGTGGATAGAAATAAGGCAAGTCAGATTTTGATCCGGTTTTTAGCATTTGGTTGATTGATCATCCACTAAAACTAAAGTTTTAACAAATCTATTAGATTTTCTATTTCAATTTCTTCAGAACCTAAGCGTGTCTTTTAAAACTTTTAAATCCAAATCGGTTCTTTTGGAACTAAATAACAAAAATCATGTGCTATTCAAAAATAAATTCCATTGGGATTTCTGAAGATTTTTGCGTGTTCTTCAGATTTTTTTTTATATAAATCGGTTCTATTGACACAAAGGTACCACAAAAACAATATAATCTTCAGTTATTTAAATTTCTCTAGATATATGGTTAATCCTTCATATTTTTTTAATGATTAAATTTAAAATACAATTTAAATGTGGTATGATTAAATAAGCTCGGTCTCACAAGTACTGAGTATTTAAAGTGTCATAATTATAAGTCTTTTCGGAAACTTATAAGTGTTAAAAATATCACGTTTCCCTTCCTGTAAGGGTACACAAATATGAGTCCGAATTATGAATATTATAAGTGTCATAAATATGAGTCTTATAAGAGTAATTAATAATAGTCTCTTCATAATTTTAAATTAGTATTTTTCGGATTTTTTACCCGAATAAAACTCAAAATAATTTTACTTATATTTTTTAATTTTAATTTTACTTGTGACTATTAGTTAAATAGATTTTGAACCATCCTTAGTTCTTATCATCAAGTTCTGACCACTATTTACCCTTTTTAATGAAATTTAGCTACTATAATTAATGAAATTTATTGCTGAGAAAGAATTATTATTTTTATATAACCTTTACTTTTGGTGAAATTCGAACCATAGTCTCTTGGATTAGAAGTTGCAAGAGGGTAAAGGCTCAGATTAAAAAGTTCAATTAGAGTCTAAAATTTCAGATTGCATGCTGGGTATTTTCTGAGCGCTCAGTTTTTGGACTCTAAAAAGAGTCATAAATCAGATGATTTTATGAGCTTTGGATTTAAGACACATATAAAATTTATTGACATTAAAAAGGATAAACTGTAAAAACCCCACATCAAAAAAATACTTTAAAAAAAATATATATAAAATTGCCCTTTGCAGGCATTGAACACATTACCACATGTTTAAAAAGCAGGTGAACAATCTTCGACACCACAGCGAGGTACAATCGGAATTCTGTTGACTATGTAATTACAAAAAAAAAAATAAAAAATTAAGCGGACTCTTGGAAAAGTATTTACACATTTTTAAACATCTTCGTATATCAATATGATGTGGCACAGTGGTAGGACATTGCTACTTCAAATCCGTGAGTCCGTGGTTTGAATCTCAACAAATGTAAATGTTTTATTAAATAACTAGCAAATGCCCGGTATGCCTTGTAATAACACTTAAAAAATAAAATGTTAGCAGAACTTCCTGGTACTCTCTGTTAGATAGCGGTACTTCCAAGTACTCTCCGTTAGTTAGCGGTACTTCCTGGTATTTCCAGTTATAGCAATTCTGAGTTACGGCGGTGAAATTATCGGCAGTAATCATACAAATTTGATACCGATTTTCAGATTTTCAGGCAAAATTTTCTTTGCCCTAAACCTAAGTTGGTGTGAGCACAGCAACTCCTTAAAATTTCATCAAAATCGGATGAATGGTTTAGACGCCCATTTGGTTAACGCCTACTTTCAAAAAAAGGGTGGATCAATTTCACCCCTCAGGAACTTGATGCGCTATAACACGTAACGGGATCCACCGGGAAGAATAACAGGATATACAAAATCTGTCACGCCCACATTTTGGTTATATTTATTTGCCCTAGTGCCCGCCCTGTTGTCCTTAGGTTTTGTTGTTCTTGGGTACAACTGATTATGTTTTGGAAACGATTAGGGTGGTTCATGTTTGTTATTTTTTATTATATGTTTGGTACTTAAACTATTTGAAATAAGTAGAGTAATATAATTAGGGTGGTTCAAGATTAAATTTTTTTTTTAATAGCATCATGAATCACCCTAATTTGAATCTGATATTTTACAATGTGGTGCATTTTAGTTTTGTTATAATATAGTGAAAAATAATAGAGGCAGATTTTTGCAAGAACAGCATATGTATGATGCGCAAAATAGTAAAAGGGTACACGATAAAGAAATTAAAACAAATTCGTAAAAAAATCATTCGACCTGATCCAGGCAAATTGAAATTAATTTAAATAAGAAGATTGGTACTTCAACAGTTCGGAAAACATTAATTCGTGGAAATTAAAAGCTAGGAGTACTAGAAAAGCACCGATGTTACCACAGAAAAACGTTTAACAACAATTTAAATTTTTTTAAAGACATATTAGTTGAAGTAAAGTAAAACGACAAAATTAAATTATTTTTCGAATAGTAAGAGTATTATTTTGGCTATGAGGAAGATTAAATACCCTCCTACATTTCAGAGACACCAAAAATGTGCTTCTTTTAGCAAATAAGTGTTGTTTTAATCGAGAAGCCCCTTTTTGGTTAGTAGTTTTGTGTTTCTACCAAAGAATTAAATACCGAATTTGAACTGGTTATTTGCACTGTAACTATTTTTAATAATTTTTATCCGCAAAAACGTGTGAGTTCGTGATCACGCCCATTTCTTGTCAGTTGTTTTGTGTTACTATTAAAACGTGAAATATTGACTTTGAAATAGTTAATCGCAATAGAACTACAAGGTGGCGCAAAAGAAGTCATCCGATGTTGTTTGGCTCTTATTTTTTTTCTAAATAAAAAACTTCGATTCTGTTTTTTGATTATGTTTAGACCTTTAGAATTAATTGTGTTAAGTCGAGAAGATGATATCGGATAAATAGGCGCCGTCACAATTGATTGATATACGGGCTCGTTTTATGGCATTTTCCATCACTTCGGCGAGAGTTTCGGGCGATAAATTCTCGCATTCGTGTCGGATATTTTCCTTGAGGGCTTCCAAGGTCTCAGGCTTGTTGATGTAAACACGAGACTTCAAAAAACCCCATAAAAAGAAGTCCGGGACCGTTAAATCGGGCGATCTGGCGGGCCAGTGCAAATCGCCAAAACGCGAAATTAAGCGACCCGGAAACGCGGCCTTCAGAATGTCGGTTGTGGCTCGTGCAGTGTGTGCTGTTGCTCCGTCCTGTTGGAACCACATGTCCACCAGTCCTAATTCGTCCAGTTCGGGCAGAAAAAACTCGGTCAACATTGCCCTATAGCGCGCACCGTCCACTGTTGTCGTTTGACCCGCGGCGTTCGGCCCGATGACTCCTCCAGCGTGAACAGCGCACCACGCAGTCACTTTGAGCGGGTGTAATGGTTTCTCGTGCATCACTCGCGGATTTTCGGTTCCCCAGAAGCGATAATGCGGTGAAAATGAGCCTCATCGCTCATTATGATTTTTGCCAACACCACAGACGAATTGTTACGCAAAAAAATAGACACAATTATTCCGCGTTCTTGGGGAGTGTATCGCTCCATGGCTTATTCACTTGTATTCTGTATCTGTCTAGTCCACAAATGTCAAAACAGATTTGACATTGGCGGCCATTTGCAAAAATGAGAGCATCTTCCAATAGGGTGATTAATTTTGCGCCACCCTGTATTACATCCTCATTTATTTCGCTGATAAGTTCACTCCTTGCCTTGCTAATAATTTTTATATTTAAAATTTTTTTCACAATAATCACAAAACTTTTACGAATTACAAGTTAACATTTTTTGTTTTCGATAAATTATGTTTATTGCCATAATCGCACATCACTAGAAAACTATTAACATGTACAATACAAGGGAGCCAACAAATTAACTCATATATAATTTTGCTTGGGTTCCTATTAAGTAAATCGTTTAAAAAGTATTTTACTTAATATTTGTCCAATTTGGGTCCTCTTTAGGTATAACTCTAGTATTTTTTTGATTAGTTTAATTTTCACTAGAACAGGACTGGTGACAGAACTAGAACATTTTGTAACTATTCTGCGTTTCTCTGCAGGGTAGATACAGTTGCCAAACACATCCACAACAAATTTTATCGTCGTAGAACATTACGTTTTTGAATTACGGTGGTGGGTGTTCAATTAAGGTGGTAGATACTGTCATCACGAGATCATCGCGCTCTATGTACAACGATGGGCGTTAAATTGATTAAACCACGTCCACTTTTGGTGGAATTATCGACAGAGATCATGCCAGTTTTAAGTAAAGATTTTTAGGAGTAATATTAGCGAATTCATCGATTTTGGTTTACCTAATTTCACAAATTGTGGGCGTGGTAGATTTCTGCAGAAGCTGTAGAGATAAGGAGGAGGAAGAAACTATAGTTCTATGTACATTCCCCGAATTGGCTAAAAAACGATATACTCACCGTATGCCTAGTTGATAAATCTAAAACGAATATAAATAGTATTTGTCATTTAAACAGTTAAGGATGGTTCAGTTAGCGGTATCACAAAGGGCTCTTAGCCTAAGTGGGTCTTATTTAAGGTTTGAAATTTAATATATCTGATTCAGGTTTGGATTTCAAAATACGTTTTATTTATTGTTTTCAAAAATAAGATTGTATAAAATGTTTAATAATTGTTTTTTTTTTCAGACAATGATTTTAAAATTGACGATGAATACAGATTTGCTGGGTGTGAAGATCCAAAAATTATGATTACAACATCTCACGAGCCTTCGGCAAGATTAAAAATGTTTGTAAAAGAATTAAGGTTAATCTTTCCTAACTCTCAAAGGATGAATCGTGGCAAATTTGAACTAAAGCAGCTAATGCACGCTTGTCGAGCAAATGATGTTACGGACTTTATTATCGTCCATGAGCATCGTGGTGTACCTGATAACCTTGTGGTTTGTCATATGCCTTATGGACCTACTGCATTTTTTAATATATCGGGTGTAGTAATGCGACATGATATTCCTGATATCGGATCAATGAGTGAGCAAAATCCTCATTTAATTTTTCACAACTTTAGTTCTGAACTTGGTCAACGAACAATTAAAATATTAAAGCATCTTTTTCCTGTGCCAAAATCTGATTCCAAAAGGGTAATGACATTTGCTAATCACGACGATTTTATATCGTTTAGACATCACACGTTTAAGAACGTAAATAAAGAACTAGAATTGGTTGAAATTGGACCACGATTTCAACTTAAACTATACCAAATTAAATTAGGAACATTGGATGAAATTTATGCAGCAAATACTGAGTGGGTTCTGCGGCCGTATATGAATACATCAGCCAAAATGAGGTTTCTATCAAAAGATGATGGCTGGGATCAAGAAGATGAGATATAACATTTATTTTTATACTTTCAAAATATATTTAAAAAAATATACTTCTTATTTTTTCTTAAATGTACTGTTTTTTTTTCGAATAGACTACTCGTAGGTTTAGACTTAAATATTAAATAAAATTTTGATTAGCGTAAAAATCAAAATAATAATAATAAGTAACTATAAATTTTAACACGTCGAAATTAAATTTCCATTGAAAATCGAATGTAGTTGAAGGTTATTGATATTCAAAACATGCAACCGTCCTTATACACTAATTATAACGGTACTGCGAATGTCAGAATTAAGAATGATTAAAAATTCAATATTTTTAATTTTTGCTTAAGTTTGAAAAGTTTTTGTGAAGCAATGCGACGAGGTAAAACTTTGTATGTAGGTAATGAAGGTCTACAAAACTAAATGTGGCATATGTTGTCACATTTAAAAGATGCCGAAATTTATATTGCAGATACAGATTCTGAATAACATAATTTTTATAAATTCCTAAATAGCACCAATAAATGTTTGGTGTTTTTTTAGTAACAGCATTGTGTGCTAAGCGATAGCCGCAGGTTTATTTAGGATAGATGTTCTTAAAGATTTGTCTGGTCGTTTTATCAACAGCAAATTTGTTAAGGTATGATTGTTTAGTCTATCGCTTTCAAAAAAAATTAGGTTAATACATTTTGTTAATAAAAATAGTTTTTTTAGAGTTTATAAATTAAGGGCTTCGGTGAAACGAAGCCAGTGTCTATTAAAACATGAAGCGTACAGTGTGTGTGTTATTTATTTTTGTATCGGAAAAAGTGTTTCTAGGGACCACTGGAGCGGGGACGAGAAATTGAATATTTTTATTATTCATATATTTTAAATTAATAAAATAAGAATTCTTTCATATATAAAACTATATTTTGACAGAAAATTGAACTATTATTCAAATTGTTTGTGTAGTGTATCCACTAGGCGACTAAGCTGAATGGTATAGTACGGTGTACACTCTTGGCGATTAGTCTAAGCGCGAAGTGCTTTTTGGGTGTTAATTTTCATTTGACACATTTTCGTCACCCAATTATTAAGTTGCACTCAATATCTGTTTCGTTTTTTTTTTAACTAGAAAATAGATTTACGCCTTGGTCAAGTAAATTATGTTGCAATCACCAATGGTGTTTCTATTCCTTTTATATTCTCTTATTCATAAAAAACGCTTATGTCAAAATAAAAACAATAGTTACGATATTAAATTTGCAATGCTCGGGAATCGGCAATTTATTAAATATAATTTAATTCAAACCAAAAGGAATTTTTTTCAACATCTTAACATTCGTTTTTTTTGTTGCATTATTTGCGGCGGCAATAAAAAAAAATTGTCGACATTCGCATATACAGGCAGGTTCTACATTTAACTTCCGCAACAAATTGAAATTAATTCGAATCGAATTTGTATTTTGGTGTTCCACATTCCACTTTTTGTTCGTTTTAAGCGTGCTATTACAACGTTGAACAGCATTTGAGAGGATGGTCCTCTTCCTGACTTCGACTCCTCGGAGATGGTCAAAGGCTGTAGGGTAATTAGATGTGGGGACGCGTTTCCCAAGGAATTCCTTGAAAAGCATCGGCAATATCTGGAAGGATTTGAGCATCAAAGCCATTCCAGTCAAGGACATTCCAAGGCAACCGCGTGCTCGTATCTGGTTGCCCAAAATGAAGTTGGATAACGCGAAGCTGATCGCGTACCTAAAACTGCACAACCCAGAGGTTCCGATGGATGAATGGTTTGTCATCCGAGCTGAGGAACCTCACAAACTCAGCATGTCCTTCCTTTTGTCGATCAGCGGGGAAAGCCTTGCCGCGCTGGAAAGGTTGGACAACAAACTTAAGTTTGGCGTCAGGCATGCGAAACTCAAAATTTTCCAAGGCAGTGCGGACGATCCGTACAAGATTGGCGATGCGAGTAAGCTTCTCGATGAGCTTAGCATCGTCAAGAATGCCACAACAACCTGATGCTGAATGATTAATCTGCAGCACTCGAAATGTGCTACAGAGAATCTGATTGTCTTCCTCAGGGAGGGAGGCATAGACTTCGGCATTATCCAAGAGCCCTGGGTGAACAGTAGTAGCATCAATGGTTTCACGGATAGCAACTATCTACTATACTACAAGAAAGATGCAGGTAAACCTAGATCTTGTATTATTATTAAAAAACACATTAAAGCATTTCTTTGCAGCAGTTCTAGTTCCGTTGATCTGACAGTTGTCAGGATCGAACTAGATGGCGGTAAAAGACTAGTGGTCGCATCCGCGTACATGGCGCATGACCTGCCTGCTCCACCAGACGAAGTGAGTAGGCTTGGCCAAAGCCTGTGCAGGGATGAAACCGTAATTTTGGGTTGCGACGCCAATGCCAGACATACGCTTTGGGGTAGCAGTAAAATAAATGACAGAGGTGAGTCACTTTTTGATTTTATTACACAAACTAAATTAAAAATTTGTAACCGGGGAAATTCTTCTACCTTTATCTTTCCGAGTACGGATAATTTCATAGGATTTGAGGAAGTTCTCGATATCACTCTTACCAATCTCAATGCCGAGATCAAAGTAGAAGGCTGGAGAGTATCTAGTCAGCGATCCTTTTCTGATCATGCCTGGATACTTTTCAGTCTTGATCTCAAAGTTGATGCCCCACCTATTTATAGGAATCCAAGAAGGATTAACTGGGAAGGATTACCGTGAACTCCTCTTTAGGCAGGTATTCACCCATTTCTTCATCCCCTTCTGAACTATATGATAGAGCAGGAAAATATGAGAAAGCTTTTAGTTCGGCTTTCATGAACTCATGCCCTATCACTCGCATTAAGAGTAAATTCCCGTCATGGTGGAACAATGACTTGACAGGCCTTAGGCAGCTTGTCAGAAAGGAGTTCAACGAGGCGTATATACAAAATTCCTGGCACTCCTACAGAGAGTGTCTTAAAACCTACAAAAAGGCGATCAGATCGGCGAAAGCTAGCTCTTGGTCAAATTTTTGTGAATCTATCGAGACTGTCAAAGACTCTGCCAGACTTAGTAAAATCCTGTCCAAAGAACACTCGTGACCATCCTTTATCAAAAAGATGGACGGGTCTTGGGCTGAATCTCCTAATGAATCATTGACTGCCCTTATGGATACCCAAGCGGTGATGATGAGATGAATCTAACTACTCCAGAAGATGCACAGCATGGCAATTTCTCTGTTTTAGCTGACTCTATCATCACTAAGGAACGTATTATATGGGCTATCAAGAATTTCTCTCCTTTTAAATCTCCAGGCCCGGATGGTATACTTCCGGTCATGCTGTGGAACCTCAGAGACAAGTATCACTCTCAGCTATATTCCCTCAAGTTGGAGGAACGTTAGAGTGGTCTTTATTACTAAGGTTGGTAGGCGTGGGCATGAGTCCGCGAAGGACTTTAGCCTTTAGAATTAGATGATAGAGCAGAAAAATTTGAGAAAGCTTTTAGTTTGGCTTTCATGATCTCATGCCCTGTCACTCTTTCGTACTTAAAACATTAGAAAGAATCATTGACTATCATATTAGACTTTCACTCTCAGATGGAGGGTTTTCGAATACCCAGCATGCTTACCTCAAAGGAAGATCCACGGATACGGCACTACATGAGGTAATCCGGGTAATAGAGAGCATTATACTTTAGGAGCCTTTCTGGACATTGAAGGCGCTTTTAACAATGTTAGCTCTGATGCCATTAAAAATTCTCTGATAGAGCATCAAGTAGATGCGGGAATTGTATACTGGACTATGTCCATGTTGCAGTCTCGGGTGATACAGGCGAATTTGGGCAGTTGTAATTTCACTAAATCAGTCAACAGAGGTATCTCCTAGGGAGGGGTTCTCTCACCACTCTTGTGGTTGATTGTTATGGACGATATGCTAAAATCTCTCGAAAAATCCGGTATTAAAGCAGTTGCGTATGCCGACGACGTTGTGATTCTAGTATCAGGTCTGTTTCCGTCCGTCCTTAGTGAAATCATGGGCAGGGCACTGAGAACACTTAGCTCATGGGCCGCTAGGTGCGGCTTATCAGTGAACCCAGTGAAAACAGAATTACTACTATTCACTATTCGCTAAAACCAAGATACCTCAATTCAACTTACCAGTTCTAAACGGACAAGCACTTACTCTCTCCACTGAAGCCAAATATCTCGGTGTTCTTCTTGATACAAAGCTAAATTGGAAAAATAATATACTGCGAGTTAAAAAAGCCTGCATTGCTTTTTATACGTGCAATAAAATGTTTGGCAAACGTTGGGGTCTCCAGCCAAAGATTGTACTCTGGATGTACAGGGCTGTAGTTCGACCGATTCTCACCTACGGAGCTCACGTTTGGTGGCCAGCGCTTAGTAAAAATTATAATATAGAAAAATTAGGAAGAGTGCAACGATCCGCATGCATTGGCATAACTGGGGCTCTGAGATCCAGTCCCTCAGATGCGCTAAATGTACTTGTGCATCTTCTTCCCATTGATCTTCACATCAAATTTTGTAGCCGCATACACTGCAGCAAGACTCAAAGAAGTAGGGTCATAGCAAGGTAGGACATATGGCCATAGCAGAATTTTAGGTACGCTACCTAAAGAGGTAGTGCCTGTAACGACTGACTACATTTCAGCGAAAATAGTTCTTAACAAGAACTTTTTACACAGATTTCCATCCAGAGAAGAATGGTCATCCAATAGTGTAATCAACAAATTCGGCGTTGCTATTTTTACGGATGGCTCCAAGATGAGTTGTGGAGTTGGCGCAGGTGTTTTCTGTAAACACCTTGGTATCTCTAGATCTCTTAGACTTCCTGATGAGGCCAGTGTGTTTCAAGCTGAATTGATAGCTATCTTAGAAGCTCGTAGCATTATTAGTAGCAAACTAACTCGGAAAAAGAACATAGCCATATTCTCTGACAGTCATTCAGCTATTAAAGTTTTGTCCTCTAATGTTATAACATCAAAATTAGTTCTTCAAGGCAAGAATGAACTAGATCTTCTCGGTCACAGTCCTGGGTTCCAGGACATAGAAGCATAGTAGGTAATGAAGTGGCCGATGACCTGGCCAGGAAGGGCTATACATTAGCGCTGGATCTGGCTGTTCCGTTTCCGGTACCTATAGGCAAGGTCAAATCTGAAATCTGCAATTTCTTTCTCAATAAAGCCAAGTCTATATGGAAAAACACCGCAGGATGCGTTGTATCCAAAAAAATTTGGCCGAACTACAACCTTTCAAGATCCCTTGAACTCATTAACTTGAGGCGTCGAGACATCGCGCGGATCTCATACATCTTCACTGGACACTGGCCTATTGGTGTACATACCCGCAGATTGGGAATTCCCTATACTGTCCACTGTCGTAGCTGCAAAAACACCAGTGAACCAGAGACACTGAATCACTTTATCTGCGACTGCCCGGCTTTAGCAAGAGTCCGCCTTTCCAACCTCATTAGAAGTCTTATCTGATTACCCACTAATGAACATTTTAAAATTCCTCAACAATTCAGGATGGCTCCAGCATTGATCCCTCCCCGCCCCTTCAGGAGATCGTGGTAAAACGGCATTAATTATGCTACTTGTACTGGTGGAGTTCCACTAGTTTTCTCGCCAGTTATACTACTATTTGTATATATCTATATATTTGTATCCAGTATCTCAAGATCGGTTTTAACGATTTTGATAAAATTATGAAGATAAATAAAAAGGAGGGCATAGTCGAAAATTGTTTTTAATCATATAAAATAAAAACGATAAGTCAGAAGTTTATCCGGTTTTTCGAATTTGGTTGATTAACCATCAACTTGAAGTAAAGTTTTAACAAATCTATAAGTTCTTGGGGAAATTTCTTCCTTTGGAATTTCTCCAGAATCTAAGTGCGTCCTGTAAAACTTTTTTAACCAAATCGGTTCTTTAGGAACTAAATAACACAAAACCATGTGCTTTTCTAAAAACACTTCCACTGGGATTTCTCCAGAGAAAATGCATGTCCTCCAGAACTTTTTTAGGTAAATCTTTTTAATTCGCATTAAATAACAACAAAATCCATGTGCTCTTTAAAAATGGTTTCTATAGGATTTCTCCAGAACGTAAATACAAATCTGTTCTATTGGTACTAAATAACAAAATCCATGAATCTTCAAAAATAAATTCCATTGGGATTCATGCGTGTTCTTCAGAACTTTTTTTATATAAATTGGTTCTATAGGCACAAAGATACCACTAAACCAATGTACTCTTCAGTTATTTGAATTTCTTCAGAATTATGGTGAATACTTCCTCATTTTTTTAAAATAAATATACTTAAATACAATTTAACAGTAGCATTATTAAATGAACTGCCGATCGAGCTTGGTGTTCCAGGTACTATCTTATTATTAAACGAGCTAGTTAGTTAGTTTGGAATGGTCGTCTCTTTAAAAGACCCACTTAGGCTAGGAGCCCTTTGTGATGCCATGCGGTATACGAGTTAAACCGCCAACTGAACCATCCTGTACTATTTATAAACTGAAGAATATTTCGATTTGGATAAATCTACTAGTCCTACGAAGAAGTGATTCCCAAGAAGTATATATCGATTATTAGTTAAAGAGGGGCATGTACAAAAAATATGTGTTATAGTTTCTTCCCTCCTTATCTCTTCAGCTTCTACAGAAGTCATTTGAGAATAAAACCTATGATACAGTGTCCTGTGGCTAATTTAAGACCTACTTAGAGCAATTAGATCGATTGAGAGTTTTAGATTCAGTTTTGGCCATATCATACGCGAAATGTTACATGTACTACTCTCCATCCATTTGGAGTTAGTTTCCTTGACAGAGATTTCCTTGATGAGGAGTTTACATGTTGACAGAGGAATACCATATTTCTTGTTGGGTAGAATTTTTTTCTCGAAATGGTACAACGAGTGAGTGCATCAGCTTTACAAAACCCTGGAATGTCCTTATGTCCGGGAACTCAACATAGTTTGATTTGTAGCTGCTTCGCAATCTAATTAGAGATTTGAGGAGGACAGCTTTTGAATAAATTTTAACTGATTCCCGGGCTTTCAGAGCAGCTTGACTGTCTGATAGAATAAGGATGTCAATACCTGATATTCTGTTCTCCAGAAGCCAAGAAGTTGCCTCGTGGATAGAGGCTATTTCAGTTTGAAACACACTGCAGTGCTCAGGTAGACTACATGAAATATTAAGGTTTAGGCTCTCAGAGTAGACTCCACCACCTAGTAGTAGTAGTATAGTGGAAGTCGGAGCTGCAACAAAAATATCTCAGTGGCATTCATCATTTTGCTCTCATCTAGTGCCAATATACGGTATTATTAGAACTTTCCATAAAAATGTGGAATAAGGTAAGATATGTGGTATACCAAATGAAATGTAATGAAGCTTTATCCCTATTCTATTAAAAGCTGGTCATAATAACAAATTTTTCCGAGAAATTAACCCTAAAAACCAAAATTTCGAATAAAAAGTAAAAAAATGCTTACATCTTAAAAATTTTTTAGATATCACAAAAAATTATATAAGGTTCTAAAGATCTCTTAAATACCTTTCATTTAACACCTTAATCATACTGATCCAAATAAAATTCAGAGAGTATTTTAAATTAAGAAAAAACATAATTATCACCTTTAAAGCTTTACCGCCCCCATGCCACGCCTTTCCTATTATAATGATACACGAAGTTGTTCTTTTAAACAAAATAATTTACTTTATTTTATGATTGAATTATTGGGTTTTGTTGGAATTAGTCGAGGCCACGAATTCCAGGAGAGTTAGAGATAGCTTAATTGGGACGAAACCCAAGAGCATATCAGCTCAACTCTGAATTCTTTAGTTACGGGATCGGCTTTATATAGCAGATTCCCGAAACTTTACAATATTTGGAAAGAGCCTTTTGGTCTCTTTCATACTTAATAATATTATTGATAAATCATATTATTATTCATAATTATTGGGCATAAAAAAGGGATAGAAATACCGTTGGTGATCGCAACATAATTTTCGCAACCAAGGCGCATTTCTATTGGCTAGAACATAAACAAAGAACGAAATAGTAATTGAGTGTAATTCGATCATTGAGTGAAATGCATACATTTTCGTATACAATGCACTTGGTGACGAAAATGTGTCACACAAAATGTAACACCCAAAAACCAAATAGAACTTTGTATATTCACCAAGAGTATACGCTACACTATAACATTTGGCTTAGTCGCCTAGTGGGTACCCTACACTATCATTTTCTTTTAAACTAAAAAATTCAGCTCCTAAGGCCACGTAACTGGTAAAAAAAATATAATAGGGAGTTACCGGGTTACTTTAATTATGCCATATAGACTAAGGATTAGAGTGCGGTATCCACAGATTTGCCCTTTAAGTAGGCATGTTGGCAAGGCGATATTGGTTTATTTACCAGTTTCTGCCTTCGGTATAAAAACTTCCGTCACCTGTTTCCACAATCTGGGAATGTGATTAAGATCAAGAATACTTTTATATATTATCAGTAGCCAGTGACTGCGTGGTGCGCTGTTCACGCTGGAGGAGTCATCGGGCCGAACGCCGCAGGTCAAACGACAACAGTGGACGGTGCGCGCTATAGGGCAATGTTGACCGAGTTTTTTCTGCCCGAACTGGACGAATTAGGACTGGTGGACATGTGGTTCCAACAGGACGGAGCAACAGCACACACTGCACGAGCCACAACCGACATTCTGAAGGCCGCGTTTCCGGGTCGCTTAATTTCGCGTTTTGGCGATTTGCACTGGCCCGCCAGATCGCCCGATTTAACGGTCCCGGACTTCTTTTTATGGGGTTTTTTGAAGTCTCGTGTTTACATCAACAAGCCTGAGACCTTGGAAGCCCTCAAGGAAAATATCCGACACGAATGCGAGAATTTATCGCCCGAAACTCTCGCCGAAGTGATGGAAAATGCCATAAAACGAGCCCGTATGGCAATCAATTGTGACGGCGCCCATTTATCCGATATCATCTTCTCGACTTAACACAATTAATTCTAAAGGTCTAAATAAACATAATAAAAAAACAGAATCGAAGTTTTTTATTTAGAAAAAAAAATAAGAGCCAAACAACATCGGATGACTTCTTTTGCGCCACCTTCTATAAATAAAGGGCTTCAATTCTGAAGCCAATTGAGTTGATCAGAAACTGCCGTCGCGGCAACAGTCATTGTGAATTTATTTAGCTTCAATGGCCACTAGTAAATAAATAAGTAATCATATATTGTTTCCGTTCTTAGGAAACATTGTCGCAACATATCGGTACAGATATATAGTTAATTAGCTTAAATTACCCGGCGGTGCCCGGGTTCTTTTTTAATAGAATCAAGTCTTAGTTTATTTGTTAATTAAGATTAAAAAACTTTTAAGCCTCGCCCACCATTTTTGGATTTATATTTGTATGAATATCCGGTTATTTTGGTAATTTTATACTAAATTCGTTTGCAGAACTTCCCGTTACTCCCCGTTATCTGTTTGTAAAAACTGTCACCATGTACCTATAAACTGAGATTCGCAACTGTTACAGTTAACCTCCCCGGTATTCGCATTTGTATGCAACTAAAGTTGTAGTAGCACTTTCCGGTCAGATTTAGTAACTATGAACCAATTTCTTCACAGTAGTGCATCACGTTCCTAAGCTATGGCAGTTGGTGTTAAATAGACCCCAGTTTGGGTGAGATGGTGGATATAGTTCCCAAACACCTTCACACTAAAGTTAATCATCGTACAGTATCACGTTTCTGAGCTACAACGGTGTGTGTTCAATTGATCAAAGCACGCCCACTTTTTGTGAGATTGTAGATTTTCTCACCACACACCTACATACCAAGTTTTATCATTGTACACCATCGCGTACTTTTCTAAAAAAGTGTCAAAAAAGAATAAAGAAAACTAACTGTTTTTTTTTTAATTTTTTGTGAAATTTTCAATTCTAAAAAACATTGTCAGTTGGTTTTTCGATCTCGAATAGTAAGTTTCGTGTGTGATTCAAGCAAAAATTTAAAAAGTTTGAGTAACAAAATATTGTATTAAAGTTTTAAGTGCTTTGTTTAAATATTTAATAAAAAATAATAAACAAGGACCACCTTTATCGTTTCCAAAATTTAATCAGTTGTTCCCAAGGACAACAGAATTCGTTGTACAAAGTTTCAACATAATATCTCATATGGTTCTCAAGATATCGTGTTAACAAGAAATCGCTATATTTTGCAATAGTGGGCGTGGTCATAGGCGGATTGGCTCCAAAATCTAATCAGTCCTTCGAGGGCATAAAAGTTACTAGGCATAAAAGTCTCTTATATATCTAACGGTTCTCCCGATACTGTGTTAACAAGAAATGATGACAGACGGACAGACAAACAGACAGACAGACGGACATCGCTAAATCGACTCAGCTTTTTGATTCTGAGCAAGAATATATATATATATATATATATATATATATATATATATATATATATATATATATATATATATATATATATATATATATATATATATATATAGAGAAATACTAAATATATATAGACATATATATATATATATAGACATATATATATATATATAGACATATATATATATATATATATATATATATATATATATATATATATATATATATATATATATATATATATATATATATATATATATATTTAGTATTTCTCTACGTTACAAACATTGGACCAAAACCAATATACACCACTGAGTGATGCATAAAAAAGTTAGTACAGGGTGCGCCATCTGTTGCGATAGCATTTGAATCTTGAATAACTTTTGATGTGGACAACTTTTTATATTTTTTTTATAGATAAACTTTATTTGTTCCTTTCTATTTTATTTGCATCATGTTTTGAATATAATATATCCAACAAATGAACGCCTTCATTTTTTATGCAAAAAGATGCGTGCATTTTGCATCACATTTTACAGAGTCTCGGTGATAACAAGCGATATTTCCCGGCGAATGTTTACTTTGAGCAGAGCTATGGTCTTTGGCTTGTCAATATAAACTTTGCTCTTCAAATATCCCCACAAAAAGAAGTCCGGCGACGTCAACAAAACTAAATGGGATATCTCCACCTTCAGCCCATGTAAATCTCCAGGTGTCGATAACATACAACCGTGCCTTCTTCGGCAAGGAGTTGATATATTGGCACCGACTTTAACCAATGTGTTTAGGATAAACCTAGAATTAGGCATGGTTCACACGGATCTCACGCCAAAATCTTTTCGGCCCATTAGCCTAACGTCATTCATGCTGAAAGCTATGGAAAAAATTCTGGATCAATATATCAAAGAAGTCTATCTTGAAGATATGTTGAAAAATATACTTACCAATCAGGAAAATCGACATAGCCTAACGAGTAAAATCGAAAAGGCGTTGGAGGGTATGGAAATTGCTCTCTGTATATCTATTGACATTACAGGGGCTTTTGACAATTCTACTTTCAGATAGATTGAGGAAGTAATGGCCAGGAAAGGAATTCACAGACTGGTTTTATCTTGGGTTCTCAATATGCTGACTTCAACATAACCGACCGCATGCAACTAGCTCTTGACATTACGCAGAATTGGTGTCAGGAGAAGGACTTTCGATTAACCCTACTGAAACTAACGTGGTACCCTTCACCAGAAAAAGGAAACTATATGAGGGAAACCTTAAGGCTAGGGGCCACGGACCTTAAACTATCCGAGGAAATAAAATATCTAGGAGTAATCCAAGATCCTTAAGAGAAAAATTTGCTTGCTAAAGGCTGTATGGTAAAAAAAGGGGACTACGACCAAAAT
Organism: Suillia variegata; assembly: GCA_949127995.1. NCBI lineage: Eukaryota > Metazoa > Arthropoda > Insecta > Diptera > Heleomyzidae > Suillia > Suillia variegata. The sequence continues at coordinate 26,733,688 of OX421843.1, read as the reverse complement.
TGATGTCGTGCTCTTGCAAAACAGTAATATTACTATTGGTCGAAGGTAGATCATGTAGTGCCGACTCTGTCAAGAGGAGCAGGAAATGGCTGAAAATGTTCTTTGCACTTGTCCAGCGGTGGCAGATTTGACTACTTAGGCAATGGGTTTCTAGTTCCAAATGACATATTAAAAATTAAGCTCACAACAATTACGAGACTTATAAATAGTCTAGAATTGTGTTTGTAAGGCAACGAGGCTGCACAATAGTACTTTCTGGTCACAATGCTTCTATAGCTTTTATTATTAATTTATTGGGTACCCGCCTTCAAACTATTCGTGATAAAAACTTTACATACGATATGACATTTCTAAACTTTTAAAGGACCTTAAAATTACGGTTTTTTAATGTGAATTTGAAAATATTAATATTGAATTTTTTTAAGCAACCAATTTTATTGCAAACAAATGGTTTATATATTAATGAATTAATACCGTTACGTATTGCTACTTGGAATAAAAATAAACATTTTAGTTCATATTGTTTAAAAAGGAAGAACATTTTTCATTAAAAAATTTTAATTTAGTAACAAAAAAATATAATTGATAGTTTTCTGTATAACTTTTACTATTATAATTGCTTAGAATTATGTCGAATTGATTGTTATTATATATTATAACAAGTCCAATTTTAAAAAAAATCACTACATCATTTTAGTACATAACAGATTTTTTTTTTGCAGGTTAAGTCTTTAAAATTAACCGATTTTTTTCTCAATTGCAAATATATATAAGAACATATCAACTAAATGTCCCAATCAAAAAAATATTAAAGTCAAATGTTTTCAACACTTATTTCTTAATGCGCAATTTATTGAAAGAAGTGAAAATTAAAAAAGTGAAAAGAATATATTATTAAAAAAAAATAAAATCTATTAAAGAAAAAAAATATATAATAATATTTGTAGCAGGGCGCTATGGCATGAACCAACATGTATGAAATATCAAAAATAAAATTAGCACTTATGTGCTAAAAAATCACATGTCACTATGTGCGTTGTTCTTATCGGATCACGCCTCTTTTTGGTAAGTAGTTTTCTGTTCCTACCAAAGTGTTAAATACCGAATTTGAACTGGTACAGTGTAACTATTTTCAATATTTTTTTTTCCGCATGGATAAAAACCTTCTATGCCCGCTTCTACCCCTTTGGTTTGCATAGAAGGTTTTTATTTATTTAAAATATTTAAGCTAATTTGTCAGACTTCAATATGGTGAAAAAAACATATTTATGTTCATGAGAATTTTTTTCGATAAATTAATTAAAAGAATAATATTTTCAGATTTCTTGCAATATCTCGAAAAATCTTTAAGGTATTCGCAAAAACATTGTAACTAAATTCATGACCTTTTCTTTGACATCTCATTTGTTCAAATATGTCAATAATTTAATCGAATAAAGCCAAAACATAAAATTGGAGGAAAAGAAAGTTAAAGTAGCCACCACCAATTTTGTTTACCGAATTAATTTAAGTAATGGAGAGATTTGTGGTGGATGGGAGTGCAGTTTATTAAAACTATATAAAATTGAATTTGGATTTTTAGGTACCTATGATACATATGTTACAAAATTAAACAACAAGTTTTAATAAATATATAAGACTATAACAATATAAAAAAATTAAAACTCGAGCTACCTTAATAAAGAGAAAACAATTCTGTGCGAGAACATTTTTTTTTGATAACCAAATAAATATATTAGAACTAAATCATTACAGAACGTTGTTTGATATTTATATTATATTTCTAAAAACCTTTATATATTTTTAGTTTCCAGACAACTTGTTAAACAAAATATTATCTACGATAAAGATTCAAAAGATGAGAAGTGCATTTTTTTATAAATTAAACTTCATTTTTAAAAATCATTGAATTAACCGCGATTTCAAAATATTCTTGATATTTACTTTTATAAAAGTATCAATTTTACAATATAACCATGAAATTTTTTTTATTAATAATAAATAATATATGTTATATCAAAAATACTCATAATTCATTCATATATAGCTATTGAAATTGTCTGTCGAACACCACTTAACATTTTGTCAATATGGACTTACTAAGATTTGAAAATTTTGTAAATGTAAATTTGATTTTCATATATTATAATGAGCGTTTTTAGCTATAACTACAAAAATTTTGATTGTGTGTGAACAGTCACATGTATGCAGCTTTTGGCATTACACTTCTAAATGATATTTCTTTGCCTCTATAACTAGTTTTGAGCTAGATTTAATCAATAAGATATATGTAACATAAGACAAACGAGGAATGGTAAGAAATAATTTGTTAAATAATTCTAAAGATTTAGCCTAGAATTATTTAACAGGAGCGCAACGTCTTTCAAGTGATTTCTCTTTGAATACTCGCTCTAGCTCTATCTCTATAGTTTCGTACTGTGTGAGTCAAAACTTAGGAGGCATTGAGCGCACCGGTCAAGAGACACTGCCTTGACAACGTTCGCTCACCAGTCATCACGAGTTTCAAGAAATACTTCCTTGAATACTTAATAAACAACCAATCCCTCTTCCACCCAGTGCGAAGTATTTAGGGGTAATTTTAGACTCCAAGCTTAAGAACGGGTAAAGAAGGGTAGTATTGCCCTATATACCTGTAAACGAATCAAAGCATTCGAAAAATTTACACTTTGGATGTACAAAGCGGTGATACGTCCAATTTTATTGTATTGTCAATTGCACGGGGTACAAAGCTGGAGTGAGGGGAAGGGCGAACATTCAAGAGACCTCGCCTTGAATGTTCGCCCTTCCCCTCTTATCAACTTCGTACCGTGCAAGACGGAATTCAAGAGACCTTGCCTTGAATGTTCGTTCTTCCCCTCACTCCAGCTTCGTACCCCGTGCTACGAAAGACAATTGAGTCATACAATAAAATTGGACGTATCACCGCTTTGTACATCCAATATTACATGAATAAGAAAACAATTTAACAAAAATAAACAAACAAACAAAAATATTAATATCGGTTTTATTCTTCCGATGCCAAACCACAAAAACAAACAAAACTAGTAAGAGAATTATCTTCAGCTATGCCGAAGCACATAAAACCCTCCGCCATTAAAGTAAAACCAAAAAATGTTCTACTTTTAGCACATAAGTTCTACATATCTCTCTTATAAATGGGCGTTGTTCTTATCGGGTCACGCCCCTTTTTGGTTAGTAGATTTGTGTTCCTACCAAAGTGTTAAATACCGAATTTGAACTGGATTTTACGCTGTAACTATTTTTTAATAATTTTTTGTCTGCATGAAAAGGGGTGGTTTGTATGGGAGATGGGCGTGGTTCTAGTCCGATCACGACCATTTTTGTGAACAGTTTTTGATACTACTAAAGTGTTAACTATCAAATTTGAACTGGATATCTGCATTGGAACTATTTTAATTAATTTTTTTTTGTATGGAAAGGTGTGGTTTGTTTGGGAGGGGGTAGAAGTTTTGATCCGATTTTGACCATTTTAGAACACACCAAATTTCAGCTCGATACCTCTTAAGTTACGGCTGTAATCGCTGGGACAGACGGACGGACATCGTTAAATCGACTCAGAATCCGATCTGATCATTTGTATATATACTTTGTCATACCTACCACGCCTTCTTCTGGGCGTTACAAACGAAAGAACAAACTTAATATAGCATTCGGTACGTGCACTTGCACGTGGCGAAGGGTATAAAAATAGATAGAAGTTGGGGATCGCTGACACACCTCTTTCATGCTCCCACTCATCCATAATTGACATAATTAATAAAAATTATTGACAAACCCAATAACATAAAATTTAGACAATAATACACAAAACTAACGTCTGTTGACGAATTTGATTTTTGTTAAACAAAACAATGCCTGTCTTGTATTATACGGCGAAATTTCAATTTACGACATAAGTTGCTTTAAGCCGGACACAGACTGCTTATATATCTCTCCACAGAAATGCTTATTACTGGCAGGGAATCTCGGAAAAACTTATTTTGCGGTCTTTAAGGCGGCTTGGACCACAGTTTTTTTCGTTTTTGAACTCAAAATAAAAATCCATAGATTGTGGCTGGTACTGCCGTCCGCCACACTTTTCCGGTTGTATGGTTCTTCTTACTAAAACTAAGAATAAAACAATTTACATTGGCTTGGCTTATTATTTAATGAAGTATTTCCGAATTTGAATTACTTTGATTAATTTGAGCACTATTAAAACAATATAAATTTGAATTTTAATATTTAATAAATCACTTTTCTTTTGTTAATAAAAAAATAGCTTAAGTTCTTTTGATTCCTTTTTTCTTTGTTCTTTCTATTAAATATTTTTCAATTTAAACTAATTTATGTTAAACTTTATAATTTATATTTCAATTTTTACTTTTATTTTTATTTATTTTTTTTTTAACAAATACCTACATTTTGGCTTGTTTTTTCATACGACCGCCTCCATTTACTATTCTCTAATGTCGTTGGTTAGCAGCTCGACCCATTTTAGGGGACTCTTCACATCCCTATACCAGGCGCACTTGATTTGTATCAGGCATGCTTTTTTCTAATTCTATAACTAATTTAGGTCTGGTCACCCACAACAACAAAACGCAACTCTACTAATTTACACCTGATCCCGTTCATCAAATTCGCCGCTTTCCAAAGAACTCCTTTATGTATATCCTGTAGCTTTTCGAAGGTTTTAAGAAGAAAGGACGTTAGGCTAATAGGTCTAAAGTCCTTCGCTAAATCGTGTCCTATTTTACTTGCCTTTGGTACGAAGATGACTTTCACAAATTTCCAGCTATGTGGTATATATCTAAGGTTTAGACACGCCTTATAAATCTCTACTAGCCATGGAAACACACAGTCCAAAGTTGTTTGTAGCATCTTCGAATGATCCCATTCAGTCCAGGTGATTTTAAAGGGTATTTTTGAATCATACATTCCCCGCTTGAACGTCCTGTCTTCACTGTCAAGGTTAATGCATCCCGGAAAAATTTTAAGTGTAGTTATCCCCCTTTCGTCATAGCTTCCAAAAATCAAATAAATTTCTGTGAAATGGACTCTCGGACACCGCTGACTGCTACCACGGCCCGAAGGTTCGTCACAAGATAAGACGGATTTGCATCTGTTGGGGAAGTGGTCTTAACCATAATTTAAATAACAATTCACAATTAATTGAAGAAACTGAACCTATCAATGCACACAAATCACGATAATATTCAGACGGTTTTCGATCACCCATTTGAGTGTCATTAAAAATTTTTTCATGTCGGTTCTTTTCACTGAGAGGAAACCTTTCAAGTAGATTTTTTTTATTAATTCATATTTTCAAATAGAGGGAGGCTTTTGAATAACATCAAAAATCTTAGCAATAATGTTTTGATACTTAATAGTATCATCATTAAAATTTGGCGAAAGTTTAAATAAACCATGCTTCAGGCCATGAAGGTTAAAATTGTGATATTTTGACTGAATTTGTTTGAACATGATATGTTGATTGTGTATTTACATTTGTATATAAAGTTGGAATGATGGTTAAGGCCGAATTTGGTTGTGGTGGATTTTCACTGTCTGTGTTTGAGTGTACAAATGTGTTTTGATGACATCTTTTCCGTGTTTGCATCATGATAGAAATATAAGTAACGATTTAATTTTTAAAAAATTGAATAAATAATTTTAAATAACGATATAATAAATTTAAAAAAATTAATCAATTAAGTGTAATCAATATGTTTTAATAATATAATATAACTTATCTCCAGTAAATAAAAATAAATCCATATCTGGAACATCCAATTCAAACGAGATCGTGAAGTTTAAAATCAGTGAAAATTCAAAGCTTTCGTTGTCATTACTGTGCTCGCCGAGGTATTGAATGTCTTAATGAAACCAGTCGAACCAACGTTGGAAACAGGTGTAGTATTCAGCAGCTTCTTGCCATCGAATGTGTCAAAAATGTCGTGGATGCCACAATCGAATTAAGTTACAATGGAGTGCAACAAAAGTTTAGCGTAAATGTGATTAAAATTCTTCGCGCCAACAGAAATTAATGATTTCTTTAATTTTTTTACGATTTAATCGTTATATTTAATCATTCGATTTGACCGGTGTTTTTAAGCTAATTGAAGGTTTCGGCAGGATTGCCGATTTGTGGATGATTAAAAATACTATGTTTCTTGTTTGAATAGTTTTTATAAAGTGACAACAAAAAATTTTCATTTTGAAATATAAAAACAAATTAATAATTATTAACAAAAACAATAAAGTAAAAATATACAAAGTAAGTAATTAAATGATCACCACATACCGCAACGTGAATTTCGCCACCATATCGATCGCCAACTTTTTCGATCCACTGAACTGATTACATATCTCATTCAAAATCATTTGTAGTAAAGTAAAATTTTAATGAATATTTAATGAATTCCTTTCAAATTTTATTGTTTTGTATTGTACACATTAAAAACATATAAGGACATTAAAATAAAAATTATAATTTAAATGCTGTTTTGAAAATACGCATTTATGCCGAGTCATTTTTTTGGTAGATTTGCAAATTTTTCCCAAAAAATAGTTTTTAAATGGAGACCATCTAAAAAAAGTTGTTTAAGGTTTGTAATTAATTATTATATTGTAAATTTAATTTGAAAACTCACATATGTATGTGTTTTTTGTTTTTTCATCACATCTATTATCGATGTGTGTTTTTTCTTTTATGAACTGAGGTAAGCTTTCTTAAAAGTGCAGAATTTCCTGTGTTTGTTGATTTAAAATTACACTTAAAAAGAAACATACATTATTGTGCAATGCAAATATTAAATTTGTTTTTATTATTTTTTTGAAATATATGTTTTTTTTATTAATAAATAAATATATTTCTTCAGTAAATTACCTGATAATTGGCTGAATTTTGACTTAAAAGCATCAGAAGTCATTTTTACATCTGATGAGTTCCTAAAAATAGTTAAATGAATAATGTTCTATAATCAAATACTATTTAATAATATATTCTTTATTCAAATGCAAATCTAAGATATTCTGTGCCATATTAATACTTACCAACGAAATATTCAACCCATTCTTTTAATTTTGTTTTATTTTTTGTATTAAAATTCACTACGCGTCTGCAACTTGACACTTTGAATATTTGCAATCAACTGAATTTTGCTAAAAATGCAAATGCGCAATATACGGTACTTTTCAGTATGTATCAAATATACAAAATGTATGTATACTATATATTGTATATAAAAAATTTAAAATAACGTATTTTTAATACTTACTCACGGATTACCATACCACATTGGCATTTTGATGAAACTTGCCAGTTTGCCGTTATTTGGTATAATAATAAGATTGCGCCCTCGGGAAAACTTGCAAGTGGATAAAAAAGGGGGCACGGTCGAAAATTAATTCTTATCAAATAAAATAAGAACAGTAAGTAAAAATTTGATCTTGTTTTTAATTTGGTTGATTAATCATTTACTAGAAATTATTATATTTATCGAACTGAGTTTGTATTTATATATTTATTTATCTACATATATAAAAAAGAATATATCTTTCTTTCTATCTTTTTATCTTTCTTTCTACAAGGTGGCGCAAAAGAAGTCATCCGAGCCAAAGCTCTTATTTTTTTTCTAAATAAAAAACTTCGATTCTGTTTTTTGATTATGTTTATTTAGACCTTTAGAATTAATTGTGTTAAGTCGAGAAGATGATATCGGATAAATGGGCGCCGTCACAATTGATTGCCATACGGGCTCGTTTTATGGCATTTTCCATCACTTCGGCGAGAGTTTCGGGCGTTAAATTCTCGCATTCGTGTCGGATATTTTCCTTGAGGGCTTCCAAGGTCTCAGGCTTGTTGATGTAAACACGAGACTTCAAAAAACCCCATAAAAAGAAGTCCGGGACCGTTAAATCGGGCGATCTGGCGGGCCAGTGCAAATCGCCAAAACGCGAAATTAAGCGACCCGGAAACGCGGCCTTCAGAATGTCGGTTGTGGCTCGTGCAGTGTGTGCTGTTGCTCCGTCCTGTTGGAACCACATGTCCACCAGTCCTAATTCGTCCAGTTCGGGCAGAAAAAACTCGGTCAACATTGCCCTATAGCGCGCACCGTCCACTGTTGTCGTTTGACCCGCGGCGTTCGGCCCGATGACTCCTCCAGCATGAACAGCGCACCACGCAGTCACTTTGAGCGGGTGTAATGGTTTCTCGTGCATCACTCGCGGATTTTCGGTTCCCCAGAAGCGATAATTTTGCTTGTTCACGTACCCGCTGAGGTGAAAATGAGCCTCATCGCTCATTATGATTTTTGCCAACACCACAGACGAATTTTTACGCAAAAAAATAGACACAATTATTCCGCGTTCTTGGGGAGTGTATTGCTCCATGGCTTATTCACTTGTATTCTGTATCTGTCTAGTCCACAAATGTCAAAACAGATTTGACATTGGCGGCCATTTGCAAAAATGAGAGCATCTTCCAATAGGGTGATTAATTTTGCGCCACCCTGTATAATTGTACCAAATGGGCTTCTAAACCATTCATCCGATTGTGATGACATTTTGGGGAGTTGATGTGCTCACGACAACTTAGGTTTTGGGCAAAGACAAATATGTCACGCCCACCTATTACGCCCACAATTTGTAAAACTAAGTAAAAATATACGATTATTTTGTTAATATTGCTCCTAAAAATCTGAAATCTGTATCTGAGTTTGTATAGGCCCTGTCGACAACTTCACCAAAGATGGACGAGGTTGGATCTATAACGCCCACTTTGAAAAAAAAGGAAAATATACGATTACATGGCTTATATTGCTCCTATTATTATTAATAAAGGCTATAGATGCACTGCGACCTGAAAGATCTATTGTGCAGCCTCGTTGCCCTACAAACACAATTCTTGACTATTTATAAATCTCGTAATTGTTGTGTGCTTAATTTTTACTATGTCACTTGGAACTAGAATCCCGTTTCCTAAGTAGTCAAATCTGCGTCTTGCCACCGCTGGACAAGTGCAAAGAACATGTACAGCCGTTCCTGCTCCTCTTGGCCGAGTCGGCATAAATAATTTACTACCACTCTTATTTCCTTCAGATGGTAATTATGTTTAAAGTGTCCTGTTAGGAATTCACTATAGAGTTTTATATCTTTTCTGCTATGGTTGAGAATAGCTTCAACCTTGACAAGTGCTGGGTCAATGAGTCTTCTTGACTGTCGAATGCCTGTTTGAGCTCTCCAATGCTCAAGTAGACTTTGTTTTTCCCATGCTTCTATCAAGTTATTTATGAAGCTACTGTTTAACTCCCAGAGAGTTGTTCCGGACCTATGAACGGAGTTTCTGCACCGTTCTTTGTGAGATAGTCCGCTATTTCATTGCCCTCATGCCCTTCATGTCCCGGCACCCATATCAGAGTAACCGAGTTCCTTGCTGCTAGGGTGTTGAGAAGTTTAAAACAATCCCATACCAACTTTGATTGGAATGAGAAGTTTTTAAGTTATTTTAGAGCTGCTTCGCAGTCTCAGAAAATACATATTTTGGTACCGCTGGTGCCCCTACGTAGATATTCTCTGACACTTAGTTCTTAGGCGTGGACCTCCGCCTGAAATATGGAAGCTATTTTTCCCATCGCAACTGCTTTATGGAAATTTGGCCCTACAACTCCCGCTCCAGTACTGCCATCTTCCAATTTGGACACATCAGTATACCATGTCTGTGAGCACTGTTTCGTTGTTTCTCCACGCTGAGCAGTCACTAATAACCACTTATTAGTAATATTACTGTTTTGTAAGACTACGCCGTCATTTTTGGTCGTAGTCCCCATTATTTACCATACAGCCTTTGGTAAGCAAAACTTGCTCTTAAGGCTTTATTTGTTATGTATTGTTAGTGGTTTTTCAGGTCAGAGTTTTGTCTAGGAATACTCCTAGATATTTCATTTCCTCGGAAAGTCTTAGGTCCGTGGCCCCTATCCTTAAGGTTCCTAGATTAAGTTTCCTTCTTCTGGTGAAGGGTACCACGTTAGTTTTAGTAGGGTTAATCGAAAGCCCTTTCTTCTGACACCAATTCTGTGTAATGTCAAAAGCTAGCATTGTTGAATCGAGTAAAATAACTACGATTCTGAAGTTTGTGAAATGTCCTATAGCAATGGTAGTTGATGAAAATGTGATTCGATACTCTCATTGAGCCTGTTGAGTAGTCAGCACAGATTCTTATTCGACCGTCTGATCTTTTGACTATTACAATCGGTGCTGCCCTATCAGAAAAATCAGTAATGATTCTTGTGGCTTCAAGTCAATCCAGTACTGCTTAAATAAAGCCAGAACTACATATGGCGCGGTTAACTTTGGAACAGCATTGGGTTTTAGTGGAAGATTAATTTGAATTTTTTCGCAGTACCTAAAGCCATTGCAAAATACTGTAGGAAATTCTTCTGTTAGTTTTGCAAATTAATTTATCATTTTCTGTTTGAATTGTCTTGCAAAACAAATTGATAGAAAGTTCCCAAAGATCAAATGATTTAAAGAAATCAGCACCTGCAATGTTTAAATATACGACTGCAGAATATTTATGGTTTTAATGACGTTGAGTGTGAATTCAGCATTGATTGCAGCAATGAATTTGATTGTGTTACCACTTGCGTCCCTGGTAGTACGTTTTGGGGATAACAAAATTGGCTGGATTATTAACACTTCTTTTGATATAATGGTTATATCTGACGTATTATCCAGCTGGTTTTTTTTGTTTTCGTGTTCCGTTTCTTTGAATTGCAGTAACCTTCTTTATGAAGAAATTTTACACATTTAAAGCATTTGTAATTTGAATAGCTGCAGTTATGAGAGTAATGCATGCCTCCGCAGAACCCGCAAGATGTGGATGGAGTTTTTAAAAGCTCCCCTAACGATTGTGGCTTCTATAATAAAAAACCATATATGATTTACTGTTTACACAAAAAGGTTCACACTTAACTAATACACAGTAATCATGCAGCGCTGACATTATTTTATTGCCTAGCTGTGTAACCTAAACTATTTGTTGTGGTGAAAAATACACACCACTAAACAACCAAACCTATTTACGACCAGAAGGATTGTCTCAATCTTTGGTCCCATGCAAAGGGATTATTTAAATATGAACCAGATATGTTTAAATACTCACATTATCACTTGGTAGTGTTTGGTTTACAAAACTGTACTATACTCTGCGTGGCACAGTTTAGGTAATCAAACTGAAGTAGGCAGGAATAGTAAAACTAGATGAATAACAAAATCACCAGAAGTAAACACAACAATCGGTCTTACTCACCCAGCGCAGAAAAAAAAAACAGATAGAGTTTGGGGATTGCTGACACACCCATTTCATGCTTCTACCCACCCATGCTTGACATAATTAACAAAAATTATAGACGAACACATAAAATTTAAACAAAAATACACGAAAATTACATCTTTTACTTGCACATTGTGTTTTTGTTTACCCTCCTCCCCTATAATAAATAAATAAAAACAAATTTTAGTTTAAACAAGAAATTATTTTGCAAAAAAAAATAAGTTTCGAAAATTTGTTTCAAAGAAAAACGAATCTAAAATTATTTCAATATATTTTTTTACCAAATCAAAAACAAATAATAAATAAGTTAATTTATTTAACTTTTTTAGAAAATTCAAATGTTGATGTTATTTGCATAACTTAAACATGGCTAAATAATGATGTTGATGACAGCTATTTTAATATACATATATAATTATAAACTATTTTGTAACGACAGGTGTGTGAAAAGAAGTGGTGGAGTTGTAATTTTTTGTATAAGTAATCTTAATGCTAAGTTAATCAATAAATCATGCAATTCTGTTGTTGAATTTATTAATGTGGAAATTTATGACAAAAACAGCAAGGTGTTTATTTCTTGCGTATATAATCCAAATAAATGTAACAGTCTTGAATCGTATATTACAGATTTGTCTGCGCTTGTAGTTGATTTAAATTTTTATGTTATATGTGGAGATTTTAATGTTAACTTGTTAGTTAACGACATTTTGTCCGACAGACTACTTAATAACATTGATGCGTTTGGTCTCTCTCTTGTCAACTCTACTATGCCAACTGGTTTTTCTAATAATGTGTGCCACAGTTTGTTTAATATTTTTATTGTGTCCAATCTGGCTGTTGTATTGCTCTTTGATCAAATATCCTTTGTCTCCGATCATAACTTTATACTAACCTTTCTACTAAGGAGCTGTGGAAAAATGTTCGTAATTTAGGTGCTCATAAAAAAACATCTGAAACAAGTCAACTTGACCCTGATGCATTTAACATCTTTTTTATATCAAAAAATATTCTGCTTTTACAAGTTCTTCAAATGATATCTTATCTCAGTGTCCGTCTGCTAGTTCTAGTAATCTGTACACTTCTACTAATTTTAGTTCTCCGTGTCCGTCTGCTATTTTTAGTCCTACTAATGGCGTGGAGAGTGATGTGTATAATTGTGTTATGAAGATTAAATCGAATGCTGTAGGATCCGGTGGAATTCCTATTAAATTTCTTAACATATTTTTGCCATATATCATTCAACCTCTCACACATATAATAAACTATTGCTTTACTTGCTCATCCTTTCCAAACAGTTGGAAGTTAGCGACAATTATTTCAATTGCCATGAAACCTGCGGCATCTGCTTGTAGTGACTTCAGACCAATAAGTATTTTACCTGTAATGTCAAAAATCGCTGAACTGATAATGTTTAAACAAATTTCTAAATATATTATGGTAAATAACTTGTTTTATCCTTTGCAATCTGGGTTTCGTCCTGTTTCAAAAAAATTTTTTTTTTGGTTTTTCGAAAAATGCAATAAATGAATAGTTATTTAGTAGGTAGAGTGCAACAGGTGAAGGTAGGCAGAGTTTTTTCGAATTGTGAATATCTAACTTCTGGTGTGCCTCAAGGTTCAGTGCTTGGGTCACTTTTATTTAGTATGTTCATAACTGATATTTTGTCTGTTTGTCACAACGTATCAACGCATGAGTAAACGTACCAATAAATTATTTGCTAAAATTGTCGAATTTATTGAATTTTTTTTGTTTATCAAATATCTGCAGCGCTGCCCTTATAACCAAACAGCGCGGTCGATATTTTAAAGCAGCATAGCCACACGCATCCGGTGCAGTTGGTATAAGCTGTATAAGCAAAAAATTAATTGAAGCAATAAGGTAAAGAAATTCAATTTACCTTACGCTCATTAGTCAGAATTAAGTATCAGAATAAGAAACACCTTCATAGAAGGTTAAATTTAAAATTACTTTAAAATAACAAAAAAATATCTTTATAGAAGATAAAAACATATTTGTAATCAAAAAATATATTCATAGAATTTATTTATTTAATATTTAATAAACTAATAAAAATTATACATCGTATAAAAAAGGTTTTACATTAATTTATGCTTATGGTGATGATATTCAGTTGTATATGTCGAGACGAGTTGGTCTTTAAGAAGATATGGTTTAAATAATTATATCTGGTCTGTTTAAAATGATTTGTTTTTAAACCCCTTAATATCATATCATACTCTTTCTTGTGCTAATCATGTTAATTATGTTGTCTCGAGAATATTTTCAACGCTTACGCCATTCAGCAGTTTTTACACCTAGTGAAACCAAGCATTGTATATTTTTGCATAAACTGATAAATTCTAAAACCCCTCCTTACCTCTATCAAAAATTAAAATTTAGTTTGTCTAATAGAACGCATAACCTAATAATTCCTGTATATAACTTCCTAAATTCATCAAGGTTATTTTTCATTAACGCCATTCGAATTTGGAACAATCTACCTACAGATTTAAAAAGGATAGTAACAATGAGCAATTTTAAGCTCTCAGTAATAAGGCATTTCTCTGAAAAATAAATTTCTTTTCCCCCCTTCTTCTCTTCTCACAGGTCAACTATCTAAATAATTATTGAATTAAAGAATTGTTTATTATTGTTAATTTAAAAAAACCATTAAAAATTATTTAAAATTTTAGTTTAATATTGAGCATTAAAATCCGATTTTTTTTATTTATATAATAATTTTAAAGTACAACAAAAGAATATGTTTCTTATTGTACAAATGTACTGTTTAGTCTGAAGTAAATAAATAAATAAAAATAAAAAAATCAGTTTTTTTAAGTTTTCAAAGAGTTTAGAAATAACCGTGAACAAGCTTATAGGTCTGCATGAAGACACATTACTAAGGTCTTTTCCGGGTTTGGGTATCATTTTAACTTGTGAAAGTTTCCAGTCATATAGTTAGTGACTAGTTCTAAGGATAGCATTGAATAGATTAGATTAGATATTTATTCATTAAATATAATTACATTTCTAAAAAATATAAAAATTAATTTAAATTACGACAATAATAATTTATATTGTGTGTCGTTTAAATATATACTTATTCTAACATTATTTTTGTTATTTTAGGATTCAACAATTGTATTCATTTATTATAAGTTCTCTATATTTAAGGGAGTACGATAAAAATTCATAAAGCGCTTTGGAGTTTGGTTCGTTTAAAATTTTCAATACTTCAGCAATTCTAAGAAATTTGTTGCCAAACAATCTTAGTCTTATACAAGGTGGCAAAAAAGAAGTCATCCGATGTTGTTTGGCTCTTATTTTTTTTCTAAATAAAAAACTTCGATTCTGTTTTTTGATTATGTTTATTTAGACCTTTAGAATTAATTGTGTTAAGTTGAGAAGATGATATCGGATAAATGGGCGCCGTCACAATTGATTGTCATACGGGCTCGTTTTATGGCATTTTCCATCACTTCGGCGAGAGTTTCGGGCGATAAATTCTCGCATTCGTGTCGGATATTTTCCTTGAGGGCTTCCAAGGTCTCAGGCTTGTTGATGTAAACACGAGACTTCAAAAAACCCCATAAAAAGAAGTCCGGGACCGTTAAATCGGGCGATCTGGCGGGCCAGTGCAAATCGCCAAAACGCGAAATTAAGCGACCCGGAAACGCGGCCTTCAGAATGTCGGTTGTGGCTCGTGCAGTGTGTGCTGTTGCTCCGTCCTGTTGGAACCACATGTCCACCAGTCCTAATTCGTCCAGTTCGGGCAGAAAAAACTCGGTCAACATTGCCCTATAGCGCGCACCGTCCACTGTTGTCGTTTGACCCGCGGCGTTCGGCCCGATGACTCCTCCAGCGTGAACAGCGCACCACGCAGTCACTTTGAGCGGGTGTAATGGTTTCTCGTGCATCACTCGCGGATTTTCGGTTCCCCAGAAGCGATAATTTTGCTTGTTCACGTACCCGCTGAGGTGAAAATGAGCCTCATCGCTCATTATGATTTTTGCCAACACCACAGACGAATTGTTACGCAAAAAAATAGACACAATTATTCCGCGTTCTTGGGGAGTGTATCGCTCCATGGCT
The DNA here is from genome assembly GCA_949127995.1 of Suillia variegata. NCBI lineage: Eukaryota > Metazoa > Arthropoda > Insecta > Diptera > Heleomyzidae > Suillia > Suillia variegata. Next base: position 26,718,237 of record OX421843.1, on the reverse strand, counting down.
TATTCACTTGTATTCTGTATCTGTCTAGTCCACAAATGTCAAAACAGATTTGACATTGGCGGCCATTTGCAAAAATGAGAGCATTTTCCAATGGGGTGATTAATTTTGCGCCACCCTGTATTAAAAAAATTTAGCTGACTTAACAAATTTAAACATATATAAATATATATATATATATATATATATATATATATATATATATATATATATATATATATATATATATATATATATATATATATATATATATATATATATATATATATATATATATATATATATATATATATATATATATATATATATATATATATATATATATATATATATATATATATATAGATTAGATTAGATTTGTATTCATTAAATATAATAACATTTCAAAAAAATATAAAAAATAAATTAAAATTACGACAATAATAATTTATATTGTGTGTCGTTTAAATATATACTTATTCTAACATTATTTTTGTTATTTTAAGATTCAACAATTGTATTCATTTATTATAAGTTCTCTATATTTAAGGGAGTACGATAAAAATTCATAAAGCGCTTTGGAGTTTGGTTCGTTTAAAATTTTCAATACTTCAGCAATTCTAAGAAATTTGTTGCCAAACAATCTTAGTCTTATATTACAAAAAATAGGACAAACACCAATTTGGTGAAACGTATTTTCTCCAAATTACAAATTGAACAAGAACTTGGTGGTAAATTTCTAAATGATCTACCATTTAAATCAAGCAGCCCACTTCTTTCTTTAAACACAATACTAGCAGCATATGCTGATTTACTGACCGTGTAGTATGGAGCAATGTCATGACTTAATTGTGAGTATAAGTCATGATATTGGGAATTTACTGCACATGAGACATGTTGTTGATATTGATATTTTTCAAAATTTTTCAGAAAAAGATTCATATGAGCATCTAGAGTAGAGGGAGAAAAATCTTGAGGCATATTAATTTCTAACTTCGCGTGCAGCTTATTCCAATCATCTGCCCAGAAGACACCTTTTCTTAAAACTTCTTTGGCTAGTCTCAGTGGTAATCTCTCACGATTCATGGCAAATACTCTTTTTATGTAGTTAAAATGCAAACGTAATGTTACCGTAAATTGTGTTTTAAGACCAGTTTCTAAATGTAACATATAGTTAGGCGTATTCGTTGGGAGAAACAAAAGTTTTTTAACAAAAAACCGAAATAGTTTTTCAACTTGTTCATAATGTTTGTAGCCCCAGATCTCCGCACTGTAAAACATTATGGACCTTGACTCAGAATAAAAGATTTTTAATTTATTTGCTATCGAAATGTTAGGGTTGTTGATGTAGCTTAACCACGTAGCATTGATAGCTGTTTTTGCTGTAGATAGTCTATTTTCTAAATGTCTGGTAAAAGAGAGGTTATAGCTTAAAAGAACACCCAAATATTTATATTCATTTACTTTTTCTATTATATTTTCCCCATATGACCACATGAGATTTTCAGAGATTCTAGAGCTTTTCCTGAATATAAGTTTCTTTGATTTGTTTATGTTTACCGATAACCTTCACATTTCACAATAACTGTATAAAGCGTCTATCATTCGTTGTAGTTCCTCTGGTGTTGTGGCAAGTAAAACTATATCATCAGCATACATTAACACCTTGATAGTCGTATCGCTTATATTAACTCCTCCTGGTAGGCAATCATGCAAGTCATTTAGGTACAAAGAAAAAAGGACAGGGCTGAGAAGACAACCTTGTTTAACCCCCTGGTTGGATGGAAAGGATGCTGATAGAGATATCCCATTCCAAATCTGGCTTGTTGTGTTACTATAAAGTAAAATAAGAGTTTTAATGATTTTACTAGACAGACCAAGAACAGAAAGTTTATAAAATAGTGAATTCCGTGGGATTGTATCAAAAGCACATGATAAATCCACAAAAAAAGCAAACGTTTTTTTATTCTGACTATGATTAAGATGAACAATAGAAGTTAAGTTGAAAATGTTGTCAAATGATTGACTTACGGAAAGCTGAAGGAATATCATTACGCAAGAAAATTGTGTTAAAAATGAAAAGAACTTCTTCTAGGAAGCATGTAGGGGCGTTTTTATAAAATTTTTTCTTATTAAATTTTAGTTTTAACAGGAGCTCTCATATAAAGCGACCAATCTCTCTCTCTCGTGTAAACTCAAATTCAGCATTGAAAATATGTATCAATTGAGTTACAGCAATGGCTGGCAGTTCTTTTACCTTTTTAGGTGCTATCAAATAGAAACCTGGAGCTTTATTTGGGTTTATTTAATTATTGTCTCCATAATATCCTTTCTTTTAAAGCGAGGGGTATTCGAGTTTCGTTGAGGACTAATGCTGGTAATGGGGTACCACCGAATGTCGTATTTGGAGAAAACACAGTTTTGAGGTGGTTGACAAAGGTCGCACCTTTTCCGCATCGCTTCTTGCCCAATTTCCGTTTGCTACCCGAATGGGAAGTTCTGAGAGCATGGGTTTTTTCATATTTTTGGCAGCTCGCCAGAGAGAGTAGTTTGACGATTTGGTGAGTGAGCTGTTCATCGAATTGTTGAAAGTTTCTTTGAGATTTCCACTTTAGCTGCTTTTAAAGACTTTGTCGCGAAGATTTTTTTTTCAGAGTATTGTTATGAACCCTGGTTATCGTACTGTGGCTTGGCAATACCGCGGCTAGCTTTCGGTTACTCTAGGAGGTTTCGACCTGCCAAGTCCAGTCGAGGGCATTCCAATAAGTTTCACTATAGTCGTAAAACTTAATAAATAAAAATCTACAATTTTCTTACGAAAACTCAAAACAACAAATGACAAAAAAACAATAAAAACACACACACAAAAGGAACTTCATGACAAAACCATTTAAAATACCAAAAACTTACGCCACATTTTACGCCAACGTCATTTTATTACCCTCCCCATTCGAACTTTTAGCAATTCATGTTACCTTGATATATTCAAACAATTATACAATTGAACATATCCATCTCAACTAAAATGGAATTCTGGCAACTCAACAGAATACAGTATGGAGAAATGTTACCGAAGGAATCACATAACAGCAACCATCTTCATATTATTCCACATACGGTCTTCCGGCAAGTTTAAAAAAAATATGGTTCGAGAGATTTTTAACGAAATTATTTTCTTTAATCTCTTCGATATTTGTGAAAAAAGTAAGAAGCTTTAAATTAAGTTGTATTAAAACTATAATTTATAAATAATTATTCAAATTAAATACAAAAAATAGATTTAAGACTATTGTCCGCGTAAAGTACACGGGCTCTAGGGTGGAGCGGATGCTCTGTTAAATTTCCCACGGTGGCTTCGAAAAAAATTAAAATTGAGTAATATTTTATTGTCGCTGCGAATAAGAAAATAATTGTGTTTCAATTTTATTGTAATTTTGTATTGGAAAAAAAAATTCTCTGCCTTGTTGGATCAAAAGGTCTTAAATGGAGCTTTGATCTTTTTTTAATTTTTTGGTTTGTTGTTTTATAAAAAAAAATTTAGAACAAAACTGATATATAAGAAAAAAAACCTATGTGGCTGACTTAGCTGTAATTGTCCGTAGGCCCTGGTCCGTAAGACTTCTTCGGAGATCTTACCAAAAAAATGGGTACCGATCAGGCACGTTTTTTTTCTAGTTTTGACACAAACAAAAAATTATCCTTTCATATGTCGCCAAAACAAAAAACTCCGGAACTCAATCAAATTTTTGCACGAAGGGATTAGGTTTTCCTCTTTTAATGTTTATATGCCGACCGTGATTAACTTTTTGATCTAAAGCTTTCTTTTATAAAAAATTCAATTTGAAAACTTTTACTTGTAATTATTTATAATGATTAAAACAATTGAGAACGCGACTTCACTGCAACAAAATTGATTTTCTTTGATGGTTAATACTTTTTGCATATACAGATGTGCATTTTTCATATGTTTGTGTTGATTTATTTGTTAATGAGCTGGGAATTGCATCGGCAGCTGCTTCGGTAAACAGAAAAGTGAAATTTGTTACTATATATTTATTTGGTCTTTCGTTTTAAGTGATACATTAGGGTTTTTGTGTGATCTAAGGTACTGCCTATATTGGAGCCAACTTTTGAGCTTGCTTGACAATTCATTATTGGATTAACCTCATAGCTTGGGACAAACTTAATTGTAATGATGGTAAGCGTATGGTCTGATGATAGATTTAAAGAAGATTCAGTAGTTAATTAGCTCCATTTTAAAGTTTTAAAGTCTGCAAAAACGATTATATCGGGAGTTTTGCGTCTGTCTGTTGGCCAGTATGTTGGTTTGCCTTAAGAAACTACGTCTAGACCAAGTTTAGTAACTGTAATCCACAACAGCCCTCTTTTAGGCGATATAGGAGGAAAGCCCCAATACGTGTGTTAGCGTTATAAATAAAACGGAAAGATTTCCTGTTGTTTTGTTGCATGAAGAAAAAAAAAAACAGTTGCCAAATTGTTAAATTAATTTGTTCCTTTCTTTATATCTTTCAGATGATATGGATGACAACATCATCTAAAAGTCTTAAAATTTCATTGCGAAAGTTTGCATTTTTTTGACTGAACAAACATTATACGCTTTAAATTGTCCTTCGTCAGCTTATCAAAATTTATCAAGTTCAAAATTTTCGCAAAGCCTATTTACTTTGGCAATATACGATACAAAATTTACGTCTGATTTTATAACTTGGAAACTTCTGTAACGAGCGTTAAAAAGTGACTGCAGATAAATTTTGCGTAGAAAAAGACAAATATTTACATTCGACTAGAAATATATCTTTGTAATGTGCGTACAATTCGCTCTGTTGAGTTTGCTACTGCAATAGCAAAAGTTGACGCTTTTGACGCTCTGAAGCTATAGAATGTTGTATCTGAACAATTAATCCACTTTCTTTGATGTATGTGTGTGTTTAATTGTTCTTATGTGATTTCGACCTCCTCGTCGCCAATTTGTTATAATTGCAGTAACAAACAATTTGGCTTAAGAAAAGCGTGCTACGTTGACTCCGATTTTAAATTTCTTTTTAACAGATATGTGACCGTGAGAGCTGAATTTTTTAGTGTAAAAGAAAATGATAGGAAAGGTGGAAATAAAAGAAATAAATAAAATGTTTGTATTTTGAATTTAAAAAGTAAATATCTAATTTTTTCTTCGGACATACTGTGTTTATTCTTCTCCCAAATCGATTTCGTATTCATCCTAAGAATCATCAGAGAATGTCTCTGGTGGGGTTGGTACACAGTAATTGTACAATTGCCCTACTGTTTGAAAATATTATACTAAAAAGTTTATGCTTTAAAAACATGTATTTGCCTAGGTAGCCTTCGAAATGGGATTTTTTCTTGTTGTTAAAAGTATTTATAAAGTAGTAATTCTTAGTCTGCCACTATTAAATCTGTAAATAAATAAGGTGGTTCTGCGGCATCGAATGTTTTGCATGCCTCCACAATCCTTCAACTGTGTTCGTGTGTTGGCCAGCTTCGGAATCTTTAAAGGTAATTGAATGATTAACTTTGAATCCTTCATCGCCGAGGCAATCATATGACTAAAAAAATGTTGAGGAATTAAATGGAATGTTAAATACATTTTGTAACGTGGGCCTGTATGAGGACTTTTCTCTCTCTTGTCTCTCTGAACCGTTCTCTAATTTTTATTAAAAATAGGACTTAAGCATTTCAAATTATTAAACATATTTTTTGAACTTTATATAAACTCCGCTTATGTGCGTTATTAGTTCGTGTTGTTCTGTAATGTGTGTGAGGATATTGAATGGATGTAAGTGTGAAAGTGAATAGGTTTTGGTATTAGGTACTTGTTCGATATTTTTTTAGCAAAGAACGAGAGAGTGGGTTTGATGCAACCCGAATATGCAGCGTTTGCAGAGTTTAGCTGCACAGGGAAAAATCTGCAATAAAGAGCCTTTCCTGCATCAAGTTTTTAATTAGAAGTCATTTAAAATCCTGACAGTTCACGATTTGGACCGTGTTTGCAGATCTTTAAATTTTTCGTTGATATATAAAATAAAACCAAAAAAATAAACAAAAATTTTTTTGGCGGAATTTTCATATAAAGTAAGTGTACATAAAATGATAAAAAGTTCAATAAAAGCACTAGATATTAAAGTTAAATTAATTTTTTTTTTATTAATTTGTGTGTGTTTTGTTGGCAATATTTTTTATTTTAGAAATCATTTGTATTATATACATAAATCTGCATGAGGTAACTATATTAAAGGCCGTCCGCCGATAGATACACAGGGGGTTTTTACACGTAACACAATTGTGTGCGTGCCGTAACTGTGTATACTACGGTAGTGCTCGCATCCTTCTGTTAGAGACGGCGAATGGTACCATCGCCAAGTGAAGCTGATCTCTTTTGCTGACCAAAGGTCTCGATCTGTACAAGATCGCAATCTCCAGGATCGGGGAGGTATGGCCAGGCGCAAAACTTGCTGTCGTGGAGAAGGAGAAAGAGCCGAGAGGGGACTCCCGGTCTGTGACGTTTGTCCTAGACCCGGTGTCCCTGGCTCCCCTGGCAGCTGTTGGTGGGGTGATCAACTATGGATTCATGTCCATATCCTTGAGGGTTTTTAAGAAGGATGAGGAAGCGCCAGCAAGGACGGATGAAATGGCAGCTTCTGATCCGGAGCAGGCCTCCAGTAGTAATGCTTATGTCGGGGGTGGGGAATCTGCATGGAGGGATGCGCCTGGGACGTCGAAGGCAGCTTTAAAACCTGCAATAGACGTTCCTATTCCGGAGCAGATACCCCATGTCCCCTCTTCCTCTAAGTAGAGGAGCCCTACCTCGATAGACGAGGACGTGCTTCTACAATCGGACTCGGACACAGATGAGTCTGACATTACTGTGGTGGAGAGATGCGTTGTCCCAGACCATGATAAGGGTAACGTAAATTAACCTCCATGCCCAGAGCGTGCATCCTTATTAATAAAAAGTTGAGTTCTTTTCTACTCTCTAATTACAGCAACAAGGATGCGGTGGCAGTCTGCCTGGAACTGGGGCCGATGAGTTACTGTCTCATCTCGGCCTACATGGCTCACGACCACGACATCCTCCCTGAGACCAATCCTAGGGAGCTGTTTGTTGATGCTACCCGGCGTAAAATTGGAGTAATAGTTGGCTGCGATGCTAACGCGCACCATGCTATATAGGGAAGTACAAACATGAATGAAAGGGGTGAGTCACTTTTCGATTTTATCCTTAATTCTAACTTACAGGTTTGTAATGTCGGCTCTGAGCCGAAGTTTATAACAATAAATAGAGAAGAGGTACTTGATATTACCTTGGTCTCTGAAACTATATCTGATAGGATCGTAAACTTGAGAGTTTCAAATGAACACTCCTTCTCGGAGCATAGATTTATTGAATTTAATATTAATGACCGCATTCCAAGTCAACCTGACTTTAGGAACCTTAAAAAGGCAAATTGGGGTCTTTATAGGTGTAGATTAGAGAAGCTCTTGCTGAATATGCAAACAGATCCCCCAGCTGATGGAGGGTCTCTAGATTCTCTAGTTGAAACCCTTACCATTAACATGAATCAAGCTCTTCACACTGCTTCCCCTTATACTAGGATAAAGGGTAAGAAAAAACCTCCCTGGTGGAGTGCTGAGATAGAAGAACTACGTAAAAGAAGTAGAAAACTTTTCAATGTGGCCAAAGTACTTAGGACCACTGTAGCCTGGGTTAACTATAAAACATCCCTGAAAATCTTTAAAAATGAAGTAAGGATTGCAAAAAATGCATCCTGGAAGAAGTTTTGTGATGAAGTCTCTGAAACATCTGATTCCTCTAGAATTCGAAAAATCCTCTCAAAATATCCATCAAACCAAAGCTTTCTTAGAAGAGAAAATGTTACCTGGACTACTAATATCAGTGAATCACTGGAATTATTGCTCAATACCCACTTCCTGGGTTGCTCAGAATCTTTAGATAACCTTGAGATGGCATATATGCCTTCTGTAGACAACCCTTTAGAAATTATTAATAATAACAAGCTAATGAGGGCTTTAAACCATATAAGTCCCTGGACCAGATGGTATTTATCCAATCGAAATTCAGGAATCGTTAGATTTACTATTCCCATGGCTACTGATTTTATATAGAAGCATTCTGAATTAATCACATTCCCAAATTGTGGAAACAGGTGAGGGTAGTTTTTATACCAAAGGCAGGAAAATGCTCACATGTTCATCCCAAGGATCTTAGACCAATTAGTCTTTCCTCTTTTTTGTTGAAAATTCTAGAAAGGTTAATAGATCTCTATTTCAGGCAGAAGAGAGATCTTTACAATTGAGAGAATTTACCATGGTAGCTTTTCTCGATATAGAAGGTGCCTTTAACAACATTGAACCTTACGCCATTACCAATGCATTGGCTGATCTTGGAGTGGATTTAGCTTTGAGAGCATTAATAACTCAAATGCTCACGGGTAGAATTATTAATGCAAGACTTGGAGCCACCTCTGCTCAAAGATCAGTCAAGAGGGGAACACCTCAGGCTGGAGTCCTCTCTCCTCTCTTATGGAACCTGGCAGTAAACACACTTCTAGTAAACCTGGAGAGGGCAGGATGCAGAGTGATTGCGTATGCTGATGATGTTGCTATAGCCATCCTTCAGTAATTAGAGACTTTATGCAGAATTTTCTTAATATTCTTTCTAACTGGGCCACAGGATGTGGATTAAATGTAAACCCTCAGAAGACCGAGCTAGTGCTCTTTACAAACAAACATCGAATACCAGACTTGGAACCTCCAAAACTGAAGGGTACCCGTCTAACATTCTCTGATAGAGCTAAGTATTTAGGAATTATTCTAGATAGGAAGCTAAACTGGAAACCGAATACCGAGGAGCGGGCCAAAAAGGCTAATATTGCTCTGTACTCTTGTAAAAAGGCCATTGGTGAGAAATGGGAATGGCGGCCTAAAATTACCCACTGGCTATATACGGCCGTAATCAGGCCTATTATGACCTATGGTGTATCTGTCTGGTGACCATCACTTGACAAAATCATTAACTCAAAAATACTCTCAAGAGTTCAACGTTCTGCGGCATTGTGTATTAGTGGTGCTCTGCGTACCACACCCACCAAGGCGCTGGATACAATGTTCTACCTGCTACCCATTGACATCTTTGGCAAACAACTAGCTGCCAATACAGCTACTAGACTGCGGGCCTCATTACAATGGAGAACGGGATATAAAGGACTGGAATACCGCATGGCATCACAAAGGGCTCCAATCCTAAGCGTGTCTCCTTATAAGGGACGCCAGTACAAACTAACTAACTAACTATATTAAAGGAAACATAAAAGTTGCAAAAAAAATGCAGTGATGTTATTTTATTTTTAAGGTCCTGTGTTTGAGGGTAACGCGGGCATCAAGCGGGATTTTAACTTTTCAGAAATACAGAAGATAGACAAAAAATATGAATAACTGTCTACAGAAGACAGGCAGGTTATTAACCTTTACAGTTGTGCATAAAAACAACAAAAAAAAAACGACACTTCAAACTCCAACGATCATCATATGCTATCTTAAAGAGAGACTCACATAAGAACATAGGCCAACCCGACGCTCTCTATTGCGGAAATTGTGTGTGTGTTTTATAACAAGTGTTGAAGCAAAAACCTAAAAGAGGGAAGAGATACACACTAATATTATGGGCTTTCTTCTGAAGATTTGTTTGATAACACTTTTTTGGAACAGTTCATATTGAATTTTTGAGATTTTAAAAAGATATACAATATATATAAAAAGTTTAAATTAAAGCAAAGTGTGTAAAGTCAGTTAATTTTATTATTTAAAAAATAAAATTAATCATGAAGTGTTTGAACTTAAAAATCTGAATTTAGAAAAAACAACAACAATAAATAAATAACGAAACAAAATATAAAATAGAACTAATCAAGCAACAAGCAAACAAAAAAGTCAGCAACAAACCATATATAAAATAAGAGATATAACCAAAGCAAAACGATTGAAAACAAAAACAAAAATAATGGAAAAATAAGTGAGAAGTAAAAACAAATTGTGTGTACCAATTGCCTCCCGCAAACTCCCTTACCTACTATTGTTTTTTTTACAGCAAGCTCCGCTGCTGATGCTGGTACCAACATCGGTGGACCTAAGCTTGGGTAAGTGATTCTATGATTTTTTTTTTGGTTTGCTACTCTCTTTTATCTTCATATTCGCTGTACCCGACTAAGCATTATAGTTTAGCGCCACGGTAACCGTCAATGCACGACACAAAATATATGTACATATATACACATAAAATTGCATAAACAAAAGATTTTTTTGTGGGTTTTTTTATTTTGTTGTTTTAGAGAATGTTATAAAAAAAAAGATATATATATATATATATAAATATATATATATATATATATATATATATATATATATATATATATATATATATATATATATCTTTTTTTTATATATATATATATATATATATATATATATATATATATATATATATATATATATATATATATATATATATATATATATATATATATATATATATATATATATATATATATATATATATATATATATATATATATATATATGTACAATATTAAAAAAAAAACAAAATTTTATCATAAAGGAATTTATTTATATATATATATATATATATATATATATATATATATATATATATATATATATATATATATATATATATATATATATATATATATATATATAAATAAATTCCTTTATGATAAAATTTTGTTATATATATATATATATATATATATATATATATATATATATATATATATATATATATATATATATATATATATATAAATAAATTCCTTTATGATAAAATTTTGTTTTTTTTTTAATATTGTACATAAATGTAAGTAGTTTAATCTTGTTTTAGGAGAAATTATTTTGGTTTTTATAATGGTTTGAGCAGATAGACGTAAAGATCAGACGAAAGTTTTAGATGTACAATATGGCAAACAGACGAATGTAGTGTTTTGAAAGACGGACACAGCAGTCTTTACGTTGTTCACGGCTATGTATCTGCCAGATCATAGATGGGGTGGGATGACTCAAACTGCTGGACAGTGACATCGGACGGATTTTTGTAAAAGGGTTTGGTGAGGGGTGTTTTCAAGTTGTATTTGCTAGAGTAAATGATGATGAATGTTGGTTTGTATGGTGGGTTGAAAGATATAGATTGCATATGTGAATGTGAGTGCATTTAACTTGAATTCACAATTTGTTGATTTTATTTTTTTTTATATTAAAGTTCAAATTTATTTAAAGAGTTTTTTTTATTGGCACAAACATTCTTTTGTTTGAGTTGAAAGTTTTGGTATTTGCCTGGAAGAACCTTCCCCGAACACGACGAACAGCTGGAGCTAGCCACTGTGCCAACTGCGGCAAGTACTACACAACGAATTGAGACTCATAACAATTTATGACTTACCATCCAAAAGTATGACACTATAGTCGTTCTTCTGTGTATCCACTATTTAATTATTTGTATGAGGGTATCTCTGTCCCTAAGCTCTACTGGAATTAATAAGCATCGATTTTACTTCCGCTCGACGTCGCCAAACACCCATTGGCCCTCAACGCGATATTTTCGTTTTCCGAATTTCGATTCGTCTACGCGATAAAAAATTTATTTTTTAAGTAAAATCCCTACTGGTGTACATATTAATCCACCCACTTATTTCAACCACTTTGCCAAAGCCGCCTATCTTCTTCTTACGTATAATAATTCTATCGTAAGTAACTTCCCGACAGAACATGCTCCAGTCAACGGCAGTGGGACGCGAAATGTCGAGTTCGGATATGATAACTTCTTGGGTAACATTTTGGACCAAAAAATGGACAAATCCTATTATTTTGAAAATTTGCAGTTTCGATTTTGCGAAGAAAGTGGCGGTGTGAAGAGATAATTCACATCTGCAGGACATTTTTTCGAATTATGCTCCGATATTTCACATCTGCAGGAAACTTTTTCGAATTATGCTGCGAATATGTCGCACTGCAACTTTAAAATAATAAAATGTTTTAGAGTGACTATATTTAACTTTGCCGAAACTCAAATACGTTCCTATATATATATATATATATATATATATATATACAAGGTGGTGCAAAAGAAGTCATCCGATGTTGTTTGGCTCTTATTTTTTTTCTAAATAAAAAACTTCGATTCTGTTTTTTGATTATGTTTATTTAGACCTTTAGAATTAATTGTGTTAAGTGGAGAAGATGATATCGGATAAATGGGCGCCGTCACAATTGATTGCCATACGGGCTCGTTTTATGGCATTTTCCATCACTTCGGCGAGAGTTTCGGGCGATAAATTCTCGCATTCGTGTCGGATATTTTCCTTGAGGGCTTCCAAGGTCTCAGGCTTGTTGATGTAAACACGAGACTTCAAAAAACCCCATAAAAAGAAGTCCGGGACCGTTAAATCGGGCGATCTGGCGGGCCAGTGCAAATCGCCAAAACGCGAAATTAAGCGACCCGGAAACGCGGCCTTCAGAATGTCGGTTGTGGCTCGTGCAGTGTGTGCTGTTGCTCCGTCCTGTTGGAACCACATGTCCACCAGTTCTAATTCGTCCAGTTCGGGCAGAAAAAACTCGGCCAACATTGCCCTATAGCGCGCACCGTCCACTGTTGTCGTTTGACCCGCGGCGTTCGGCCCGATGACTCCTCCAGCGTGAACAGCGCACCACGCAGTCACTTTGTAATGGTTTCTCGTGCATCACTCGCGGATTTTCGGTTCCCCAGAAGCGATAATTTTGCTTGTTCACGTACCCGCTGAGGTGAAAATGAGCCTCATCGCTCATTATGATTTTTACCAACACCACAGACGAATTGTTACGCAAAAAAATAGACACAATTATTCCGCGTTCTTGGGGAGTGTATCGCTCCGTGGCTTATTCACTTGTATTCTGTATCTGTCTAGTCCACAAATGTCATTGACATTGGCGGCCATTTGCAAAAATGAGAGCATCTTCCAATAGGGTGATTAATTTTGCGCCACCCTGTATATATATATATATATATATATATATATATATATATATATATATATATATATATATATATATATATATATATATATATTTATATATATATGTATATATATATATATATATATATATATATATATATATATATATATATGGAAATTGAAGAGAGAGAGAGATTGGTCGCTTTATATGAGAGCTCCTGTTAAAACTAAAATTTAATAAGAATAAACGCCTAAAAATTTTCTAAAAGTATATGATCGGGACAACAAGTTTACAGGGCGTCTTTGCGTTTGACTGTCACTCTATTAAAATTCAAATTAAAGAATTTATAATAATTTTAAATTTAAAATTGGCGATCAAACAGTAATACACACATACATACATACATAATACTCTTTTGCACAAAACCGTCTGTCCACGTCGTGCTCCAATAGCTGTTGCCGTCGTTGCGGTTTCGTTGTTGCTGTTGTTTACTGCTGTTCCGTTGCTGTTTCTTCTTGTTGCCGTGTCTGCTATTTCGCAGCTGATCCGTTCCGTCCATCCACGTCCTTCTGCTGCTAAGCCGCCTCCACCTCATCTGACTGGTTTGCTGGGCAACCGATCAAAACTTTCTACCGCGAAATTAATTTTCTCGAATTGACTAGCCCGACGTAACCAAAACTTGCATTTAATGTTACTTGGTCGACATTACCGTTTTTCACATTTTTATTTGCATTTTATATATTTTTCTTGAAAGCCACCTGTCTTTTAAATACAGCCCCACTATTTATGTCACTTGAGTTGAACAAAAAAAGATCGCTTATGCAAACCTCACCGGATTTGGCGTCTAATAATAGTCCGAAAAGAAATTCGTCTCCATTTATACAGTCACAAAAAACCAACCGTAGTCCCTTGCAAAAATGTTCACGAATAAAGGTGGTTCAACTGCTGACGTTTTCTCTTGGAGTGTTTTCGATGAGAAGCTCGACAAACTTTTTGATTCGAAACTTTTAGATGTTGCCAAAAAAGACGATCTGGTTGGCATGCAAGTGGAAATTCAGCAGCTCCGTAATGAAAATACAAAGCTAAAAGATGAGATGAGTTCGATGCGTAAAAGGCTTGAACAAATAGACAGAAGCACCAGGCGCGGCCGACTTCTTGTACGTGGCCTTACCAGCAAGGAAGTGAAATCTGCTGAAAGCGAATTTGCTAAACTCTGCGAAACCGATTTAAAAATCACAGTCGAGGTGTCAGATGCAATCAAACTTTCGTCAGGAAATTCGTTTGTTTTCACTTTAAAGACATTTACGCAATTTTATGCAGTACCATCTGCTAGAAAAAGACTTAATGGTTCGACTATCTTCATAGAAAAAGACTTCACCGAAGAAGAGCGCAATAAGCGGTATCACCTTAGAATTCTATCTAAGAAACTGAGCGAGCTTAAGGATGTCAAAGTCCGTCTTGGAGACTTCGCGATTTTTGTCAACGACAAACAATTTTCATGGTTTGACGGTAAGGTGGTTGCTAAAAGTGACGGGGATGCAGTATTTTTGCGGGAACTTTTGGAAACAATCAAACACGACTGTGAAATTATTGTCAACGAACGACGCAAGCCAAATGCTGGTTCTTCTGTCTTCACCAATACGCAATAGCAAACAGATGTGTGTCGTTTAACTGCTTATAATATAGCTAATTTAAACAGTAAACTTAAATATAGTAATTTTTTTTCTTATATAAATAGTTTTGATATCTTTTTCTTATTTGAAACTCATGTGCTTCATTATAATAGAAATGTCTTTTCAAGTTTTTTAAGTGATGTTTTACATTGGGATGATACGAAAAAAATTCATAAAGCTGGTCGTGCTAGTGGTGGCTGCCTTTTTGGTTTTAGAAAATCCAAATAAAGTATGTTTTCTTTAAATTTTGTTTGCTTACATGGTAGTACAGTCCTATCAGTAAAGTTGAGAGAAACCGTTTTTTATTTCATACCACAGTACTTAAACTGTAATAATTGGAGTAAAGACTTTGAAAAACTTGAAGATCTCGTTTTAGATTTAAACTCATCTAACTTTTGCATCATCGGTGATCTGAATGCGCGTCTTGCTAACTCACAGTCACTAGATAAAAACTTGGTGTCATGTTACCCTCTATTACATTATGAAAGAGCCTCTAAAGATAAAATAATAGACAGTAGAGGTAGAAAGATTTTAGGCTTGTTTGAAAACATTGGAGCTGTTATTTTAAATGGCAGGCATCGAGGTGATACAGATGGAAATTTTACCTTCTGTAGTGGCGCTGGATATTCAGTTATAGATTATTGTGCCAGTTCGTTCAATTTCTTAGAATATGTGACAGACTTCTCCATACCATCTAAAGAGTTTTCTGACCATCTACCACTGGTGCTTAATTTATCTGTACCATTCTTTTGTAATACAACACAAAGTTTACTACCACAAAAAATCCGTTGGAAACAATACCGTGTAAATAAATACCGTAACGCTTTAACTGCTAACTCGAGTAAAGATTATGTTCGGGGTGACTTACCGATTGATGAAAAAATTTCAGTTTTGCTCGAAAAAAATGTTTGAGCCAAGAAGTAAATGGTTTGATACCGAATGCGCAATTGCTCGTAAACAGATGTTAGACCAACTAAATATTTCTAGAAAGCGTTGTACAGAGTTTTATAGGTGCCAATATACGACGAACAAGAGAAAATACACACAACTTTGCAAACATAAAAAACTTGTATATGAAAATAACAATATTATTCTTTTGAATACGGTTAAAAACATTAGTGATTGGTGGAAACTTGCTAACTCAATGAAAAAATCGTCTTCGGCAGTTAGTAACTCGCTGTCAGCAGACGAGTTTTGCACACATTTTCAAACACTGCTCTCAGCAAACCACTACGTTCAAACCATATTTGGCCTTTACCAATGTTTGTTAACCCTTTCTTAGACTCTCCGTTCGAACTCCGAGACATCAGCCTAGTTGTAAAACGGTCTAAACTCAACAAAGCGCCTGGTTTAGATAGGATTAGCTACGAATTTTATAAAAACGCCCCTACATGCTTCCTAGAAGAAGTTCTTTTCATTTTTAACACAATTTTCTTGCGTAATGATATTCCTTCAGCTTTCCGTAAGTCAATCATTTGACAACATTTTCAACTTAACTTCTATTGTTCATCTTAATCATAGTCAGAATAAAAAAACGTTTGCTTTTTTTGTGGATTTATCATGTGCTTTTGATACAATCCCACGGAATTCACTATTTTATAAACTTTCTGTTCTTGGTCTGTCTAGTAAAATCATTAAAACTCTTATTTTACTTTATAGTAACACAACAAGCCAGATTTGGAATGGGATATCTCTATCAGCATCCTTTCCATCCAACCAGGGGGTTAAACAAGGTTGTCTTCTCAGCCCTGTCCTTTTTTCTTTGTACCTAAATGACTTGCATGATTGCCTACCAGGAGGAGTTAATATAAGCGATACGACTATCAAGGTGTTAATGTATGCTGATGATATAGTTTTACTTGCCACAACACCAGAGGAACTACAACGAATGATAGACGCTTTATACAGTTATTGTGAAATGTGAAGGTTATCGGTAAACATAAACAAATCAAAGAAACTTATATTCAGGAAAAGCTCTAGAATCTCTGAAAATCTCATGTGGTCATATGGGGAAAATATAATAGAAAAAGTAAATGAATATAAATATTTGGGTGTTCTTTTAAGCTATAACCTCTCTTTTACCAGACATTTAGAAAATAGACTATCTACAGCAAAAACAGCTATCAATGCTACATGGTTAAGCTACATCAACAACCCTAACATTTCGATAGCAAATAAATTAAAAATCTTTTATTCTGAGTCAAGGTCCATAATGTTTTACAGTGCGGAGATCTGGGGCTACAAACATTATGAACAAGTTGAAAAACTATTTCGGTTTTTTGTTAAAAAACTTTTGTTTCTCCCAACGAATACGCCTAACTATATGTTACATTTAGAAACTGGTCTTAAAACACAATTTACGGTAACATTACGTTTGCATTTTAACTACATAAAAAGAGTATTTGCCATGAATCGTGAGAGATTACCACTGAGACTAGCCAAAGAAGTTTTAAGAAAAGGTGTCTTCTGGGCAGATGATTGGAATAAGCTGCACGCGAAGTTAGAAATTAATATGCCTCAAGATTTTTCTCCCTCTACTCTAGATGCTCATATGAATCTTTTTCTGAAAAATTTTGAAAAATATCAATATCAACAACATGTCTCATGTGCAGTAAATTCCCAATATCATGACTTATACTCACAATTAAGTCATGACATTGCTCCATACTACACGGTCAGTAAATCAGCATATGCTGCTAGTATTGTGTTTAAAGAAAGAAGTGGGCTGCTTGATTTAAATGGTAGATCATTTAGAAATTTACCACCAAGTTCTTGTTCAATTTGTAATTTGGAGAAAATACGTTTCACCAAATTGGTGTTTGTCCTATTTTTTGTAATATAAGACTAAAATTGTTTGGCAACAAATTTCTTAGAATTGCTGAAGTATTGAAAATTTTAAACGAACCAAACTCCAAAGCGCTTTATGAATTTTTATCGTACTCCCTTAAATATAGAGAACTTATAATAAATGAATACAATTGTTGAATCTTAAAATAACAAAAATAATGTTAGAATAAGTATATATTTAAACGACACACAATATAAATTATTATTGTCGTAATTTTAATTTATTTTTTATATTTTTTTGAAATGTTATTATATTTAATGAATACAAATCTAATATAATCTAATCTAATTTTCAAAATATATATATATATATATATATAGATTAGATTAGATTTGTATTCATTAAATATAATAACATTTCATATATATATATATATATATATATATATATATATATATATATATATATATATATATATATATATATATATATATATATATATATATATATATATATATATATATATATATATATATATATATATATATATATATATATATATATATATATATATATATATATGAAATGTTATTATATTTAATGAATACAAATCTAATCTAATCTATATATATATATATATATATATTTTGAAAATTAGATTAGATTATATTAGATTTGTATTCATTAAATATAATAACATTTCAAAAAAATATAAAAAATAAATTAAAATTACGACAATAATAATTTATATTGTGTGTCGTTTAAATATATACTTATTCTAACATTATTTTTGTTATTTTAAGATTCAACAATTGTATTCATTTATTATAAGTTCTCTATATTTAAGGGAGTACGATAAAAATTCATAAAGCGCTTTGGAGTTTGGTTCGTTTAAAATTTTCAATACTTCAGCAATTCTAAGAAATTTGTTGCCAAACAATCTTAGTCTTATATTACAAAAAATAGGACAAACACCAATTTGGTGAAACGTATTTTCTCCAAATTACAAATTGAACAAGAACTTGGTGGTAAATTTCTAAATGATCTACCATTTAAATCAAGCAGCCCACTTCTTTCTTTAAACACAATACTAGCAGCATATGCTGATTTACTGACCGTGTAGTATGGAGCAATGTCATGACTTAATTGTGAGTATAAGTCATGATATTGGGAATTTACTGCACATGAGACATGTTGTTGATATTGATATTTTTCAAAATTTTTCAGAAAAAGATTCATATGAGCATCTAGAGTAGAGGGAGAAAAATCTTGAGGCATATTAATTTCTAACTTCGCGTGCAGCTTATTCCAATCATCTGCCCAGAAGACACCTTTTCTTAAAACTTCTTTGGCTAGTCTCAGTGGTAATCTCTCACGATTCATGGCAAATACTCTTTTTATGTAGTTAAAATGCAAACGTAATGTTACCGTAAATTGTGTTTTAAGACCAGTTTCTAAATGTAACATATAGTTAGGCGTATTCGTTGGGAGAAACAAAAGTTTTTTAACAAAAAACCGAAATAGTTTTTCAACTTGTTCATAATGTTTGTAGCCCCAGATCTCCGCACTGTAAAACATTATGGACCTTGACTCAGAATAAAAGATTTTTAATTTATTTGCTATCGAAATGTTAGGGTTGTTGATGTAGCTTAACCACGTAGCATTGATAGCTGTTTTTGCTGTAGATAGTCTATTTTCTAAATGTCTGGTAAAAGAGAGGTTATAGCTTAAAAGAACACCCAAATATTTATATTCATTTACTTTTTCTATTATATTTTCCCCATATGACCACATGAGATTTTCAGAGATTCTAGAGCTTTTCCTGAATATAAGTTTCTTTGATTTGTTTATGTTTACCGATAACCTTCACATTTCACAATAACTGTATAAAGCGTCTATCATTCGTTGTAGTTCCTCTGGTGTTGTGGCAAGTAAAACTATATCATCAGCATACATTAACACCTTGATAGTCGTATCGCTTATATTAACTCCTCCTGGTAGGCAATCATGCAAGTCATTTAGGTACAAAGAAAAAAGGACAGGGCTGAGAAGACAACCTTGTTTAACCCCCTGGTTGGATGGAAAGGATGCTGATAGAGATATCCCATTCCAAATCTGGCTTGTTGTGTTACTATAAAGTAAAATAAGAGTTTTAATGATTTCACTAGACAGACCAAGAACAGAAAGTTTATAAAATAGTGAATTCCGTGGGATTGTATCAAAAGCACATGATAAATCCACAAAAAAAGGAAACGTTTTTTTATTCTGACTATGATTAAGATGAACAATAGAAGTTAAGTTGAAAATGTTGTCATATGATTGACTTACGGAAAGCTGAAGGAATATCATTACGCAAGAAAATTGTGTTAAAAATGAAAAGAACTTCTTATATATATATATATATATATATATATATATATATATATATATATATATATATATATATATAAATATATATATATATATATATATATATATATATATATATATATATATATATATATATATATATATATATATATATATATATATATATATATATATATATATATATATATATATATATATATATATATATATATATATATGTCTGCGTGGTGCGCGCTGTTCACGCTGGAGGAGTCATCGGGCCGAACGCCGCGGGTCAAACGACAACAGTGGACGGTGCGCGCTATAGGGCAATGTTGACCGAGTTTTTTCTGCCCGAACTGGACGAATTAGGACTGGTGGACATGTGGTTCCAACAGGACGGAGCAACAGCACACACTGCACGAGCCACAACCGACATTCTGAAGGCCGGATGACTTCTTTTGCGCCACCTTGTATATATACAGTGGCTCACAGCTTATTTCGTGCAGACGATGTCTTAATCTTTGAAAGGCTATAACTTGGAAGCTAACTAAGATATTGGAAAAATTTAAAAGCCATTTTTTATGTTAGTATTTCTATATTTATATAATAACTTAAATTTTTTTTTATAAAAGTATATTTAAAATATTGAGACAAAAAACTTAAAATGTAGCCAAATTCAACGCCACAGCTTAATTCGTGCATTGCACTAATACTGAAAAATAAATGTTATAAGTAATTTTTTAATATTTTGTATGACCACCCTTTTGATTTATTACATCTTTAAGCCTGTTAGTCATTGACTCCACTAATTTTTTAGTAGTATCTGGAGAGATTTTCTGCCATTCCTCCATCAGGGCATTTTTCAAATCGTTTTTGTTAGAAATATGCCGGTTCCGAATGCCATTGTCCAAAATTGACCACAAATTTTCAATAACATTTAAGTCTATTGACTGTGCTGGTGGAGTCATAAGATGCGGCCAATTCCAAATCAACCAGGACTGCACAATTCCGGATTTATGGTTCGGGTCGTTGTCCTGTTAGAACCGAAATCCCTGTCGTATACCCAAGGTATCGGCGCATTGAAGCAAATTGTCCTTCAGAATGCTTAGGTACATCGTCTTGTCCATGATTCCATCGATAAAAACTAATTTTCCAACTCCGGATGCGGCCATGCAGGCCCAAACCATCACGCTTCCGCCACCATGTTTCACTGTAGGCTTCAGATGCTTATTGTTCAGCTCGGTATTAGCCTTTCGCCACACATATTGCATTCCATCTGAACCAAAAATATTAAATTTGGACTCGTCCGCGAAAATTACGTCGTTCCAGAAAGTACTGGGCTGGGAAACATGCTGTTTGGCGAGCTGAACAATAAGCATCTGAAGCCTACAGTGAAACATGGTGGCGGAAGCGTGATGGTTTGGGCCTGCATGGCCGCATCCGGAGTTGGAAAATTAGTTTTTATCGATGGAATCATGGACAAGACGATGTACCCAAGCATTCTGAAGGACAATTTGCTTCAATGCGCCGATACCTTGGGTATACGACAGGGATTTCGGTTCTAACAGGACAACGACCCGAACCATAAATCCGGAATTGTGCAGTACTGGTTGATTTGGAATTGGCCGCATCTTATGACTCCACCAGCACAGTCAATAGACTTAAATGTTATTGAAAATTTGTGGTCAATTTTGGACAATGGCATTCGGAACCGGCATATTTCTAACAAAAACGATTTGAACTATTACTAATTTTTTCTTAAGTGTCATCGTCAAAGAGTTGCAGTCAGTTATAATCTTAAATTCAAATATACCCTAAATATACGTAACGCGTAAACTATGGCTAACGTTTCTAATTCAAAACTATGGTATCTACTTTCTGCTTCAGTGGTTGTTTTGAAAAGTATGCTACTAGATGAAACTGACTGTCCTCTTGCTTCTGAAGTAAAATAGCTCCGCATCCATGTGCGCTCGCATCACAATGTAACTCTGTTTCTTTTCGGCAGTTTGAGCATAACCCCACAAACGATTGCAATTCACGCTGGTTCTTATACATTGGGTAGTTCGTTATAGCTTTAATATGATTTTCAGAAGGTCGTATACCAACATCAGAAACAATATAAACCAAGTACTCGATTTCAATATATGAAAATTTACACTTACTTAACTTTATCTGAAGTCCGTATTCTGCTAATCGTTTAAACACTCTAAAAACTAAATCGTAATGTTCATTTATCGTTTCATTTGCAATAACAATATCATCCATATAAACCATAATCTCATTATTTGCAATGAAATCTCTTAAAATTTTTGTAATAAATCTCTGAAAAATAGCCGGTCCATTCTTGAAACCAAAAGGCATTATCAAAAACTCATACTGGCCATTTGGAACTACAAAAGAGATGTACTTAACTGAATCATCCGCCATTTTGATTTGATAAAACCCTGACTTAAGATCCATAAGTATAAAAATTTAATTTTTTCCTAAGTACTCAAAACAATCTTCAATTAGCGGAAGTGGATAATTATCACTTACAATATTTTTGTTTAAATTTCTATAATCAATACAAATTCTAGTTTCACCAGACTTTTTCTTTTGGTGATGCGTAAGGGGAATCACTATGTTTAATAATGTTTTTCTTAAGTAAATTTTCTATAATTATATTTACTTCATTTTTCTGCAAAAGAATGGCATCTCGGTGAACAAAATGTCGGATTTTTTTTTATAAAGGATTTGTCATTAGTTTGAACTCAACAGAGAAGGCTTATGCGGTGTTAGCTGCCAGGCGACTATTAAATGGCTTGGCAGATCGTGCAAGCGGTGGTTGTCTTTTTGGATACAAAAAAGTATTCAAAAAATGGTTTCGCCTCAATTTATTAATATTCGTGGTAATTTTCTTTTGTCTGTGAAGTTTGGTAACAATTGCTGCCAGATAATTCCGCGATATTTAAATTGCCATTATTGGGTCAGTGATTTTGTTAGTTTTGAAGATTTTGTATTAAATTTAAATTTGCCTACTTTTTTGATTCTTGGAGACTTAAATGCAAGAATGTCTCACCCACAATTGCTTGATAAAATTTTGCTACTTGATTGCCCACTTTTAAGCGTAGCTAGAAAATCAAAAGATACAACTTTAGATAGTAAAGGCAGAAAACTTTATGATCTTTTTGAAGCATTGGGTGGTGTAACTCTAAACGCTCGTCATTAGGGTGACATTGATGGTGAGTACACGTTTTGTGGTGGTGCGGGAAATTCAGTTATTGACTACTGTGTTTGCTCTTTTGATTTCTTAAAACTTATAACAGAATTTTCTATTCCCAGCAAAACCTACTCGGATCATATGCCGCTTGTTTAAATAATACTATATCCACATCAGTCAATACCGCGCTCAGAGAACTTTCTCTACCTAAAAAACTTTAATGGAATCCTAATCACGCTAGTAGGTACGCTAACGAATTAACGTCTTTTTCAAATACTTTATACATAGGGAGTAACTCTTGCATTAACGAGAAGGTCTCTATCCTACTCAGTAAAATAAAAGATGCCTCTGGCTTTCAATGTCTAAAAAAGTTGTTTGATCCAAAAAACAAATGGTTTAACATAAGGTGTGCTAACGCGCGTAATAAAATGCTGATACAGCTGAATCTTTTTAGAAATCACGGTCTTGAGGTGTATAAAAGAAAATATGCTGCAAGTAAAAAGAACTTCAGAAAAGTCTGTGAAAACAGTAAATTAAATTACCAAAATAAAAATATATTTCTTTTAAACAGTGTAAAAAATTTAAGCGACTGGTGGAAACTTGCTAATAGTTTTAAAGAAGCTAAACATATTGTAGGAAACTCTCTTACAGCTGATGATTTCAGAATGCATATTCACGCTTTACTTTCTGCTGATTCGTGCGAACACATAATGTCATGGTCGATTCCAGCAATTATTGACCCTTTTTTGGACTCTCCCTTTGAATACAGGGACCTAGTTTTTGTCCTTTATAGGTGCAAGTCAAATAAAGCACCCGGTCTGGACAGAATTAGTTATGAGTTTTATGTCAAGGCCCCTCGTTGTTTTTTAGAAGAAGTGCTTCAAATGTTTAACTTAATTTTTTTACAAAATACAATTCCGTCGACATTTAAAAGGTCTATAAAAATTTCATTATACAAAAAAGGTGAACCAAACTGCGTTTCAAATTATAGAGGTCTATCGCTTCTGGACACCTTTTATAAGATTTTTGCAGGTATGATTTTAGATCGTATTCAAAGTTGGATAAGCATCAACAAAATTCTGAATGAATACCAGGCGGGTTTTCGTAAAGAATATTCAACAGTTGATCAAATTTTTAATTTGTCAAGCATAGTTCACCAAAACTTTAATCAAAACTTGAAAAAGTATGCTTTTTTTGTGTAGATTTTTCGTGTGCTTTTGACTCCATTTCAAGAAACTCTTTGTTTTATAAGCTCTAAATGTTCGGTTTATCCAGCAAGATTGTTCAAATTTTACAATTGCTTTACACTAATACCTCTAGCCAAGTCTGGGATGGAGTCTCCTTAGCTGAGTCCTTTGCTGTTGACCAAGGTGTAAAACAGGGTTGTTTGTTCAGTCCTATTCTATTTGCTTTGTATTTGAATGACCTTTACGACTCGCCTTCAGGTGGCGTTGAGGTAGCAGGTATGAAAATCAAGCTACTCATGTACGCTGATGACATTGTTTTATTGTCCACTTCGCCAGTTGAATTGCAATGCATGATAAATAGTTTAGAAAATTATTGTACGATAAGGAGTCTTACAGTTTACCTCTCTAAATCAAAAGTTTTGGTTTTTATAAAATGTGCTAGACTGCCAAACTCGCTTGTGTGGACTTTTGGCGATCAATGTATTCAGATGATAAACAAGTACAAATATTTGGGAGTTCTTTTAACATACAACCTTTCGCTTCGTAAACATTTTGAGGCTAAGCTTGCCACAGCAAAAAACGCCATTAATGCTACTTGGCTTAAATATATAAACAATCCAAAGATAACAATATCGAATAAGTTAAAGATTTACAATGCTGCTGCTAGATCAATCAAGTTTTACGGAGCTCAGGTTTGGGGCTTTAGCCAAAACGACCAGGTCAAAAAGATATTTCGCCTTTTCATTAAAAAATGTTTATTTTTGCCCAGAAATGCACCAAACTATACGAGTTAAAAACTAAGAACATCATGACTTGTACGCGCAGCTTCAATTTGAAGGGTTCAAGTCGGCACATTTAGTAAGCTTAGTTTTCAAAGCAAGAGGTGGTTTGCTTCACTTATATTCGAAAGCTTTCAGACATGAGTCCCTAGGACCATGCTCAATTTGTAATCTAAATGTCATTGCACTTTATAGGGATTTTTCCAATAATTAAAAAAAAAACAGACAAACATTTTTTGGTAAAAAAAGAACTTTCACTACAAGAAGTTTTAAATATATTAAATGGTATAAACATTCAAGCGCTTTATGGGTATTTAATTCGCTCCATAAAATATAGAAACCTTTTATTAAATGAATATCAGTAAACATATTTAAAAAAAATACTAGTCTCTTTTATATTTTCATTGATTGTATAAATAATTGTAAACGGCATACAACATAACATGTTAATATCTAATTTAAGATTTTTGAAGGTAACTTAGGATTTATATCAATTATATTTTCATTTTCTTCAGAATTTTCAATACCACAAATTTCTTGAAATACTACCTGAGACTCATGGTTTTCAAATGTTTTCTTAACATCCTGATTTTGCTCATCAGCAACTATTTGTTTATTTTTAACATTTTCAAAATTTTTACCTAATGAAATTTCATCGAGATTAGGTTTTAAATTATAGGAACTAATTCAATATTTTTATTTATTTTCTTATTCAAACACAAAGTTATTTCAAACATATTCAGAAAATCTCTTCCTAACAATAAAGGAAATGGCATTAACTAATCTGCTAATACATATTTTTTTAACAATATTTATATTTCTAATAAATAGAGCAATTTTTCCTTCAGGTCTTATTAACGAATTTCCGATGCCCTTAAATTTTTTAAATACCAATTTCATCCCGTGTGAAAACGCTTTTGGCACCGATGATCGTCTTATAAAACTATTCGAGCTACCCGTATCAAGTAGAGAAACAAAATTAATATGTTTAGATGTACCTAACTCAAAAGCTTACATTTTCTTTAAAATTTACGTAATTAGTCTCCTGCGCATCATCGTCTACTGCTGCGACCATTCTCAACTGACAATCTCTGAATTGGTGGTCTGATTTTCCGCATTTGAAGCAGGATCCTATTACTCGTTTTTCTCTCTTGCACTCCTTTGCCAGGTGCCCATATCGTGAACAATTGTAGCATCTAATTGTTGACACTTGGCTAACAACCGCTGCTGCTTTTCTTATATTCGACCCATAAACTACCGACTTCTTAAGTAACTTTTCATACTTCGGAAGCAACTCCTTCAGTTTGTCCACTGTTGTTATTCCACTAAACATTAAATTGCTAGCCGTATTGTCTCTTAACCCGTCAATCATGAACTCTACCAATTCGCCTTCATCAATCGGAGCATTTTGTGCTATCTTCTGCATTGACAGCACATAATGTATTAAGTTTTCTGTTCGATTCCAAATTCGAGCATCCAATTTTTTAAAAATATTTTTGACACTTAACGGTCTGTGAAACTCTCGGATCAATACTTCTCTCAATTGACACCTCCGAAGAAATAGCTGTGCGCTGCCAATGAGCATACGTCTCGCGATTAATAACTTGATTTCATCATTGCACCCGTAATCCGTCGTCATCTGCTCCAAGTCCTTAATCCACTTGTTAATATTCAAATTATCATCGCCACTGAATTTCGGAAGGGCATTTTCTAAATCACTGAAGTTTACCGGAAGTCTTAAATGATTTTGTCCACCTTCTAATTTTTCGATTTCTTTCTGCAACTGTAGAATACGTAAGCGGCGCTCCAACTGCCGTTCTACTTGTGCCATTTCGGCTTTTGTCTCTTCTAGTTCATTTACTACTGAAGTAACTCTCGGAAGTGTGCCTAATGCTGAAGAAGGCTTCTCGCTGAAGTGGCTACTTTGCCTCGCACATACTGCTGAAGTTGGTTCATTTCAGCTAATTTCAATACCAAAACAACTACTTAAGTTTCCTGTCAAAATTTCGTTCACTGGTGAAATTGTATTTTAATCTTTTTCAAAATGACCGACTCTGCCGAAGTGGCGTCATACGCCGATTCTCTGCCATCAACCTCTGCCGAAGCGGCGTCACACGCCAATGCTCTGCCGTCAGCCTCTGTCAATATTGCGTCAGACACTAGTGCTCCGCTACCGTTTTGTGGTGAAATTGCATCAGCCACCGGTGCTCTAATAGTCAACGCTAGCAACGATTTGAGTTGAGTTAGCGTGGCCGTGCTCGAAAATTGTACACTTAAATCTTGCAGCGCCTTCGAAATTTCACTTCACTTTCATATATTGGGTTGTCGAAAAAGTCTTTTTTAAATTTTGTCAATAGATGTCAATGGAGGCGTCTATCTCCAGTGCTATCAATCACATTGTGCCATACCATATGGTGTTGGAAAGGTGACATTTTAAGCTTCATTTAAGCAAAAAAAATTAAATTCGGAAAAGTTGAAAAAAAGTTACAGCTGTTCAAAAATGAGAGAAAATAATGAAAAAATTCGCTATATTTTGAAATTTTTGTATAAAAAAGGGAAGAATGCCACGCAAGCCACCAATGAAATTTGTGAAGTTTACGGGGTCGATATTGTATCAGTTCGTGTAGCACAACAACGGTTCGCTCGCTTCCGTTCTGGAAATTTCGATGTGAAAGATGCACCTCGCTCTGGTCGACCTATAGTTTAAAAAGTCGATAAAATTATGGAAAAGATTGACCAGGACCATCACATAAGCAACCATGACATCGCTAAGGAACTAAACATTCATCATCAAACGTTTTTGAACAATTTAAAAAAGGCTGGCTACAAAAAGAAGCTCGATTTTTGGGTACCACATGAATTGTCTGTGAAAAATTTAATGGACCGAATTAACATCTGCGATTCTTTGCTGAAACGAAATGATATCGAACCATTTCTGAAGCGAATGGTAACAGGAGACGAAAAGTGGATCAAATACGACAATAATGTGCGAAAAAGATCATGGTGCAAGCGTGGTGAAGCTCAACAAATGGTCGCAAAGCCAGGATTGACGCCTCGAAAGGTTATGCTGAGTGTTTGGTGGGATTGGAAAGGAATCATCCACTATGAGCTGCTCCAGCCTGGTCGAGCGATTGATTCTACACTTAACTGTCAACAACTGATGAGATTGAAGCAAGCAATCGAAAACAAAACAAACAAAAAAAAAAAATATATATATATATATATATATATATATATATATATATATATATATATATATATATATATATATATAAAAAAATTCCGAACACAAAATTTTAAATGCTCAAAAACTTTTTAAGATATATTTGATAAATGATTTAAGGTTTTGAAGAACTCTGTAATACCTTTTAACACCGCAATTATACTGATCGAAACAAAACTCAGCGCGTATTACAAATTAAGAAAAAACGTAAAATTTAACTTTAAGGCTTCGCCGCCCGCATGCCACGCCTTTCCTATCAATTTATTTTACACTGAAAAATTCAGCTCTCCCGGCCATATCACATATCTGTTAAAAAAAAATTAAAATCGGAGTCGACATAGCTGGCTTTACTTGCTCCTAATGTAGTTTCAGCCTTAACAAGTATTTTCTGACCCAACAGTAACTAATTACTATATTATACTCACATATTGTATTCGAATTTTTTCGAGTGGTAAGATTCCTAAAAATTGTTTTCGCGATACTGATATAAATTTAATTCTTCTGGCAACATTTACTTCGGCGGTTCCTCAACATAGTTGGCATTTATTTCAACCCTCGGACGTGTCTCTTTGGTTTGTCTTTTTCGACGTACATCGTGAAAAAATAATTTCAATGTTTAATATATTGTTTTTTCAGTAGAAAAAGAGAGCAATATGAATCGCCAAACTAAATTGTTTAATCGCAAGACTGCAGGATATAGTAGTCTGATAACATTTGGTGTTCTTCTAATCGCTTGGATTGCTGGCTTCTCATCACGACTTTTTGCTGTAATTCGTTTTGAATCAATTATTCATGAATTTGATCCTTGGTTCAATTATCGAGCCACCGCTTATATGGTGCAACATGGATTTTTCAAATTTCTAAATTGGTTTGATGAGCGTGCTTGGTATCCATTGGGACGAATTGTTGGAGGAACAGTTTATCCTGGTCTAATGATAACATCTGGAAGTATTCACTATCTATTGCATTCATTCAACATTCCCGTGCACATTCGTGACATCTGCGTATTTCTTGCACCAGTTTTCAGTGGTTTAACTTCAATTTCAACTTATTTGCTCACAAAAGAAATATGGTCTCCAGGAGCTGGTCTCTTTGCCGCTAGTTTTATTGCTATAGTACCGGGTTACATTAGCCGCTCTGTAGCTGGTTCTTACGACAACGAGGGCATTGCCATATTTGCTTTGCAATTTACTTATTTTCTATGGGTTCGTGCAGTAAAGACCGGCTCTGTTTTTTGGTCCGCAGCAACAGCGCTCTCATATTTTTACATGGTGTCTGCATGGGGTGGCTATGTATTTATTATTAATTTAATTCCATTACATGTCTTTGTTCTGTTGGTTATGGGAAGATATTCTCCACGTCTTCTTACTAGCTACTCTACGTTTTACATATTGGGATTGTTATTTTCCATGCAAATTCCATTTGTTGGGTTCCAACCAATAAGAACAAGTGAACACATGGCAGCTCTTGGTGTGTTTGTTCTCTTGTTAGCCGTTGCAGTATTGCGCCACCTTCAGACAGTACTTTCGCGTAACGAGTTTCGTAAGCTTTTTATTGTTGGTGGCTTAGTAGCGGCTGGACTTGTATTTTTTGCTGTTGTCGCGTTGACGATAATGGGTGTTGTAGCCCCGTGGAGCGGACGATTTTACTCTTTGTGGGATACTGGTTATGCAAAAATACATATTCCAATTATAGCTTCAGTGTCTGAGCACCAGCCAACAACATGGTTTTCGTTTTTCTTTGACTTGCATATTCTAGTTTGCGCATTCCCAGTCGGCGTGTGGTATTGCATCAAACGCGTAAATGATGAACGCGTATTTGTCGTGCTTTATGCTATAAGCGCAGTTTATTTTGCCGGTGTTATGGTTCGTTTAATGCTGACGTTAACACCAGTTGTTTGCATGCTTGCCGGTGTAGCTTTTTCCGGACTGTTAGAAGTTTTTTTGCGGGAAGATATTAGTGTTAAAACTAATCCAACGCTTGGAGCTGCCAGTTTAAATGCTGAAGAAAATGACAATATGACAGAAAAGAAAAATCTTTACGACAAGGTAATTAAATTTATATTCATAATATTATTTATAAATACTTGCTTATAATATCGTTGTTTAATTTACACTGAACCTATAGGTATACCAGAAACCGATAGACAAATTTTATTATATTTGATTAGAACAATGCTAAAAGTGTGATTCTGTATGCTTTATTTATTTTTATCTTGTCATCCGTATCAAACAAATGTTTTGTTATTATCATGGCTATTTTTATTGAATCGATTCCTTGATGCTATCATATTTGCGGTCCTGTCAACATAATAAATAGTATATTTTTTACTTGTTTTGGTACACGGTACATGGCAGCGAAAAACGGGCTCTGTACCGTTGAAAACAGTACATAAGGTAACCTACATAAAACAAATTAAATACTCTAAAACTATTTCTATTTATTTTTTGTGTGCAAAATGTGTGTGGAAGGTGGGAGTAGTTTTCATTCAACAGCTCACCGTAAAACTGATTTTGGCTACTTAGGATAATATAAGCACGCATTGCTAATTTCTTAAACCTCGGCTGTAAATGCTTGTATATATCGGTATATCGACTCTGAATTCAAAGCTGATTATTTGTACACATGCATATATATCGACCAATAATCACCAATAATAAGCTACAAAACAAACATTTTGCTGGAGAAAGTTTTTATTTACTTCACAATGCGAAGTTTGTTCTTCTATTTGTAACACTCAATAGAATGCATTGTAGGAAAAATTGCCTAATATTAAAAAATTTCACAAAATTCACCTAATAGGATTATACAAAAATCCTTTTATTAAATTTGCTTTTATTTAAACCGCAAAATTTTTTGCATCAATAAAATTTTGTTTTAGACCCAAGAAAAAGTTCCAAAAATTTGATATTTTAAAACTTTAATTTCTTAAAAATTTGTCAATAAATATTGACGGTTATTCCGCCATTCTAAAGATATTTTCATATGTATTTATTTTGAAATTAGTAATCGTGCGTTAACCTACTTTGAACTAAAAAATATTATTTACACCCCTATTCTCGCATTTTGGTAATAAAAAAATTATAACCTATTTAATATTACCTTTTTGTAACCATTACTTGTAACTGGCAGGTTATAATATTTGTTATTTTTGTTACTGTAATAAAATTTTAGAATACGAATTTGTGACAATTGTTACTTTGGTGACAAATTGTAACTGAGGTGACTATTATAACCCTATCAGAATAAGGCTGTTAGTCCACAACTACAGTTTTAAAATTTATTATATCAATGTCACCACCGTAGGCAAGGAGCTGGACACATTTATGAAACATTGTGCCATTTCAATGAACACCTGCCCTTCGCAAGACCACTTCTATGACGAAATTGAGGAGGTCACAAAATAGAGGATAGCTTTGTCTGAAATCTCATACGGTTTCAAAAAGTTCTGAGATATTCAATCATACCTAACCGGATCTCCTTGTGTTTTTCAACGTTATTCTGTAGAGGCGAGTTCTAGAGTTAGTTTGCTTGACAAAGATTTCCCTGATTAGGAGTTTACATGTTGATAGAGGAGTACCATATTCCTTATTAAAGGGTAGAATTTCTTTTGTTGTACTCTCTCGAGCGAGTTCATCAGCTTTACAGTTATATGGAATATCCCTATGTCCGGAAACCAAGCATAGTTTGATTTGTAGCTGCTACGCAATCTCATTAAGAGATTTGCAACAGCTGAGGACAGTTTGTGATTAAATTAACTGATTCCAGAGCTTTTAGTGCACCTTGACTGTCTGATAGAATAAGGATGTCGATACCTGATATTCTGTTCTCCAAAAGCCAAGAAGTTGCCTCGTAGATAGCGGCTATTCCGCTAGGTAGCCTTAAAATAATATGGTTTAGGCTTTCAGAGCAGACTCCACCACCTACTCTTTGGTCGGGCATATTTTTCTCTAACCATATTTTGCAAATTAACACATTGCTGCCGGCCTTGAACAACTCCGTAGGTAAGCCGTTCGCACTTGCCGCCTTGTTCTTCAATCGTTGAATAGCGATACGGTCCTCGTCATATTTTGGTGGTGGTACATCTACACAATCATTTTATCTTTGTTTCTGTGCAGCTCTCCATATTCGGAGTTGTTGGCGTCATAGCCTGGAAAGTAAAATTCATACTCTCAGTACTCCCTGTTCATTTGTGACTAAATTCCCGTGTTCATCCCTACAGGCTGATGATCCGGGCTTGAAACCTTAGGTCAGATGCTTGACTTAATAGGAGAATTTTCGAGAATCATTCCACTTTTCTGAAACGTACCTGGAAAATAATTATGAAATTCTGCAGTTTGACAGTTCAGTCAGGGTTTTGTTGTATCATACGCCATTTAAGCACTTTTGAAAAATGGAAACATCGTATCAATTAAAAAAAAAAAATTAAAACAAATATACAAAATGCTGTTTGAATTAGAGTTTCTTATTGTAACTTCAATTAGTATTGCCAATTGTCTCTTATTTTTAGATTTTCACAAGTATTTAAACTATGAAATATTTATTATAAAATTACTTTTTTGTTTTTAACTAACGAATGCAATGCATGCGTTGCAAAACCACTTAAAATATAAAATGTTTGTTTTTGAAATTGCTTTATTCAAGTAAATTCATTTATATATACAGTATTGGCCAAAACCTAAGCACCCCCTTTTTTTCATTTGATAATTTTTTTATGAAAATAAAGTTATTAAACGATTTCTTTTCTTTTTTTATTATTAATTTTAAAGTTTATCATTTTTAATTCTATCTTTTTATTTATAACTTTTTAAATCCTATAAATTTTTGTTTATCAATAACTAGCGAATGCCCGGCATGCATTGCAATGCCACTTAAAAAAAATGTTTGCAAAATTTTCCGGTACTCCCGTTAGTAACGGAACTTCCCGGTACTCCCGTTAGTTATCGGATCTTCCCGGTACTCACCGTTGTATCAATTCTGTGTTACGGCTTTGAAATTATCGGCATACAAACTCAGAAACAAAATCCCAAATTTTTAGGAGTAATATTTGCAATGTAATCGTATATTATCATTGTCGATGTGGACAATTTTGTATATCCTGTTATTCTTCCCGGTGCATCCCGTTACATGTTTTCTATATAGCGCATCAAGTTCCTGACCAATGATGGTAGGCGTAAAAATAATCCACCCTTTTTTGAAAGTGGTCGTTAAATTGATCCAACCACGCCCATTTTCGGTGAAGTTATAGACAGTGGCCATACAACCTTAGATACCAAATTTCAGATTTTTAGAAGAAATATTAGCCATGCAATCGTATATTTTCTTTTTTTTTTCACAGTGGGCGTTAAATTTATCCAACCTCGCTCATTTTTGGTGAAGTTGTCGACAGTGTTTATACAAACTCAGATATCAAATTTCAGATTTTTTTGGAGCAATATTAGCGAAATAATCGAATATTTTAACTTAGTTTTACAAATTGTGGGCGTAATAGGTGAGCGTGGCAAAATTTTCTTTGCCCTAAACCTAAGTTGGCGTGATTACAGCAACTCCCTTAAATTTCATCAAAATCGGATGAATGGTTTAGACGCCCATTTGGTACAAAGATAGAAAGAAAGATAGAAGAATTCAGAAAAGAAATCGTTTAATATTTTTAATTTCATAAAAAAAAAACAAATGAAAAAAGTGGTGAGGGGGTGCTTAGGTTTTGGCCAATACTGTATATAGATAATTAGTTAGCAGAACTAATTAAATTGTTTCAACTACGCCCACTTTTAGTGAAATTATCGACAGTAACTCAGAAAAAAATGTAAAATTTTTAGACGCAATATTTATAATGTAATTGAATATTTTCTCATAATTAAACAAATTTTTGGCGTAATACGTGGGCGTGGCAGATTTTGTATACCCAGTTATTCTTCATGGTGCATCCCTATACACGTTTTCTATATAGATCATATAATTTCTAAGCAATAATGGTAGGCGTTAAATTAATCCAACCATGCCCATTTTTGGGGAAGTTGTTGACTGCGTATTTAAACTGAGAAATTGAATTTCAGATTTCGACAATACCCATTTTAACTTAGATACAAAATTTAAAATTTTTAGTAAAAATATTAGTGAAATAATCGAATATTTTCCTTTTTTAAAGTTTGCATTCAATTGATCCAACCACGAACATTTTTTTAAGTTTTCGACAGTGCTTTTACAAACTCAAAGTTTTAAAACATCTTTATTGTTCTACAACTTAACTTAAAATAAAAAAATTTGCTTTTTTTATGGTATACGTTATTCATTTCGTATATCGTTACAAAAATACGTTATCAAAAACGTTATT
This sequence comes from Suillia variegata, assembly GCA_949127995.1. Lineage (NCBI taxonomy): Eukaryota > Metazoa > Arthropoda > Insecta > Diptera > Heleomyzidae > Suillia > Suillia variegata. The sequence goes on along the minus strand of OX421843.1, from coordinate 26,683,667 downwards.
TTGGATAACGTAATATAAAACTTAAATTTTTTATTATTGAGTCAACAAATTTGCTATTTATGTGTAATGTGCTAAACGCACTTTTTTTTATACATAGCAGTAATCAAAGCTCATGTGTGAACATATATAAAGCTGAAGAAATATATGTTTAGCTCTCATGCTGCACACACAAATTTGGAATTCGGTTCGTTTTTTTGCAAATAGTGGTACCCTCGTGATATTTTGTACGCATATTAATATCGATTAACTTAAATATTTAAACTAGCCCCATAATAAGAAGTGACTTAGAAAAACTCTTCTGATCGAATAGCTAAAGGCCAATTCAGCACTGCGAACGAAATGTTTGATGGTTTCGGTTTTTGTTGTTGTTTTTCTGTTTTCTTAATAGAAACACGAAGACAATTTCAATTTGTATTGTCAAACAATAACTTCTCTGAGAGACACATTCGAATCATTAAGAAAATTCAGCCCTAGTAAGAAAAATATCAGTATAAATAGATTTTACAAGAGGTTGTTTTCTTTAAAGATACTTTGTGATACCAAGACATTGCTAAAACTAATTTTTTGTTTTTTTTGTAATTCAAGCCAAGATTTTGATTTTTGATATGCAAAAGGAATTACTAATATATCTTACTTCTTACCAAAGATATAATACCGAAAACGTTTTATTTTAAATTTTATGTTTTCTTTTTTTGAAGAATAACGTTATAATGTTATATTTTCGTTTTTCGGTTTTGATAACGTTATTTTTTTCGTTTTTCCTGGAAAACGTTACTGAAAATAACGTTATTAAATCAACGTATTCGTGCAGCTCTGGGTTTTTGTTACATACAGTGGCGAGCACATGTGGATACATAATTGTTAAATACAACTTTAAAACGCTGTAAGCCCCATTAAATTAAACCAAATGCTACCATTTTTTTCTGTTTTAGGATCTTTATGAGCACAAAACGAAAACACAAAAACAAATTTATTCAATATGAAAACATTAGTTTAATATTCACGCAGAATAACAAAAAAACCGATGTATCCACTTTTGCACGTTCTAGCTTTTCTACTCTGGTAACACTGGAGAATAACTCAAAAGCAAGTGGATATTTTACAGTTATTTGAGTTGTTGTGCGATCATCCAAACAAATAATTTTTGCCAAAGTCTGACAGTTTTATTACGCAGTTGTTGAGTTTTTCCCAAATATATACAGATCGTGAAAAATGAGAAAAATATCGGATGCCACGAAAAATCAAATCGTCGAAATGACAAAAAGTAACCAGTCAGCCCGTAAAATAGCAAGAGCATTAGGAATTTGCCACCGGACAGTGCTTCAAGTGCGAAAAAGACGAAATGTTAATGCGCCAGAAGTAAAAAAATCTCGTCCATTTTTACTCACGGAGAGAGATGCTCGAGCCATGGAACGTTTACTGACTATTAAACAAGCGAAAACACCAAAGCAGGCTGCTGCCGCCATAAACAAACCTGTAAGTGAGTGGACAGCCCGAAGAGCCCTTCGAAAAATTGGTCTGACATCGGCTATTAAGCAAAAGAAACCAGCATTATCCGATAAAAATGTGAAGGCTCGTCTTAAATTTAGCAAGGAGCACAAAAATTGGAGCGTGGATGACTGGAAAAGAGTTATATGGTCGGATGAGACGAAGATTAATCGATTACAGTCAGATGGTAAAGAATACTACTGACACCGCCCATATGAGACTTTAAAAAAACACCAGGTCAAAGAAACCATGAAGCATGGAGGGGGTAGCTTGATGGTTTGGGGCTGCTTCACTTGGTGGCATCTCGGACCATTTGTAAAAATCGACGGTATAATGAGAAAAGAAGATTATCTCCGTATTTTAGAGACCAATATACCTGACTTTGTAGACCACAGTGCATATCCAGAGGAAGAAGTCGTATTTCAGCAGGATGGAGACCCGAAACATATGGCAAAGATAGTCAAAGATTGGCTTTCAAAGCAACAATTTCAAACCATGCAGTGGCCAGCTCAGAGCCACGATTTAAACCCCATCGAAAATTTGTGGGCTTTGTTAAAGAAAGGGCTAGCACGGTACGACAATCCCCCCCAAAATATAAATGAACTGTGGTCCCGGGTTCAAGCAGAGTGGGCAAGTATTCCGAATCGCCATCTGGAGAAATTGGTTGAAAGCATGCCAAAAAGAGTAAAAAGCGTCATCAAAGCCAAGGGCCTTTGGACAAAATATTAAAAAAACCTACCCAAACAACATTTAATTACAACGTGCAAAAGTGGATACATTGCCTTTTTTATATTTTTTGCGTGAATATTAAACTAATGGTTGATATTGAATAAATTTGTTTTTGTGTTTTTGTTTTGTGCTCATAAAGATCCTAAAACAGAAAAAAATGGTAGCATTTGGTTTAATTTAATGGGGCTTACAGCGTTTTAAAGTTGTATTTAACAATTATGTACATATGAGGCGGTTAAAGTTATAGTGGTGTAAGTCCATTTTTTTAAATTTGAGATTATTGCATATATGCAATCTACATGAGTACTTTTATCTTGAAAATAAATATTAGCTATGTGGAGTAACATTAAGCCTCTCAAATGACAACCTCCATTTTGACTGTAAACGAAATCATGATTTTGTTAAAAGTAATAGTGGTGCAATTGAAATTAAAAGTAAAGTAACTCTGTAAATCACCATCACACAAAAAGTTCAAGAATAACAAAATTTGCACAGTAGAATTTCATTTCCCTTGGAATAATTATATTAATTTTAAGTTTACTGGTTGGAGTTGTATTATTATTTATATATTATTTATTAAATATTTAAAAATAAAAAAATAACTTCTAAACTAAACAATGTACAAAAAATCATAAGATGTCAAAACAAATTAGATGTCGTAGTGAATTGAACTTTTAATTGGTATATACGTATTTTATTACGAGAATTTTAACATAATGATTTTTTGTACATTGTTTAGTTTAGAAGTTATTTAATTTTGAAATTAATCGAAATGTGGGGGACTTACACCACTTTGCCTTTCAACGAATTCAAGAAAACGTTTAAAGGCCAAATTTCTCAGCAACCAAACCACATAGCGGAAAAATGAATACATATATATAAAGGTAATTCCAATACGCAAATTTTGATATAAATCTTAATATAATAGTAGAATAGTGTAACATTAAAACATGTTATATGCTAGTATAAATTAATTCGGTTTTTATTTTATTTTTTTTTTGATAAATTTGGGAGTAAATGAAATGAGTTCTAATTGACATAGCGCTGAATCAAATATCATTTAAGTTGCTATAAAGTTTTGTGAAAATACTGCAATTATAATGGTTTAAATATAATTGCCATAGAATTGATTATGAAAGTTTTAATAAAATAATAATGAAAATGTGACTTACATCACTATGACTTTAACCGCCTCATATTTGCAACACTGAAACATGCGAGCAACTTTTCGCGACTAATTTACGAAACTATGTTTTATGCAATTTTTGACAGTTCTTTTCGTATTTCTAATCAAACTTCAACACATTTTTTTTTATATTTATAAAGAACTTTATTGAACCAAATATGTACTATTTTGGGCGACCACCTTTTGCCATTTTTCCGCTAGAGACATAATTCCATCAGTGTAAAACTTTTGTGGTTTCTCGACGAAAAACTGCGACAAGTAATTTTCACAGGCTTCTCTTGAAGCCAACTTTACTCCAGTAAGGGAGTTCTGAATTGACCGAAACAAATGGTAGTCCGATGGTGCAAGGTCAGGGCTATATGGTGGATGCATCAAAACTTCCCAGTCAAGCTCTCTCAGTTTTTGCCGAGTCATCAAAGATGTGTGTGGTCTAGCGTTGTCGTGATGGGAGACGACGCCCTTTCTGTTGATCAGTTCAGGCCGTTTTTTTTTCGATTGCTTGCTTCAATCTCATCAGTTGTTGACAGTAAAATATAGAATCAATCGTTCGACAAGGCTAGAACAGCTCATAGTGGATTATTCCTTTCCAATCCCACCAAACACTCAGCATAACCTTTCGAGGCGTCAATCCTGTCTTTGCGACCATTTGTTGAGCTTGCACCTTGCACCATGATCTTTTTCGCACATTATTGTCGTATTTGATCCACTTTTCGTCTCCTGTTACCATTCGCTTCAGAAATGGTTCGATTTCATTTCGTTTCAGCAAATAATCGCAGATGTTAATTTGGTCCATTAAATTTTTCACAGACAATTCATGTGGTACCCAAAAATCGAGCTTCTTTTTGTAGCCAGCCTTTTTTAAATTGTTCAAAAACGTTTGATGATGAATGTTTAGTTCCTTAGCGATGTCATGGTTGCTTATGTGATGGTCCTGGTCAATCTTTTCCATAATTTCATCGACTTTTTAAACTATAGGTCGACCAGAGCGAGGTGCATCTTTCACATCGAAATTTCCAGAACGGAAGCGAGCGAACCATTGTTGTGCTACACGAACTGATACAGCATCGTCTCCGTAAACTTCACAAATTTCATTGGTGGCTTGCGTGGCATTCTTCCCTTTTTTATACAAAAATTTCAAAATATAGCGAATTTTTTCATTATTTTCACTCATTTTTGAACAGCTGTAACTTTTTTTCAACTTCTCCGAATTTAATTTTTTTTGCTTAAATGAAGCTTAAAATGTCACCTTTCCAACACCATAGGGTATGACACAATGTGATTGATAGCACTGGCGATAGACGTCTCCATTGACATCTATTGACAAAATACGAAAAGACTTTTTCGACATCCCAATATAAGAATGTGGCTAATGTGTATAGTCAGTCAAGCGACCATTGAAGCATAAAAATCAAATATAATAAAATACAATTTGGTTTCATAATGTGTAGAAGATTAACGCAATTTAAACACTTTATGTTAAATCGCATTATGCTAAGTTCCGGGTCAACATACAAGGTGGCGCAAAAGAAGTCATCCGATGTTGTTTGGCTCTTATTATTTTTCTAAATAAAAAACTTCGATTCTGTTTTTTTGATTATGTTTATTTAGACCTTTAGAATTAATTGTGTTAAGTCGAGAAGATGATATCGGATAAATGGGCGCCGTCACAATTGATTGCCATACGGGCTCGTTTTATGGCATTTTCCATCACTTCGGCGAGAGTTTCGGGCGATAAATTCTCGCATTCGTGTCGGATATTTTCCTTGAGGGCTTCCAAGGTCTCAGGCTTGTTGATGTAAACACGAGACTTCAAAAAACTCCATAAAAAAAAGTCCGGGACCGTTAAATCGGGCGATCTGGCGGGCCAGTGCAAATCGCCAAAACGCGAAATTAAGCGACCCGGAAACGCGGCCTTCAGAATGTCGGTTGTGGCTCGTGCAGTGTGTGCTGTTGCTCCGTCCTGTTGGAACCACATGTCCACCAGTCCTAATTCGTCCAGTTCGGGCAGAAAAAACTCGGTCAACATTGCCCTATAGCGCGCACCGTCCACTGTTGTCGTTTGACCCGCGGCGTTCGGCCCGATGACTCCTCCAGCGTGAACAGCGCACCACGCAGTCACTTTGAGCGGGTGTAATGGTTTCTCGTGCATCACTCGCGGATTTTCGGTTCCCCAGAAGCGATAATTTTGCTTGTTCACGTACCCGCTGAGGTGAAAATGAGCCTCATCGTTCATTATGATTTTTGCCAACACCACAGACGAATTGTTACGCAAAAAAATAGACACAATTATTCCGCGTTCTTGGGGAGTGTATCGCTCCATGGCTTATTCACTTGTATTCTGTATCTGTCTAGTCCACAAATGTCAAAACAGATTTGACATTGGCGGCCATTTGCAAAAATGAGAGCATCTTCCAATAGGGTGATTTCTTTTGCGCCACCTTGTATATGGTGACCAACATATAGCACATATATGCTACATGTCTCTATTAAACGTGGATGTTCTTTTCATATCAGCCCATTTTTTTTTTGTTAAATAACGAATTTTAACTGGTTATGTAGACTTTAATTAATTTTAATAAATTTTTATCCGCATAAAAAGTGGTAATTTTTATGTTAGGTGTGCGTGGTTTTCTACAATTACGTCCATTTTTAACAGTAGATATTGCTTGAGAACGACGTGTGAGAGACACATTTGGACTTTCTTGAACTGAAGCCTCAGCGGCAGCAATATTATCGACACTACGGGCACTTCTTTGTCTCACTGGCACGGGAACATTTTGTACTGTGCCTGTGGATTCAAATTTTTCCACTAGACGCTCAATTGTTGATCTGGTAGGACGATTATGACGACCATAAATTTTACGTAGTGCTCTTAAAGTTGAGGCCACTGATTCCTAATTTCGGTAGTAATAATAATAATTTCGACTCGTTGTTGGCTCGTATATCTTTCCATTATGAAATGGCAAACCTTACTGAAAAGAAATGCCAAGAGAGCGGGAAAAAATATGGCGTCGTTTGCTGTCCCTATCGGTCTACTTTTGTAGCGTCGCTTTTGAAAAACCCTTTTTGTTACTACAAAAATGTCAAATACTGAAATTTAACTGATTATCTGCACTCTGTTTTTGTATGACTTCTCATTTTTCTCCGATTCTCTTCATCCTAGAACTCAACGTCCGCATAGAAAATATGAGCTTACATACCTATACCATATCTCTTAAACTACGGCTCCTATTTAGGGTAAATGTTAAGTGACAACATTTAAAGTCGTTGACTTTGATTTTCCATTATGTCAGCCAGCCACTTACAGTCATATTCTGATATGGTTAAAATAGTCACCACAGTTAAAATTTTTACCAAAGTAACATTTATGACAAATTAATATTCTGACATTTTATTACCGTATAAAAAGTAACAAGTATTAGAACCTGCAAAATAGGAGGTAACAAATTATTATTAGCTATCAACTTAGAGAAATAAATTTTGAAAACCTCAAAAAACAATAGTTAGTTTGTAATGGCGTCTTTAAATAATGGAACCCATTTAGGCTTGGAGCCCTTTGTGATAACATGCGGTATACTAGTTATACCGCTAACGAATCACCCTGTACTGGTTATAAACTGACGAATATTAATTATATTCGATTTTGATATATCTACTAGGCCTACGAAGAAGTGCTTGTATATATCGTTTATTAGCCAAAGCGAGGCATGTACATAGAAGATGTGTTATAGTTTCTTCCTCCTCCTCATCTTTATAGCTTCTGCTGAAGTCATTTGAGAATATACCTAGTCTTCTTGCATGAGTACCTATGATACAGTGTCCTATTAGAACGCCTATTATGGTGCTAATTTGAGACCTACTTAGAGAGATTATATCGATTTTGCGTTTTTGATTTAGTTTTGGCCATATCATACGCGAGATGTTGCAGGTACTACTCCCCATTCATCTGGAGTTAGTTTCCCTGATAGAGATTTTCCTTATGAGGAGTTTACATGTTCATAAAGGAATACCATATTCCTTGTTGATGGGTATAATTTCTTTTGTTGTACCCTCTCTGGCGAGTTCATCAGCTTTACAGTTCCATGGAATCTCCCTACAAATCAAACTATGTCCGAGAACCCAGCATAGTTTGATTTATAGCTGCTCCGCAATCTCATTAAAATATTTTCAACAGCTGAGTACAGTTTTTAATGAAATTTAAACTGGTTCCCGGGTCTTTTATCCTATTCTTCAGAAGCCAAGAAGTTGCCTCGTGTATAACGGCTATTTCAGCTTAAAACACACTGCAGTGGCCAGGTAGCCTTAATGAAATATTGAGGTTAAGGATTTCAGAGTAGACTCCACTACTACTATTTTCACAAAGTTTTGAACCATCAGTGTAAATTTGGATGGCTTGAGATGAAAGGGGATCGCCAGCGCCAGAGGAATGACAGCTAGTTGTTTGCCAAAGATGTCAATAGGGAGCAGGTAGAACATGGTATCCAGCGCCATGGTGGGTGTGGTACGCAGAGCACCACTAATACACAATACCGCAGATCGTTGAACTCTTAAGAGTATTTTTGAGTTAGTGATTTTATCCAGTAAAGGCCACCAGACAGATACACCGTAAGTCATAATAGGCCTAATCACGGCAGTATATAGCCAGTGGGTAATTTTAGGCTGCCATCCCCATTTCTTACCAATGGCCTTTTTACAAGAGTACAGAGCTATATTAGCCTTTGTGGCCCGCTCTTCGTTTTCCAATTTAGTTTCCTATCTAGAATAATTACTTAATACTTAGCTCTATCAGAGAATGTTAGACGTATACCTTTAAGTTTTGAAGGGTCCAAGCCTGGTATTCGATGTTTATTAGTAAAGAGCACCAGCTCGGTCTTCTGAGGGTTTACATTTAATCCACATCCTGTGGCCCAGTTAGAAATAATATTTTGACAATTCTGCATTAAGTCTCAAATTACGGAAGGATATTTACCAGAGATGGCTATAGCAACATCATCAGCATATGCGATCACTCTGCATCCCGCCCTTTCCAGGTTTAGTAGAAGTGTGTTTACCGCCAGGTTCCATAGGAGAGGAGAGAGGACTCCACCCTGAGGTGTTTCCCTCTTGACTGAACTTTGAGCAGAAGTGGCTCCAAGTTGTGCATTAATAATTCTACCCGTAAGCATTTGAGTTATTAATGCTCTTAAAGCTAAATTCACTCCAAGATCAGCCAATGCATTGGTAATGGCATAAGGTTCAATGTTATTCAATTTTGTCAAGAAAAGGTACCATGGTAAATTCTCTTAATTGTAAAGATCTTTCTATAATATCAACTAAAGAGTGGAGTGCGGTATCCACAGATTTACGCTTTTAGTAGGCGTGTTGAAAAGGCGAAAATGGTTTAATTAACAGTTTCTGCCTGAGAATGAGATCTATTAACCTTACTAGAATTTTCAACAAAAAAGTGGAAAGGCTAATTGGTCTAAGATACTTGCCTTCGGTAGAAAAACTACCCTCACCTGTTTCCACAATTTGGAAATGTGATTAAGATCAAGAATGCTTCTATATATTATCAGGGGAATAGTAAATCTACCGATTCCTAAATTTCGATTGGATAAATTCCATCTGGTCCAGGGGACTTATATGGTTTAAAGCCCTCTATTGCCCATTTTAGCTTGTTTTTATTAATAATTTTTAAAGGGTTGTCTACAGAAGGCATAGAGACCATCTCCATCTGCATTTTTTGCAATCCTTACTTAATTTTTAAAGATATTCAGTGATTTTTTGTAATCATCCCAAGCTTCAGTGGTCCTAAGTACTTTGGCCGAATTAACAAGTTTCCTAATTCTTTTACGTAGCTCTTCTATCTTAGCTCATCACCAGGGAGGCTTCTTCTTACCCCTTACCTTAGTAGTAGGGCAAGCAGTGTGAAGAGCTTGATTCATATTAACGGTAAGGGTTTCAACTAGAGCATCTTAAGACCCTCCATCTGCTGGGGGATCTATTGGCATATTCAGCAAGAGCTTCTCTAATCTACATTTATAAAGACCCCTGTTTGCCTTTTTAAGGTTCCTAAAGTCAGGTTGACTTGGAATGCGGTCATCAATATTAAAATTCAATAAACCTATGGTCAGAGAACCAATGTTCCAGTTTGCGACTCTATCAGATATAGTTTCAGAGACCAAGGTAATATCAAGTACCTCTTCTCTATTTATAGTTATAAAGGTCGGCTCAGAGAAAACATTACAAACCTGCAAGTTAGAATTAAGGCTAGATTCAAAAAGTGACTCACCCCTTTAATTCATGTTTGTACTTCCCCATAAAGCATGTTGCGCGTTAGCATCACAGCCAACTACTACTCCAATTTTACGCCGGGCAGCATCATCAAACAGCTCCCTAAGATTGGTCTTAGGGAGGATGTCGTGGTCGTGAGCCATGAAGGCCGAGATGAGCCAGTAACTCATCGGCCCTAGTTCCAGGCAGACTGCCATCGCATCTTTGTTACTGTAATTAGAGAGTAAAAAAGAACTCAACTTTTTATTAATAAGGATGCACGCTCTGGGCTTACCTTCTCCCATAGCGTACATCAACGAATAGTCCGCCGTTCCAAGACCGCAAACCAAGTCTCCCACCACCCATGGTTCTTGGATTAGGACAACCTCTTCTCCTTTCTTGACAGGCGGAGAAGGGTGGCGGAGGCGACCTTAGAGTAGTGGAGATTAATCTGCGTCTCTCTTTACAAAGTTTGGGGCAATGCACCTCTCCACCACAGTGATGTCAGACTCATCTGTGTCTGAGCCTGATTGCAAGAGCACTTCCTCGTCTATCGAAGTCGTGCGCATGAGCCTTCCAGTGGGGGTAGGGCTTCTCGACTTAGAGGAAGAGGAGCCATAATTAATCACCCCACCAACAGATGACAGGAGAGCCAGGACACCGAGTCCAGGACAAAAGTTACAGACCGGGAATCCCCTCTCGGCACTTCCATCCATGTCACCCGCCAGTTCGAGGTAATCAACTCTAGATTACATGCCCGAATGATCTCCATGATCGTCTTAGGGTCAGACGGTTCGGCTGGTTGATTCGAAATTTGCTCCTTCTCCACGACAGCAAGTTTTGCGCCTGGCCATACCTACCTGATCCTGGAGATTGCGATCTTGTACAGATCGAGAGATCTTTCGTCAGCAACTGTGATCAAAAAATAATGGAAGCAACAATTTTATTGGCTTGTGCCATGGAGCATTAGAAGCAGGTTGAAATAAGAGGAAGGAAACGCATTTTAAAATATCTGCGGGATAGAAGTGCTCCTCGAAGCATCCCGAAATCAACCTTTCGCCAATACTTGTTTAAATCTTAATAAAGAGCTTTGATAATTAGAAGACAAAACTTCCTTTCGAACTCCGTTTTTTTTGCATCACTTTATTTCTCTGCACATGGGTCATATCGAAAATTATTATTATACCATTCGCCACGTGCTAGTGCACGTACCGAATGGTATATTAAGTTTGTTCTTCCGTTTGTAACGCCCAGAATAGGTCGTGGTAGGTATGACAAAGTTGATATATAAACGATCAGAGTCGGGTTCTGAGCCGATTTAACGATGTCAGTCTGTCTGTCCGTCTGTCCTAGGTATGCGAGCTCCTATTCACCATGCCGAGGCTAAGTTCGAAGATGGGCAAGATCGGATCAAAACTTCTACCCCCTCCCATACAAACCACCCCTTTTCATACGAAAAAAAAATTTATTAAAATAGTTCCAGTGCAGATATCCAGTTCAAATTCGATGGTTTTCACTTTAGTAGTAACACAAAACTGCTTACAAAAAATGGGCGTGATCGGATAGAATCACGCCCACCTCCCATACAAACCACCTCTTTCCATTCGGAAATAATTTTTTAAAAATAGCTACAGCGTAGATAACCAGTTCAAATTCGGTATTTAACACTTTGGTAGGAACTCAAAACTACTAACCAAAAAGGGGCGTAATCGGATAAAAACAACGCTCACTTATAATAGTGACATGTAGCACTTATGTGCTAAAAATAGCTGAAGATAATTCTCTTACTAATTATTATTAATAAAGGCTATAGATGCACTGCGACCTAAAAGATCTATTGTGCATCCCAGTTGCCCTACAAACACAATTCTAGACTATTTATAAATCTCGTAATTGTTGTGGGCTTGATTTTTACTATGTCACTTGGAACTAGAATCCTATTGCATAAGTAGTTAAATATGCGTCTTGCCGCCGCTGGACCAGTGCAAAGAACATGTTCAGCCGTTTCCTGCTCCTCTTGGCAGAGTCGACATGATTCATTTTCTACCACTCTTATTTCCTTCAGATGGTAATTATGTTTAAAGTGTCCTGTTAGGAATTCACTATAGAGATTTATATCTTTTCTGCTAAGGTTGAGAATAGCTTCTTTCTTGACACGTGCTGGGTCAATGAGTCTTCTTGACTGCCGCATGCCTGTTTGGGCTCTCCAATGTTCAAGTAGACTTTGTTTTTCCCATATTTGTATCAAGCTGTTTATGAAACTATTGTTTACTGGACCTATAAACAGAGTTTCTGCACCTTTCTTTGCGAGAAAATCCGCTATTTCATTGCCCTTCATGTCCCGGTACCCATATCAAAGTAACCGAGTTCCTTTCTGCTAGGGTGTTGAGAAGTTAAGGACAATCCCTTACCAGTTTTGATTGGAATGAGAAGTTTTTAAGTGATTTTAGAGCTGCTTCGCTGTCTCAGAGAATTCATATTTTGGTACCGCTGGTGCCCCTACGTAGACATTCTCTGACACTTAGTTCTACGCCTGAAAAATATATGCTATTTTCCCATCGCAACTGCTTTACGGAAATTTGGCCCTACAATTCCCATCTCTGCCATCTTCCAATTTGGACCCATCAGTATACCATGCTTGTGAGCCCTGTTGAGGGATTATTTTGTTGTTTCTCCACGCTGAGTGGTCACTAATAACCATTTCAAAGTGCCTGAAAAACCAAAGTTTTCTGTTCATCCTATCGGAGACCACAAGACTCGAAAAAATCAGAAAGCTGTCCAGAATCTTTGAGTGACTCGTTTGTTTGCCTCCCGTAAGATGAACTAGATTAGGTAGCCTTATGGCCGCGCTGGCTGCCGTCCTCTTCACTGTAATGTGCAGAGGAGTACGTCCAGTGAAAATCCCCAAGGCTGTTGTGGGGTGAAAATGCGTCGATAACAACTTTCAGGCAGCTATGAGTCAGCACCGGTCCTCGTATAGATTTTAAACGGCCCGTCACTTCCTCCCACATCAGGTTTAAATTTTTGGTTGGATTGCATTGTGTTTTCCTGTCAAATGTTAAAAATTTGTGTTTCACAAAAAGTTCAAAAATCAAATAATTATTTTTTCAAAATCAACTCTCTATTTTCATTCACCACTTTATCGTGAATTTCTTTATTACAATGTGTCTGGAATACCAGTTACAAGTAGTAACTACATAAAGGTAATAATTTTTTATTACCAAAATGCGAGAATAGTGGTGTTAGAGTATTTTTTACGTGAAAAGTTGCCATATCTGGATTTTGAGTCAAAGTACATAATAGCAGTATCATCACCAAATGTTGCTATGACAATATATGCAGTACATACATATAATATCCAGCAGGTGTGCAAAGGTGCTGCCTTGTGGAATTTTTGTTAGTATTTATAGTTTCCGAGATATAAACCTTTTTTTACAACAAATTTTTGATTTCTAAGTAAGTTTTCGACGGGAAGAATATGCTATAGTTTAGAAATAAGTCTTTCGAATTCATAAAAGTACTGTGTAATATCAAGAAAACCACTAATTTTCGCATTTCGAATAGAGAGCAAATATAAGAGTTCGATATGAAGTCGCTTTGCTTTTCCAAGTTTGGAGATAATTTTTACTTGAAAAAGTTTACAATCATCCAGGTAGTGGCATATTTTAAGAATTACCTTAAATATGTGCAATAAGTAAGTAATTGCAACAGCTAACACTTCTATCATTTTGGGCGTTATTAAGTCCGTTCCTGGCAGTCCTTTTAATTCATGTTATGTAGAGTTTATGCCGACACCTTGTTAACTCTAACTCCCAAAGTGCGGGTTCCCAAAAAACAACGCACAGTGATCATGTTCTCACAATTTTAAATGACGGCTCCTCTTGCTTAGCACCAGAAATACACTTACAGCTGTTGATGTTGCTATATCTGCTGTGGACTTAGCTCCTTTCCTTACCTGGTCTTGTTTGTCACAACCACATGCGAGTGACAATTTTCCAATTTTAATATAAAACAAGTAAGAAATTATAGTCAGTCATACCGACTATTACAAATGCACCACATTTTTCAATATCAGAATCAAAATAGGGTGGTTCATGATGATATATAAAAAAAATGTAATGTTGGACCAACCTAACTTTGTAAATCTTGAACCACCCTAATTAGATTACCTTACTTATTTAAGATAGTTTGAGTACCAAAATATTATATTAATCTAATCTATTAAACTTTTAAGGGCTTTGTTTAAACATATAACAAAAAAATAACAAACATGGACCACACTTATCATTTAATCAGTTGTTCCCAAAGACTGGGAAAAACTATATATATATATATATATATATATATATATATATATATATATATATATATTTGGTGTACAAATAAGTTTCCGCCGTTTTTTGTTAATAAAATTATATTTAAACGATTTTAAACGATGTGAGACTGCTTGCTGAGTGACTTCTAAACTAAGTGCAAGTTCCTTTTGTGTTTAAGACGAATCTTCACCCAATAATTTCTCCAAATCTGCATCCCCGTAAATTTTCGGCCTTCCACTGGATCTTTGTCTTTTATGTCAAAATCACCTTTTTTAAATTTTTGAAACCACTCACGACATGTTCTCTCACTCAAAGCATCCTCATTATATGCTTCTACGAGCAATCGATGCGACTCAGCAGCAGATTTTTTTAAATTAAAAAAAATAAATTAAAAGTTCCCGCAAATGACACTTAGTTGGCTCAAATTGAGACATTTTTAGATGAAGAAAAATATATGATGCTAATGCGAACTTAATAACATGATAAGGTTATGTTGTTCTGGAATAAACAAACTAATTTTCAAGTAGGTTACCATCTGCTAATTCCAACGTAAACCTCGTGCCACGCCATCTTTCTCAAAACGGCGGAAACTTATTTGTACACCATATATATATATATATATTCGATTTGCTAAAATGTTGTCACTGGTGTATATCCACATGAATGGAAACATCTTATACTATATATATATATATATATATATATATATATATATATATATATATATATATATATATATATATATATATATATATATATATATATATATATATATATATATATATATATATATATATATATATATATATATATATATATATATATATATATATATATATATATATATATATATATATATATATATATATATATATATATATATATATATATATATATATATATATATATATATATATATATATATATATATATATATATATATATATAAATATATATTCGATTTGCTAAAATGTTGTCACTGGTGTATATCCACATGAATGGAAACATCTTATACTATCACTGATTCCTATACAAGGAAACAATTTTTTATTTTTATGTACCGCTCAGTGGTGTATACAAATAAAAAAAGCGATGTCCGTCCGCCTGTGTGTCTGTGTCCGTCTGTCATCATTTTTTGTTAACACGGTAGCGGGAGAAAGATATTGAGCTTAAAATTTGTACACTAGTTGCTCTTATGCCCTTGAGGAATTGATTAGATTTTGGAGACAATCCGTGACCACGCCCATTATTGCAAAAAATAGCGATTTCGTGTTAACACGATATATTGAAAACCATATGAGATATTGAGTTGAAACTTTGTACAAAAAAATTCTGTTGTCCTTGAGAACAACTGATTAATAGGTGGAAACGATGTGGTGCATTTGTAATAGTCGGTATGATCGACTATAATTTCTTACTTGTGTTTTTATGATTTGACCAGTACTGCCCCATATACATATACATGCATATCTTGGTCTTTACCAATATAAATACAATTGTTGAATCCTAAAATAACAAAAATAATGTTAGAATAAGTATATATTGGGTTGTCGAAAAAGTCTTTTCGTATTTCTTATCAATCTTCAACTCAGTTTTTTTTATATTAATAATGAACTTTATTTAACCAAATATGTACCAGTTTGGTCGACCACCTTTTGCCATTTTTCCGCTAGAGACATTATTCCATCAGTGAAAAACTTTTGTGATTTCTCGGCGAAAAACTGCGACAAGTAATTTTCACAGGCTTCTCTTAAAGCCAACTTTACTCCATTAAGGGAGTTCTGCATTGACCGAAACAAATGGTAGTCCGATGGTGCAAGGTCAGGGCTATATGGTGGATGCATCAAAACTTCCCAGCCAAGCTCTCCCAGTTTGTGCCGAATCATCAAAGATGTGTGTGGTCTAGCGTTGTCATGATGGAAGACGACGCCCTTTCTGTTGATCAGTTCTGGCCGTTTTTATTCGATTGCTTGCTTCAATCTCATCAGTTGTTGACAGTGTTGTAGAATCAATCGTTCGACAAGGCTGGAGCAGCTCATAGTGGATTATTCCTTTCCAATCCCACCAAACACTCAGCATAACCTTTCGAGGCGTCAATCCTGGCTTTGCGACCATTTGTTGAGCTTCACCACTCTTGCACCATGATCTTTTTCGCACATTATTGACGTATTTGATCCACTTTTCGTCTCCTGTTACCATTCGCTTCTGAAATGGTTCGATTTCATTTCGTTTCAGCAAAGAATCGCAGATGTTAATTCGGTCCATCAAATTTTTCACAGACAATTCATGTGGTACCCAAACATCGAGCTTCTTTTTGTAGCCAGCCTTTTTTAAATTGTTCAAAAACGTTTGATGATGAAAGTTTAGTTCCTTAGCGATGTCATGGTTGCTTATGTGATGGTCCTGGTCAATCTTTTCCATAATTTCATCGACTTTTTCAACTATAGGTCGACCAGAGCGAGGTGCATCTTTCACATCGAAATTTCCAGAACGGAAGCGAGCGAACCATTGTTGTGCTACACGAACTGATACAGCATCGTCTCCGTAAACTTCACAAATTTCATTGGTGGCTTGCGTGGCATTCTTCCCTTTTTTATACAAAAATTTCAAAATATAGCAAATTTCTGCACGGCCGCAACGACGTGATATGAATGCCTCACTCCTTGAAGATCTTAACATTATTTCGGAGTAAGGTTGCGCTAATCGAGTTGGCCAATTAAACTCAATGTTGTCTGTTTAGCCACACACGCGGACAAATATCCTCATCCCCTCCTCCACCCCTTGATATGGATGGTGTTGCTATTACGGAGTCAGATCCTCTTGACGTTCTTGGCATATCAATTCGATCTGATTTTCGTTGGAATGGCTATATCTTTGATGTGTCGAAAGAAGCTGTCAAGTGCTTAAGTTTATTAAAACGGTGTAAGACCTACTTCATTAACACTGATCTCCGCACAATCTACTCCTATATTTGCCACAAAATGGAGTATAGTTCGCATATTTGGACATGAGCCTCAAAAGCCTCTTTGGAGCTTCTGGACCGAATCCAACAATGTGCGATTTATTTGATTGATAATACCAACATTTCAAGTATTAAATCTCTTGAGCACCGACGCAATGTTGGGAGTGTTACTCTGTTATGTCACTTCTTCTTTAATCGACTACTCCATCTTTTTCCCCTCCCTCTAACCTATATAGGAAGAGTATTATTGTTATTCATACTCACCAAATCACTGCCAAGTATTCGCAGTCTCGCTCTGTAAGTGCCTTCGTTCTCAAAGCAGGACTGACAAATTGGATAGTGAAAACTTTCGTTCCACTTTTCGGTAAGGAACGCCATTAAGTCTCCGGAAACCATATTGACGATCACTAAGTAACTCACTATGCTCTAAATATCCTATCAGCTGAAAATTTACTACGATTTCCATAACTTTTGATAGTACAGGGTGGCGCAAAATTAATCACCCTATTGGAAGATGCTCTCATTTTTGCAAATGGCCGCCAATGTCAAATCTGTTTTGACATTTGTGGACTAGACAGATACAGAATACAAGTGAATAAGCCATGGAGCGATACACTCCCCAAGAACGCGGAATAATTGTGTCTATTTTTTTGCGTAACAATTCGTCTGTGGTGTTGGCAAAAATCATCATGAGCGATGAGGCTCATTTTCACCTCAAAATCCGCGAGTGATGCACGAGAAACCATTACACCCGCTCAAAGTGACTGCGTGGTGCGCTGTTCACGCTGGAGGAGTCATCGGGCCGAACGCCGCGGGTCAAACGACAACAGTGGACGGTGCGCGCTATAGGGCAATGTTGACCGAGTTTTTTCTGCCCGAACTGGACGAATTAGGACTGGTGGACATGTGGTTCCAACAGGACGGAGCAACAGCACACACTGCATGAGCCACAACCGACATTCTGAAGGCCGCGTTTCCGGGTCGCTTAATTTCGCGTTTTGGCGATTTGCACTGGCCCGCCAGATCGCCCGATTTAACGGTCCCGGACTTCTTTTTATGGGGTTTTTTGAAGTCTCGTGTTTACATCAACAAGCCTGAGACCTTGGAAGCCATCAAGGAAAATATCCGACACGAATGCGAGAATTTATCGCCCGAAACTCTCGCCGAAGTGATGGAAAATGCCATAAAACGAGCCCGTATGGCAATCAATTGTGACGGCGCCCATTTATCCGATATCATCTTCTCGACTTAACACAATTAATTCTAAAGGTCTAAATAAACAGAATCAAAGTTTTTTATTTAGAAAAAAAATAAGAGCCAAACAACATCGGATGACTTCTTTTGCGCCACCTTGTACAGAGCAAATTGCAATGTGCCGGTTATTCGCGGGGTTCGTAGTAGTGGACGCGCCAGTGATAAGGCACGCTTTCTCAACAAATAGGCTGATATACCATCAGGCTTTATTAAGATTTGCAAGGACTCTTTTAGCAGCTTTCGTTCTAAAGTGAATCCTAGGCAGAGCAAAGGAAGCACGTTCGATAAAGACCAATGACTAATTGAAATTAGGGAGTGTAAAATTAATAGAATTAAATCGCGTTTTGAAAATATATTTAATCTTATGCTGGACCTTAAGTTACCTATACCAAATAAACCTAAATTTTAAAACACCGGGAAACTATCTCAAACATTTGTATTGACATATCGCTTTGCATAAACGCTTGATATGTTCAAATATAAAAAAGCAACGAATATAAATCAAAAACATAGATGACATAAAAACTATCTGTATTTCGGCCAATATTAGTATTTATGGATATGAAGTAGCTGTGCTGCTGCAAAAGAAGCACAAGTACTTTCTCTAGTTTTTAAAACAATATCCATAAACGCATTGATTAAGTTTTTTTTCCTCAACGCAAAATGAAGAATCTCAGCTAGTATGGAAGCGTTCCAGCTTATAATTAACGTTACGCTATTGAAGTCAAAATACAATAACGACTTTAAGTGTAAAAATTGCATTACAATAACGAGAATACGACTTGGAAAAACTTTATTCAGTACATAAAATCAGAGCCTATGCAATGCAACATTAGCACAACTACCATGTCTGTTCAACACATATTGATGGAATTTTCTTTATCAAAATGCAATAAATGATTGGAAAGCATGCAAACTGTAGCAAGACATACATTTTTTATAGAGTCAAAGATGCATTAAGAACACACAATTATTTTTGTAAGCTGCTCAGCAATAAAAATATTTATTAATTTATTTGTAAAACATTTCATAATAAATAAATATACGATTATTTTGCTAATATTGCTTTTTATTAATAAAATTCGGTATCTGAGTTTGTATTAAGTAAAAATATTCGATTATTTTGTTAATATTGTGGCAAGAAATATACAATTTGGTATCTGAGTTGGTATGGTCGCTGTCTCAGAAATGTGATGTCCTAAAAAATGACAAAAATGAAAAATGAAAAAAAAATCGGCTGAAAATGGAAAGTTTATTAATTGAAATCAACTAAGTAATTAACATAAGTATATCAGTAAATAACAAAACCCGGCTAACGTCGGGACTTAAAACTTATAATGAATAATTATAACATCTTTAAGATTTTTTTCAATTATTATTTTTAATTACAGGCTGGAAAACTAAAACATCGCCTCAAGCACGAGACTGCGCACGAAGGTGGGAGTGGCATTGGCTCTAATTTGAAAAGTATTGTAATTTTAGCCATTTTAATGATACTAATGATGTTTGCTGTACACTGCACTTGGGTCACCAGTAATGCATATTCAAGTCCATCTATTGTACTTGCCTTTCACAATAGTCAAGATGGGTAAGTATCTTTAATTTTAGATTAAAAGAAATTGTTATTATATAATTGAAATTGTTAAAGAAAAAAGAAATTCTTCTGCGATGTGACGCACATAGGAAGTCTAAGTATTTTTTTTTTTTCACAAAATGAGTATGCCACTCTGCTCACTTTTATATATACTTACTTACATAGCCATTTAACCGTTTGTCGGTCTTGACCGTACTCAAAAATCTGTGCAAGTTGCCTCTGCTTTATGCGCATAAACGTCGTGCCGAGTATCCACCGAAGTATGCGTTCGGCATGACCTAAACAGCAATAAGTTGAATTTTAATGTGCCTTTCTATGTCACCGGTGATCGTCATCGATGCAAAGTGGACCATTTATCTCACGGAGTATTTTTACCTCAAGCGCTCCTAAAGCATGATTTGTGACTTGCAGAGAGTTAACTTCTCAATTGCCTATCGATCCCAAAATTACACTTGTTGGCCAGCCTTATTCTCTGTTTGATTTACAGGTTGGTCATTGTTAAAGGTTTATTTGCTGGAACCTTCTTATTTGTTATAAGAAAATACTTCGTTCTGTCCACTAGACTTTCGACGTGACTTCTTGTCCAAATTGGATAAACATTCGTAGATTCTGGCCGATGATATCGATGTCATCAGCTGACGCCAATAACATGACATGAAAATATTTATGAAGTTAGTGCGTTTGACATCGGTTCGAATAATATAAAACATAGTTAAAGAAATCGCATAACAGAGAATCATCTTGTATATAAACTCGCTTGGTATTACATTTTTTTGGAAAGGTCCTTCCCGATTTTCACTAGGCTGTTTATCGCGTCATAATTTGAGAGTATAAAGACAGAAAAGATATATTTGGGTTCATACACTAATATCTTAACTTGTTTCTTGCATTCCTTCCTAACTAAATTCCGACAAATTACTGTTCGTATGTTTACAAAGCACTTCATATTTTTGTATAAATTTAGGTTGGACCATCATCTATGAATGGAATCCATTAAGTTGGTAATATGGCTTTGTCGAACCAATCACTACAGAAGTCTCTATAAGAGTCCAGTAAAGCAAGCTTAAGTTGTCCAGCTAAGCAAGCTTAAACTTTTTTTGTAGTGAATCTCCAGTTGACGGTAGGTAGAATAGTATTATTTTTAAGAGCTTGATCGATTCAGTAGTGTCTTCTTAGTTTCGAAAGCTCGGCATTCCACCATGGGACCGCTTTACCTTTTCTACTTCTACATTTCGGGCACACAATTTCATGGTATGCAATCAAGACTGTCAACTAAATTAGTAAAATCCTTAATTGATTCCACTGAACGAAGTTTCAACAAGATCCTGAAATCGTGTCCAATCCGCTTGAAAGTTTTATTTAAAAAAGGGAAGAATGCCACGAAAGCCACCAATGAAATTTGTGAAGTTTACGGATACGATGCTGTATCAGTTTGTGTAGCACAACAATGGTTCGCTCGCTTCTGTTCTGGAAATTTCGATGTGAAAGATGCACCTCGCTCTGGTCGATGAAATTATGGAAAAGATTGACCAGGGCCGTCATATAAGCAGCCATGACATCGCCAAGGAACTAAACATTATCAAACGGTTTTGAACAATTTAAAAAAGGCTGGCTACAAAAAAAAGCTCGATGTTTGGGTACAGCATGAATTGTCTGTGAAAAATTTAATGGACCGAATTAACATCTGCGATTCCAAAGTTTCAACCAAATAAATCATATGGTTCTCAAGATATCGTTTAACAAGAAAACAGTATTTCTTGTAATAGTGGGCGTGATCATAAGCTGATTGGCTCAAAAATCTAATCAGTTCGTCTAGGTCATAACAGAAACCAGTGTACATATTTTTAAGTAGTAAGCATATTCCTTTTTTTATGATTGCAAAATGATTTTGAGTTGAATTAAGTGCGATATGTGAAGGCAGGATTTCCAAATATTTAGCAGCTAACCGTCACGTAAGCTTGATCTCGTTTAAAAGACCAGCCAACTTTCGAACAACAACAGAAAGTGGTTAAAACTTGCTCTAAACCAGGTTCCATATCTGGTAACACAGACGGAATTTATTTAGATTGCTTTTAAGCAATAACATAGCTCTTCCCGCCTCCTGCTCTATTTCGCCAGGAGGTCATAACGCAATTCGCAAAATATTCCTTAGGACGATTTTTTTCACAACTTAATGTCGCCTGACCAAATTGTCCCACTCCCAATGAGCACTTAGGACAATTTCGTTTCATAGTACCAGGTCTACCGCATCTGTAGCACCTGATACCACTTTGACAGTCTGCTGCGACATGCCCATAACGCTTACAATTAAAGCACTTAAAATCCCTATTTCTCTGATAAGCGGGCTCAAATCTCCTAGTCAACTCCTTCTCTCGTAGAAGAGCATTAACGGCTGCTACCTCTTCATCTGCCGAGACAAACACCAAATCCGGCTCAATAAAATTTTTGGAGCGACTTGTTGGCGGCGGTACAAAAATATTAATGTTTGTACGCACAGCCTCCAACTTGCGCCCAAGCTCAACCAACCCTACGAAGGATTTAGGCTCGGCTAAACCCAGTAGAGTTTGGTAGAAAGGGGTCAAGTTTGACCTAACTAAACCTACTATTCGGCTCTCTGACAAAGGTTCGGATAAACGCCCGAATAGTCCTTTCATCACAGCCACATAAATTCCTATAGACTCACAGCGTGAAGGGACATGCTGGATTTTTCTCCAGTAAATTTAAGCTTCTACTTGTATAATTTTAGATTTTTAACATTCTGAGCATTATCTTTAAATCCAGAAAAGGAGTCAGCTGCCTGTTCAAAATTATTAGAAAAATCCCTAACTTCGTTAAACTCGGCTAACTTTAATAACAAGCTATTCTTTAAATCACTGCGCTCTATTATTTCTTTGGCATTAGTCGGTTTTGACCGACACAATCGACCTAAACTCCACTCGATTTTTGCCAGTACATTTAAAAACTCCTTCTCTGCTAATGCTCCTATTTCTAATAATTTTTCCTCAACCGCTTTTATATATTCCGAAAACTCGAATGGATAATCCGAAAACAAATCGACCGATCCGCGAGCTTCAATCTGCCTCGCAGCTGTTAATATTTTTCGCATGATATCAATAGAAGCTACCGGCAGCCCGCGCGATTCCATTTCGTACTCTAACTCTTCTACGTTAGGACGATAAAAATCCATTTTAAGAAACAAAAAAAATATATTTATAATTTAAATAAAAAATTAAAGTTAAAAAAAATTATAAAATTGCTTTAACAAGAGACCGTCGGTTTTTTTTTTTAATTAAATAAAAAAAACTGTGCGACTTTGGTATATATTACGTTATGGAAATAACAAAAACAATGAGTGATATAATTTACAAACAAAATTTATACAAGGTGGCGCAAAAGAAGTCATCCGATGTTGTTTGGCTCTTATTTTTTTTTCTAAATAAAATCTTCGATTCTGTTTTTTTATTATGTTTATTTAGACCTTTAGAATTAATTGTGTTAAGTCGAGAAGATGATATCGGATAAATGGGCGCCGTCACAATTGATTGCCATACGGGCTCGTTTTATGGCATTTTCTATCACTTCGGCGAGAGTTTCGGGCGATAAATTCTCGCATTCGTGTCGGATATTTTCCTTGAGGGCTTCCAAGGTCTCAGGCTTGTTGATGTAAACACGAGACTTCAAAAAACCCCATAAAAAGAAGTCCGGGAAAGTTAAATCGGGCGATCTGGCGGGCCAGTGCAAATCGCCAAAACGCGAAATTAAGCGACCCGGAAACGCGGCCTTCAGAATGTCGGTTGTGGCTCGTGCAGTGTGTGCTGTTGCTCCGTCCTGTTGGAACCACATGTCCACCAGTCCTAATTCGTCCAGTTCGGGCAGAAAAAACTCGGTCAACATTGCCCTATAGCGCGCACCGTCCACTGTTGTCGTTTGACCCGCGGCGTTCGGCCCGATGACTCCTCCAGCGTGAACAGCGCACCACGCAGTCACTTTGAGCGGGTGTAATGGTTTCTCGTGCATCACTCGCGGATTTTCGGTTCCCCAGAAGCGATAATTTTGCTTGTTCACGTACCCGCTGAGGTGAAAATGAGCCTCATCGCTCATTATGATTTTTGCCAACACCACAGACGAATTGTTACGCAAAAAAATAGACACAATTATTCCGCGTTCTTGGGGAGTGTATCGCTCCATGGCTTATTCACTTGTATTCTGTATCTGTCTAGTCCACAAATGTCAAAACAGATTTGACATTGGCGGCCATTTGCAAAAATGAGAGCATCTTCCAATAGGGTGATTTCTTTTGCGCCACCTTGTATTACCAAAAAAACAAGACAATGTACATACATATATACATATGTTAAATACAAGATAAGTTCTAATTAATAACTTTATAATATAATAAAATACAGAAATTCATAAAAATATTCAAACCAAAAAATAGTAAAAAAAAATAAATTAACCCCACTGTGCAAAAGAAATCCGCACAATAAGCATACACAAAAAATAACCGTACGGTCTATTAAAAAAAACGTAAACACGTCACCAACAACAACAACTGCTAAACACCGCGATCGACTCCTGTCTGCGTTATTGGTAAAAAAAAAAGTCTCGGTTCGACTCCGGTAAAATTAAACGAATTTGAATTACAAAAAAAAAAAATTAAAGCAACAAAAAAAACTAAAGTCCGCAACTGGACAGACACAACAAAAATTTAAAATGTGAAATGCCGTCGGCAAAACAATAACGAAATTTTTCCTTTTTCGAGCCCCAGGATGAGCGCCAATTTATCATGTAATAATTTAGGCCGCAACAATTATTATCACCGGTGATAAAGTAATTTCCTACCTAGCTTAGTCGGAGTAGGGGGCGGGGGTTTAATAAAAAGAAAAAAAACTATCTTTACTATTTATCACGTAATAATTTAGGCCGCGAACAATTTTTATCACCGGTGATAAAGTAATTTCCTACCTAGCTTAGTCGGAGTAGGGGGGCTTGTGCACTCTAGTTGCGGATTCGGCAATAGAGAACCGAATCCTCACACGAATCTTAACGACTAGATTCTTTATTTCACCGTGTTCACGTCTGAACTTGGCTCGAGTGCGAGACGGAAAAAACAAACTAATGACACTATAACACCAAATAGAAATATTTAAATGGTTCTAAACGATCCAAAACAAGTTAAACTATTACTACTAATAATACGGCTCGACTGCCGCGCAAAATATAGCTAAACACTACAAAATAATACTTCCTTAATAAAGCTTTGGCTTAGTTGTTCGCCCTTGGGATTCCTCCTGAATCTCCTCGCACTATTTTAATATACAGGATGCTCTCCTAGCACCAGTAAATCTTCGAAAATTACTTTAAAAAAAAAATCTCATTCGTTCAAACTCGCTGTTCAAAACGAACTCACCAAATCTGCGATCCTTGCAGATTTTGTTCCATTTCCCCAAAAAAAGTGAGAAATGGGCTATCGGCCATTTTAATGCAGAGAGTACGGTTTACAACAAACCAGAGTCAGTATGAGGTGACCTGCCAAGAACCATGTACGAAAATTCCCAAAATGGGGATTTCTATGAAATTCTGGCAAAGTATAGACCTCGCTCCCACCAAATCAAAAATGAACTTTGGAGGCATCTGTGCATGGTCGGCGTCATTCTTGGCTCCACAAGGGGCATAAAAACGAGGGAACAAACAAAACTTTTATAAGTTTAATTTGACATAAACTTGTCCTCGTCTTGTTCGTATTTGGTCACGACTGTCTGTCTCGTTCGTAAATTGCTGGATACTAACATACACGTTTTAGAAAAAGGAGAAATCCAAAAAAAAATTGTATATGATACAATTAAGCAACCTTATTGGGAATATTATTCTGGTAACTTTTATTTACCACTACACTATTTTAGTGTTCTAAGCCCATTAACTTATTAAAAATCTAAGAGCTGTTTTAGACCGCGACAAGTATAAGATTAAATATAAAATAAAATTTAATAAAATTTAAGTTGGTAAATGTTCCAGTGTGGTCACGTTTCATCGAGGCAGGAGGCAGTGCATCCGAAACGTCCAGAGACGAGGAAGCACATTACCAAGCCCGGAAATTGACCACCACGTTTTATAGTGAAGTTATATTGGATGCAAACATTTTTTTTGGAGATACGAGGTTTTGAAGTTATATATACCCCTTATTCCACCCCTACAATAAAGTCAAACAAAGTAGTAAGTTTTTAAAAAAAATCGAAAATCAACAAATACTGATGGCATAAGAGCTTCGCATAGGCATCCCTGGTTAGAGAATTTTCCTAACCAAATCAATAAGAGAACTCCATATAAAACAAAAAAAGATATTCCATCAATAAAAAGAGCCGCTCCAAGTATGCTAAGAATTTACATCTGGTAACGTCGTTGCCAATTATTATATTTAAATATTTTTTTGGAATTTGGTAGTTACCACCAAAAGTTTTGTTTTTGTATTGCCGCATAAAAATGTGCGAATTGTGTTAAATTCTCTTAAAAATTAAACGATGGATCCTGCAAGCAGAATATTATTACTCATTATTATTATTAGTATATAATTGATTTTTTTATTTAACATATTTTTTGTGAGTGAGAGGCGCAAATAAGAAACCAGGTGTTTATTTAAGTGCCCCTTATTTTTTTCTTTTACGTCCATGCACCAAATGAGCTCATTAGGGTTATGTATGATAATTTTTACTCTCGGACAAACTTCGTTTGAGACCCCCCTTTAAGTATTATTAAGCCAATCACTTTTTTTCTTCTAATTTTCAGTTTTTTTTTTGGTATATTTACCTTCAAATGGTCATCTTCATGATTGTTTTGTTGTTATATTTTCTATAAACAAAAAGATACAATGGACGTGGTTAAAAATAGGTAAAAAACATTAATCATAATTCTATTAAGTCGGTGTTTTTATAAAGTATTTATACTCTATGATAGCACAGGTAGGGTGGGTCACATTAGGGGGGACCGACAAATCCTTTCTCTCTTTTAAATCCACTGCATTTTGTTTATTTTTTGGGGATTTTCGTTATTTCTGTTTTGTAAATAATTTTTGATTGTAAGTTTTGATTCTTTGTTTTGAGTAGGTAAAAATAAATTAAGTTTGTCCACCTCGAAATTGTATCGCGGGTTGTATGCCCCACGCCCAGTGCAATGAGCTACCTGGAGGTCCATACCATTTACGATACGAAAAAGGATTGGTAACAACGTTTGTGGCTAAACAGACAACATTGAGTTTTACTGGCGTTAAATCCGAAATAATGTTTAGATCTTCAAGGAGTGAGGCATTCATATTACGTCGTTTAGTCATAACATCCCCAGAGCTAGGACGTTTTTTTAAGGAATATGAATACCAAATGTTACTGCCTTGCTAATTCTGGGGCCTGAGCAGGTATAGTTGAAACTTTTTAAGAATTTTAATTCGAACTGAACTTGGGCACCCTGAAACTTTAATTGGTAATGAACAAATTTATAATGTTATTGTTACAGCTCATGCATTCCGATTGACGGTTTCATCTACAATTGACATTTTTAATGTACAGTATGTAGAAAAAATATGTTTCCAAACTATTAATAATAATAAAAAGGCGAAAATGTTTTCTGTTTATTGATATTTTAACAAAAATATTAGTTTATTTTAAATGTTATTTTCATGAATTAAAAAAAAAACAATTCAGAAATACATTAAACTTTTTCAAATGTTCACAAAAAATAAAAATATTTAGTTAACTTTAAATTTTATGTGGGAAAAGTAAGTTTCCAAAGTACTTAGTATTCGCAAAGGCCACCATTTCCAAGTGACATTTTTGCAAGACGGTCTTTTATGCTATCTACCAACATTTTACAATCTTCTGGACTAAATTGGCTCCAATTATATTAAATAAAATCCTCCAATTGATCCAAAGTTTGTGGCGCTGCCTCAGAAATTCGAATTTTAAGCAATGCCCATGCATTTTCTATAGGTGAAAGGTCGGGGCTTTGTGGCGGCCATTTTAAAATGTTAATACTATTGTCACCGTGATATTTTAATACTATTTTGGCCGTATGAATGGGTGCATTGTCCTGTTGGAAGACAGAATCAGGATATATCAAGCGATTTCCTTCTGGTATTGCAGTCTCTTCCAATATTTTTAAGTATACTTCGGCATTCACCTTTCCTTGTAATACTACTATTCCACCAGTACCTTGAGCGGAGAGGCAACCCCAGGTCATTAGACCTCTGTCCACTGACTTCACAGTAGGTAGAGTGCACTTGTAAGAAAGTGCATCCCCAACATTGCGCCACACATGGACCATTCCATGGGAATATCTCAATTGAATCAAAGACTCATCGGTCCATAACACATTATATCAAAATTCTCGAGATTTTAAAATGTGTTCTTTATAAAACAACATTCGTTTTTTAATGTTAACTTTGCTTAAATAGGGAACTTTTCGTGCAACCCGTCCATGCTTTCCGCTTTCTCGAAGTCGATTCGGCTAACAGTTGTGAACGAATTTTTGGCACAGATTTCAATGGATTGGCTTCCGATATTTCAATGATACGTCTATCAAGACTTGTGGTAGTAATTTTAGGACGTCCTTGCCATTTTTTGCACATACTCTTCCTACTGTTTCATACGCGAAGACGGCTTTACGTATTGCAGTATGCGATTTCGAAAATTTTCCCGCTATGTACCGCAGAGTACGACCATCTACACATTGTAGGTTGATGTAATTTCGTCGAGTTTGCACTACAAGGATTTCTCTGTACTGTGTTATGATTTTTGAGGTTGTGGTAATCAAATCTAAAACCATGAAAGCGGACTGACTATCAGATAGGATTGCATTATTAGTTTTTTGAGCCTTGAAAACAATTCACCTTCGTGGTGAAAGCTTTTTATGACTACTGTGACTGAAATGTGAAAGAAGAAGAGAAAAATGGAAAATATTTTTTTTTTTCATTAAGATTCCACATTGATGCTATAGAATCCTTTCCTATTCATGTAAAGGCTGAGTTGGTTACTTGCATCGTTTGCTGGTGGTGAAATTATGCTAATGGGTCGCTGCTGTCTCGCAGATGCTTTGAAAGTCGCCTCCTTTCAACAACTTCTTTTTTTTGCAAGAATCGCGGCGTAAACCACCAAAAACTCCTCCATTTGTATTGAAAATAAAATTTATTTTTGTTACCTGCTTCACTGTCCGTCACTGTTTTATAATGAATTGTGGCTCCAAGTTCCAAAAAAACATTTTTAAATTTGTCAGAATACCAAATGCAATCAATTGTCACCTTCGTATCAATTGATACTGTGGTGACTATTGTTACTGCGCCAGAATAGGTCTGTTACTAAAAATCTTCGGGAGTGAGAGGACTAAAATTCTTCTCGAAAGACATTGTAGGGATAGTATAGTTGGTTTTAACCTCTATTTGTGGCCTATCTTTCTAGCGTCGAGCTTCCCTTAACACTCATGCTGATCTTTTTTTGTTCTGATGTATGCTTTACCCAGAGCTTACCTCGATAACATGGATAACATATTTGCTGAACGTGAAAAATTCTAAAATTAGAAGAAGACATCCTATCGAAATTCTTGCATATGTATTAGAATACTTTTATATATGTAAACTAACACATATAAGGAACTATCAAATCAATTCAGTGGCGATTAAAAATCTGCGAATGTGTATCCAAATAAAAATCAATAAACGATTTTTACGAATACGATAATACGAAATTATATCATGTGATTATTTAATAGTTTGTTTTCAAAAAACATATTCAATTTTTTAATGTTATAGTTATCAGTTAAGGTACATTCGTCTATCGTCTTTCTAGCTCATAAACAATATATCGTTACTGTTATGTAGCGACAATGTACCTTAAGTACAGTAGCAATGTTAAAAGCCCTCCGGGTAATGGATTTTCCCTCTTAGAAGGTAAAAAAATTATTAAATCTGAGATTGTATAGGCACTGTCGACAACTTTCCCAATCCACATTCTGTGGCCTAGTTAGAATGAATATTAAGCCAATTCTGCATTATGTCTTTAATGACAGAAGGATATTTACCAGTGATGGCTATAGCAACACCATCAGCATACGCGATCACTGTGTATCCCGCCCTTTCCAGGTTTAGTAGAAGTGTGTTTACCGTTAGGTTCCATAAGAGAGGAGAGAGGACTCCACCCTGAGGTGTTAATTATACCCGTAAGCATATGCGCTATCAATGCTCTCAAAGCTAAATTCACTCCAAGATCAGCCAATGCACTGGTAATGGCATAAGGTTCAATGTTGTTAAAGGCACCTTCTATTAAAGAAAAGCTACCATGGTAAATTCTCTTAAATGTAAAATTTTTCTAGAATATAGACTTAGGAGTGTAGTGAGGTTTCCACAGATTTACGCTTTAAGTAGGTATGTTGACAATTCTATAATGATCTATTTACCAGTTTCTGCCTGAGGTAGAGATATAATAACCTTTTTAGAATTTTCAACAATAAGGAGGAAAGACTAATTAGTCTAAGATCCTTGGGATGAACATGTGAGCATATTGCCGTCTTCTGTATAAAAAGTACCCTCACCTGTTTCCACAATCTGGGAATGTTATTAAGATCAGGAATATTTAAAATTTCGCTACATTTTTTATTACATATTTTTATAAGTTACGTGTAGTACATATATTTAGTTCATTAAATACAAAATTAAAAAAAAAAAATCAGCCATGGTCGTAACATGGCTGAAAAGGCAACTCGATATTTATCGCAATCGGTTGAATGGTTTAGACGGGTATAGGGTACAAAGAAATAAAGAAATATACATTTATTTTTATATATATATAGATAGAATATATTACTTTTTATTTTTTTATTTTAAGATCTCGAAATATTTTGGATGACTTCCGTGAAGCTTACTATTGGCTTTCGCAAAACACTGCTGATGATGCTAGAATAATGTCATGGTGGGATTACGGATATCAAATAGCTGGTATGGCAAACCGGACAACGCTTGTTGATAATAATACTTGGAATAATAGTCACATTGCCTTGGTTGGAAAAGCAATGTCTTCAACGGAGGAAAAGTCTTATGAAATAATGACATCTCTCGATGTTGACTATGTTCTTGTAATATTTGGTGGTGTTATCGGATATTCTGGTGATGATATAAACAAATTCCTATGGATGGTTCGAATTGCTGAAGGTGAACATCCTAAAGATATCAAGGAGAGCGATTATTTTACTGATCGAGGCGAATTTCGTGTTGATTCTGAAGGTGCCCCAGCACTCTTGAATTGTTTAATGTACAAACTTAGCTATTACCGTTTTGGTGAGCTTAAATTAGACTACAGGTAAGAAATTATTTTTAAAGTATAATATGTTTAAATACGCTCTAATAACTAGGGAGGTGTTCTCGGAAATTATAATTTTAAGTTGCAACTTATTACTATAATCGTTTTTTTTTTGCTTATTTTGGTCTTCTAACGAGAATATTTAAAAAAAATAGATTTTTTTTGTATTGAAAATAATTCTGTAAATTCAATACATAATCCAAAACAAAGAATATTAATTATTTATTCAGGCCAACGATAAACAATAAAATCAAACAGGTTATATGGGTGGTCGGAAAAGTCTTGCCGTTGGAGTCGTCTATCTCCAGTGCTACCAATCACATTGTGTCATACCATATGATGTTGGAAAGGTGATACAGACGATGCTGTATCAGTTCGTATAGCACAACAATGGTTTGCTCGTTTCCGTTCTGGAAATTTCGATGTGAAAGATGC
Source organism: Suillia variegata (assembly GCA_949127995.1). Taxonomy (NCBI): domain Eukaryota; kingdom Metazoa; phylum Arthropoda; class Insecta; order Diptera; family Heleomyzidae; genus Suillia; species Suillia variegata. Next base: position 26,652,118 of record OX421843.1, on the reverse strand, counting down.
ACCTCGCTCTGATCGACCTATCGTTGAAAAAGTCGATGAAATTATGGAAAAGATTGACCAGGACTGTCACATAAGCAGCCATGACATCGCCAAGGAACTAAACTTTCATCATCAAACGTTTTTGAACAATTTAAAAAAGGCTGGCTACAAAAAGAAGCTCGATGTTTGGGTACCACATGAATTGTCTGTGAAAAATTTAATGGGCCAAATTAACATCTGCGATTCTTTGCTGAAACGAAACAAAATCGAACCATTTCTTAAGCGAATGGTAAAAAGTGGATCAAATATGACAATAATGTGCGAAAAAGATCATGGTGCAAGCGTGGTGAAGCTCAACAAATGATCACAAAGCCAGGATTGACGCCTCGAAATGTTTAGCTGAGTGTTTGGTGGAATTGGAAAGCAATCATCCACTATGAACTTCTCCAGCCTGGTCAAACGATTGATTCTACACTTTACTGTCAACTGATAAAATTGAAGCAAGCTATCGAAAAAAAACGGCCAGAACTGATCAACAGAAAGGGCGTCGTCTTCCATCATAACAACGCTAGACCACACACATCTTTGATGACTCTGCAAAAACTGGGAGAACTTGGCTGGGAAGTTTTGATGCATCCACCATATAGCGCTGACATTGCCTGTGAAAATTACTTGATGCAGTTTTTCGCCGAAAAGCACAAAAATTTTACACTGATGGAATAATGTCTCTAGCGGAAAAATTGCAAAAGGTGGTCGACCAAAATGGTACATATTTGGTTCAATAAAGTTCATTATAAATATAAAAAAAAAATGAGTTGAAGTTTGATTAGAAATACCAAAAGACTTTTCCGACCAACCAATATATACTTAAAATTAAAATAATACTTAAAATTAAAAATAAGATTTACTTATGATATTTTTAAAAAGCCATTTAGAAAGCTAAAAATAAATTTCATTATAACAAGCTAGATTATTATATTCAATTAGAGACCTCACAAGTGGCTGATTTAAGGTATAATTAGTTTTGAAATGTTTTGCATAGAAAATCATATTATGACGAGTAAATCTAATTATACAAGGTGGCGCAAAAGAAGTCATCCCATGTTGTTTGGCTCTTATTTTTTTTCTAAATAAAAAACTTCGATTCTGTTTATTTAGACCTTTAGAATTAATTGTGTTAAGTCGAGAAGATGATATCGGATAAATGGGCGCCGTCACAATTGATTGCCATACGGGCTCGTTTTATGGCATTTTCCATCACTTCGGCGAGAGTTTCGGGCGATAAATTCTCGCATTCGTGTCGGATATTTTCCTTGAGGGCTTCCAAGGTCTCAGGCTTGTTGATGTAAACACGAGACTTCAAAAAACCCCATAAAAAGAAGTCCGGGACCGTTAAATCGGGCGATCTGGCGGGCCAGTGCAAATCGCCAAAACGCGAAATTAAGCGACCCGGAAACGCGGCCTTCAGAATGTCGGTTGTGTCTCGTGCAGTGTGTGCTGTTGCTCCGTCCTGTTGGAACCACATGTCCACCAATCCTAATTCGTCCAGTTCGGGCAGAAAAAACTCGGTCAACATTGCCCTATAGCGCGCACCGTCCACTGTTGTCGTTTGACCCGCGGCGTTCGGCCCGATGACTCCTCCAGCGTGAACAGCGCACCACGCAGTCACTTTGAGCGGGTGTAATGGTTTCTCGTGCATCACTCGCGGATTTTCGGTTCCCCAGAAGCGATAATTTTGCTTGTTCACGTACCCGCTGAGGTGAAAATGAGCCTCATCGCTCATTATGATTTTTGCCAACACCACAGACGAATTGTTACGCAAAAAAATAGACACAATTGTTCCGCGTTCTTGGGGAGTGTATCGCTCCATGGCTTATTCACTTGTATTCTGTATCTGTCTAGTCCACAAATGTCAAAACAGATTTGACATTGGCGGCCATTTGCAAAAATGAGAGCATCTTCCAATGGGGTGATTAATTTTGCGCCACCCTGTATTAAAAAAATTTAGCTGACTTAACAAATTTAAACAATCAATATTAAAAAATTAATTATACGCCAGTTAACGACTTAAGGTCTATAAGCAAGCAACGGAACCTATATGAAGGAATAGGCTCATTCAAATTTAAAGAAAAAAGCGAAAATTTTAAATTTGTTTCGATTTTTTTCAAGTCTATATGAACTAAAAACAAGGATTCCAAATAATCGCAGCATATTCTAATCTTGACCTCAAAAATGTTGTAAATAGAAGCTTGTAAGTAAAGGATTTTTCAATAAGAGCGCTACAAAAGTTTTTTTTAATAAAGCAAAAACTGTTTTGGATATCAATGAAATTCTTTATTCCTGTGAAAGTACATTTGTTGTCATTATGTATGGAACTCGATTTCATTTGCATGGCCACCACGGACACGCTTGCATAAGTCTAGACGCTGAACCCAATTTTCGACGGTTTTCAAGCATAAATCGGCCGATACTGCTGCAATTTCACGTTCGATATTCGTACGAAGTTCATCAATCGTCGCTGGATTGTTGGCATAGGCCATAGACTTGACGTAGCCCCACAGGAAATAGTCTAATGGCGTCAAATCGCACGACCGAGGCGGCCAATCGACTGGGCCATTTCGTGAGATAACACGTCTACCAAACATAGTTTCCAATAAATTGATTGTGACATTCGCTGTGTAGCTTGATGCGCCGTCCTGTTGGAACCACATGTCTTCCAAGTCCATATCATCCAATTGGGGCCAAAAATATTCGGTTATCATTGAACGGTAGCGATTCCCATTTACAGTAACGTGCCGGTCTTAATCATCACGGAAGAAGTACGGCCCAATGACGCCGCCGGCCCATAAACCGCACCAAACCGTAATTTTTTCGGGATACAATGATAACTCATGGAGTACGTGTGGATTGCTGCCTGACCAAAAACGCATATTTTGCTTATTGACGTAGCTATTCAGCCAGAAATGAGCCTCATTGCTGAATATGATTTTTCGATGAAAATCCGAATCATTTTCAAGTTGTTGCTCAGCCCAATTCACAAACATACGACGCTTCTGGTGGTCAAGCGGCTTCAGTTCTTGCGTCAATTTGATCTTTTAATGATGTAGGCCAAGATCTTTTCGCAAAATTCGCCACAACGACGTTACAGAGATGCCCAACGCTTGAGAATGACGTGTGAGAGACACATTTGGGCTTTCTTGAACTGAAGCCTCAGCGGCAGCAATATTCTCGACACTAAGGGCACTTCTTTGTCTCACTGACACGGGCATATTTTGTACTGTGCCTGTGGATTACAATTTTTCCACTAGACGCTCAATTGTTGATCTGGTAGGAGGATTATGACGACCATAAATTGGACGTAGCGCTCTTAAAGTTGAGGCCACTGACTCCGAATTTCGGTAGTAAAGTTTAATAATTTCGACTCGTTGTTGGCTCGTATATCTTTCCACGATGAAATGGCAAACATTCCTGAAGATGGCGTCGTTTGCTGTCCCTAGCAAGCAAAACACCCAGATCCAACATTTCATTTAAAACTTTGAAACGCGTTAATTTAGAAAACGTTATGTGAAAGCACTTTTTAACATAACTTAACACCAAGTGTTTAATCTATGAAAATCGTTTTGCAAATCTAAAAAATCATTTATACAGCGAACTTTTAAGAATATCTTCAAATCGTCAGCATAAAGAAGATAAATTGGGGAACACCAAGGATTTAATATTATCTACAGGGTGCGCCATCTTTTGCGATAGCATTTTTATTATTATTTTTGGCTTAAGAACTAACAATAAGTTTTTTAAAATCTTAAAACTAAACGATACATTACACTTCTAAGGTAACTGTAGTTGATAAATAATTGTAAATTTCATAAAATTAGGGGATAACAAGAATAAAAGATAACATAAATGAATTACAAATTCAGAATAAAACATAAATTGCATATACAAATTTATATTCGAAGAAAGCCAATGCGATCTAACGCATCATAGGGCCTTAGGTGGATGAGTTAACATTTTCGGAGATAACATTTGAAATTTGAATAGATCCGCCATTTTTTGACGTATTGACATATATAGTGGCTTATTCGAAGCGTCATTTCATTCTATTTTGTGCCATGAATCAACTAATACCGATACAACGAGCAGAAATTGTCAAATTGCATTTTGAAAATGGGTCCTCATTCGTTTCAACAACAAGCAACTTTTCACCGCAATCCACTCAGAGCTTTGATTATTAGACTCGGAAGTAAACGCAGGTGGTTGTGGGACTTTCGAATAAGCATTGCAAAGCTGCAGTAGTAGGTGAGAGCAGAGAGCATAGTGGTCGAACGGGCACCCGCAGTGCGACAAGGGCGATATCAGTAGTAGATTAGCAGTAAGAGTAGGCACATTATTATCAGCAGCAGCGATTGATGAGTATGAAAGCTTTTTTGTTTCGAATTATTTGTAAGATTTGAAGAAACATTATTTTTTAGAGCCATCGCGGAATATTTCAGATATTAGATTATTATCGCACAATTTAAGTTGCATTGATTGTAAATATACTTGCAAGCAATCAATTTACTCAGTAAGAGATTTTTTGTCTTCTTGTTGGGAAGTTATTAAAGTGAGAGCACGAGCATTTTCACTTCTCAAAGCAATAATGTCTTTAAGCACGGTTCGTAATATAATTTCAAGCTTATCGATTTTATGATTTTGTTGTTGTAGAGAAGATGTATTAGATTGTTGTAGTTGTTGTTTAGGAGAGATTGTTGTATTGCAACCCATTGGAATTGCCGATAACCGTAGCATTTACGAACGAGTTGGCTATTAACGGAGGCGTACGAATTGATCTTCGGCTCGCAGCCGCCTTCAAAAATAAGGCGTATTATTTTTTTGTAAATATTCCAAGTCAGCATTTGAAATGAAAAATCTCTTTGCATTTGAGTCTTAAACTGTCTACGGTCAACTTTAAGACCGCATACACAAGGCATGGTTAAGCACGAGAGATTATCAGTTGAGAAATAAAAAAGTGTCCCAGTTTAAAAGACTTGTTTAACTTTCGCACTTATATAAAAATTCAAAATGTATTAACATCAACACGGAGCAAATTAAAAACATTACCGATCAGCATGAGAGCGCGCAACGAAATTAGCTGTAAAAAAGTCGATTTTTTTCAAGTTGGCGCTTCATTTAAATTTGTCGCTCATATACAACATTCCTTACGAAATTTGATGAGTCCCCTTGGATATGATGTTGTATGGTTTCTTCTTTGCTTTATTCGTATAAATCTGATAATATTAAGATATTTTTATCCACTTTCCTTTTATTCATTTACGTTAATTTATTTTAGGGGACCAGCAGGTTACGATAGAACTCGTAATGCTGTTATTGGAAACAAGGATTTCAAACTTACATATTTGGAAGAGGCTTACACTACAGAACATTGGCTAGTTCGTATATACCGTGTTAGAAAAGAGCATGAGTTTAATCGACCATCACTAAAACTGGAAGAAAGAAATGTTGTACCAACAAACTACATATCGAGAAAAGTAAATTAAATTAGAATTTTGGTAACAATATAACTCATAATATATATATTTGTATATTTATAGAACTCTAAACGTCGCAAGGGCTTCATCAAGAACAGACCTGTTGTTGTGAAAGGTAAACGTGCTCGTAAATGAACATTTAGGCCAATAACTACAATGAATACAACAATATTTAACATATGTATGGATTTAAAAATTTGTATTTATTTTTTGTTAATATTTATTATTCTAAAATAAATATTAATTAATAATTATTTTGTGTAAAAAAAAATATTTGGAGCAACCACCCTGATACAACACCAGCACAAGTAGCATTACTAATGCTGTTTTAATACCCCAATCTCCTGAATAAAGGGTTGTAGTTATTGTAGTTGTTGTAGTTGTTCAGTGTCCAGTGCAGATGTATGTGATACGCACGATATCACAGCGTTGCATCTCGGTTGATTATAGTGTGTCCAAGTCTTTTTTCGCAATCACGCGCCCAGCGGCATTGTGTTTGGCTTTATTGAGAAAAATTAAAAAGGTATCAGATTTGACTTTACTATAGATACAAGAACTGGAACAGCTAGTCCCGGTGCCAGCGTACAGCTCTTTCTTTGCCCTCTATGTTCCTGTGTCTTGAAAACCAGATGAGGTTGATTCTGTATATGTCAAGTTCATTGCTGTATTGGAGAACAAGTATTGATTTTAAAAAAGTTGCAGATAATGCATTAATGGTTATCTGACTGTCGGAGAAAATGGCTGTTTCTTATAAAACAGGTTGTACTAAAAATGTTACAGGATTCTTGGCTGTCAGTTTCGCTTGGAACACACTGGCTTTATTCATAAGCCTTAGGTGTTTAGTAAAAAAAAACACCTGGAGTTATACAGAAGATTCCAGTACCAACTCCGCAGCTCATAACCAAATCGAAGTTGCCGATTTCAGAAAAAAGCTGATTTGCCCCGGTAGCATTCGATCATGGGATACCGGCACTGTAGATTAATATCATATCACCAGGAAACGTGTGGTGCAATACAGGATCAGCGTTGTACGCACACACATATTGTATAAGTACACACGCACAAACCGCAGTTACAAATGAAATTGCTATTTTTTACAAGAAGTAATTAATATTATTAAGAAAGAGTAAGTCGCATTTCGGTAGATAACATTATTTATTGACTGCGAAAAAGATACTGACAAAGCTTAACTTAACTAATGAATGACCAAAAAGGAATGTTACAGTTGCAAGTGGAGATAATAAAGATAATTAGTTGAGGTGTTGCCACATCTACCTATACTTACTTATATATACAAATGAATTCTTCTTTCTTTCTTTCTTTCTTTCTTTCTTTCTTTCTTTCTTTCTTTGTCTAAACCATTCATCCGATTGTGATGAAATTTTGGGGAGCTGCTGTGCTCACGCCAACTTAGGTTTAGGGCAAAGAAAATTTTGCCACGTCCACTTATTATGCCCACAATTTGTAAAACTAAGTTAACTTCAACAAAAATGCCACTTACAAAAAAATGTTAGCAGAACTTCCTGGTACTCCCGTTAGTAAGCGAAACTTCCCGGTACTTCCCGTTGTATCGATTCTGAGTTATGGCGGTGAAATTATCGGCAGATACCATACAAACTCAGAAACAAAATCTGAAATTTTAAGGAGCAATATTAGCAATGTCATCGTATATTTTCACTTAATTAAACAAAATGTGGGCGTGGCAGATTTTGTATATCCTGTTACTCTTCCCGGTGCATCCTGTTACATGTTTTCTATATAGCGCATCAAGTTCCTGAGCAATGATGGGAGGCGTAAAATTGATCCACCCTTTTTGAAAGTGGTCGTTAAATTGATCCAACCTCGCCCATTTTTGGGGAAGTTATCGACAGTGCCAATACAAATTCAGATACCAAATTTCAGATTTTTAGGAGCAATATTAGCCACGTTATCGCATATTTTCTATTTTTTTCAAAGTGGGCGTTAAATTGATCCAACCTCGCCCATTTTTGGGGAAGTTATCGACAGTGTCTATACAAACTCAGATACAAAATTTCAGATTTTTTGGAGCAACATTAGCGAAATAATCGAATATTTTAACTTATTTTTACAAATTGTGGGCGTAATAGGTGGGCGTGGCAAAATTTTCTTTGCCCTAAACATAAGTTGACGCGAGCACAGCAACTCCCCAAAATTTCATTACAATCGGATGATTGATTTAGACGCGCATAGGGGACAAAGATAGAAAATTTATTTTTTATATATATAGATTAATTTAAATAATGATAATGGTAAAAAAATGCTAGTTTATACATTTTGTATCATGGTCTATTGGCTTTTCAATAAAATTATTTGCATCATGAAACACCCCTTTCTAAAAAGTGGGCGTCAGTTAAAAAACTTACTACTTATGGACCTTTACAAAAACCAAAAAATTAAACATTAAAAAGAATGCTAAGCTAAGTTCATGTAATAAATTCTCATTTTTGAAATTATTTATATGACCGGAAGATGTCCCACAAGTATGGTGATGATCAATGGCCTCTTCCCTACAAATCAATTTTGAAAAAAGTTAAATTGTTTTATTTTTCTATTTTTATTTATGTCGTATTTTTGTTTCTTTTTTCGGCAACAAACTTATTGTCAGTTATTTTAGACAATCGCTTGCTCAAAGAATTACATTTTAAGTGTAAACGTGCAATAAGTGTAAAACTGGGTGAAAAGGTCGCCGAAGATTGATTTAATCTTTATATTAAAAAAACTTTGACGTTTAAGGAGATGGAAGAGATACTAACGCGAGCAAATCTGATGAAGACGATATTGTACATGTAACTGTTCTTCCACAAGACAATTCAAATCAGTTGACAGATCAAGAGAATATCGATGACAGAATTATTTTTTATGAGAAAATATGTATTACTATATTCGCAGTAAGGATATTTGTGGTCCTTCTGTAATGTGGCGTGCTAGTGAATCTGGTGATTATAATTATGAAAAACCAAATAGCTCAAATAATTCTCCTGTATAAATAACTCCATCGACATCTATAAAAAAAAGACAAAAGAGCAAGGCAAGCCGACCGCACATTTAAAGCCAGTCCCTAGTCCTTTAGAAAAAAATTTGTACAGAGAAATTAAGGATTATTTACATATTATTCTTGTTTTATGATGGATGTAGATGCGATTTTAATCGAAACTAGTAAGGGAATTATCTTTGGCCATTTTGAAGCTTAATTACCCTACACCGCAGAGATAAAAATATGTGGAGATTACAAGAGTACAAGTACTCTAAATCGATTCCACCTGTTTTTAGATGTTTTTTATTCGTTCCAAAATGTTTAAACATTAAATATAACTTAGATAATTGCAACTTTTTTTTATAAATTTTTTCCGGCAAAAAAGGTTAAGTTTGTTCAAAAGATAGTTTTTGTCCGATCTTGTTCATCTTAAAACTTTACTTGGCGAATAGGAGCTTACATAACAAATTTCAAGAATATATCTCTTAGATTTTAGATGTATTAGCTAAAACAGACGAACATACAGACCTTCAGACTAAAAAACTGACTGACTTTGTATAACCTACTCAAAATTTTACGCTTTTCATATATATGTGTATTTATACACATATAATACCTACCACCCCTCCATAATATTGGTTTTAAAAAAAAATAACTGAAATTTTCGGTACGATAAGGGTTAACAAGAAATCATTTTTTTTGTTCTGTGAGGTATTTAGGTCAAAAATGAGTTCGTCTTGGGCATAAGAGCAACCAGTGTACACTGTAAATATCAGCTTAATATCTTTAAAAGTTTTTCATTACATAAGTTAACACGACCACTCAGCAACAAAGTGGTTGCAAAGTGAAACACGCGTAATGGTCGTGTTCATAGTGCACTATCAGCAGTTCTTGCGGGTGACCTAATATTTTGATTGACAACTATGTTGAGGACATTGCTCCGTCTAATCGATATTAATAATAACACCATGCAATGTCAGCAGTTTGTTGTCTTTTGGACATTTTAGTTTTAAGTAATTTTGTATAATAGAATTAAGTTGTATTTGGATGAGTGAACTGATCGGTCTTCGATCAAAATTAAATAATTAAAAAATAAGAAACGTTTTAATTGGCTTCCAATGTACTAATTGTTACCTTCGTCACCGACGTCAGCGAAAAAATAAAGCAGTAAGTCAACGCCGACAGCAGCAAAAATAACTAACTATACTAATTAGATAAAAACATGTAAATAGAGTGCTCATTGACATCTTTTTTAATTTTTGCGAGAAAAAAAAATTTTGAGTGGCAAAATAAAGCTCGTTTTATCTGACAATTAGTTTTTTTTATTGTTTTTTTATTCTAGTTTGGTTGGAGAAGCAATTGCATTTTGTCCCACAGTCAGTATAAAATTTAGGGAGGTTGAATTAGAAGTATATCAACCCCAAGTTAAACTTTTCTCAGCCAAGTGTTGAAGGTATATTGGTGATTTTTATTTTTAAAGTAAAAAAAATCTTGATAACGAGAAAATTTCAAAAATCGATTATTGCTTCTTTCAAAAAATCTACGACCGATAAGATTGAATCAATATTTTTAGATTTAAGTAAATCCAACAGATTATTAATTTAGAAAAAAACAAATGATTTTCGACAAATAAAGATCTGATGCTGAAGGCTTTCGCGAACACTGCAAATTTCACACATATTAGAATCAACGGATGGTATGCAAGTAGGTTTTGTTATAAGAATGTCCAGCTAACAATATATTTATTGATTTTATTTCAAGGGCATCAAGCTTCGAGCCCTAATGCCATGGCCTTGCAGGAATGTTTTTATATATTTCAAAAAAATGTTTGACTTTATGTTCCGAGACCGACCTGTCTATATCTTGTGTTCCATTCATCCAATAAAAGCTTATGAATTTGTCGCATAGCCTCATTAGGCGTTAGATCAAAATCAACAGGTGTGCCAACAGACGCATCATGTTTAACAAAAAAATCAACTCTTTCATTGAAATAAACGCCGACGTGACTGGGCGTCCAAACAAAGTGCACACACTCATTAAATGATCTGCTTATTCGATCAAGGATCAAAGCGACCAAATGAGAATCAGTATTTATTTTATTTTTTAATAGTAAACACGCTCCCAAACTATCAGTAACAATTACTACTTTTTTGCAACTGTCCTCACAGGTGATCTCTATTGCTTTTTTGATAGCCACAAGCTCACCTGATAAGAATGAAAATTTTTTTCCAACTTTAAATATAAAGTTATGTTAATTTGAAACATTAAAAACAGCACAACCAGTTAAAGCATCTGCCACTGACGCATCCGTAGCAAAAACATTAAAATCATTATTCTTATAAAAATCCAATTTTTCATAATAAATTGCATTTAATTGATCAGAGTTGAAATTTTTTTTGCTTGTTTGAAGCAAATTTAGAACAAAAATACATTTTGTGGAAAATTTTAAACTGTTTTTAAAATTTGTGCTATCAAAAATCTGCTTAATCTTGAAATATACAAAACTGTAGTTGGAGTTGAGTCTTGGAGAGTTAACAATTGACATATAAGCTTCATTGTTATACAAAGCTAATTTTAAATAAGAAAAACGGCACGCTCTTTAGGAGGTAATTCATTAGCCAGAAAATAAATAATTTGAATTGGAGTTGACGGAGTAAGACCCAAACATCTACGTTGCGTAGAATTTTTAAAAGTCTGTATTTTATTATCAATACTCTTTGGTGAATGAGCCGACGTGGTTCGGGCATATTCAACCTTAGATCGAACAAAACTTTTATAAAAATTAAGACCAATTTGAGGTTTAAGCCCTCCCTTGACTAATGTCAAGATCTTTAAAATACTAGCGCTTTTCGGAGTTTCATAAATAATGCGAGAATAATGTTCTTTTACAGTTAAACTTGAATTAATTGTTCTGCCCAAAAAATTAAAGAATCAACCTGTTTAACATTGTTAATATTTATTAACATTTTTTTCCGACCACCTTAAGCTAAAAAAATTGATTTTGTATTCTCAGAGTTAAATTTTAAATTTAATACAGCACACATGCTTTTGAAATCATTAAGTTTATCTTTAAGGTTATCTTCAGCGAATTAAAAAATCATTGTCTTCCTGTCTTCAAGTGAATGTAAGTCAGCATTGTAAAAATTAAATAGCAGCGGACTCAAACAACTTAGAGCAATTGGGCGAAAGTTATGGTAATCGTCAAGATTTTTACCACGTTTTGGTATTGGTACAATTTTGATGATTCGCCAGGAATGCCATTTCACAATTTTCAGGTGTTGCATATTTGTCACATTCTTTTCCTATAGCACATCTGAAGACGAAAAGATTTTTCTAAATCACGATTCCACCAAAATTTAGGAACACGTTTAGCATTGGGGTCAACAGTAAAGGTTGATTTTTTAATTTCTTCGCTCAAAATGTTTTCAATATTATTAAAATTAGAATCAGCAGTAAAAGTCGATAGTTGATCTAGCAATTTTTTCTTAGCTAAAAATTTTACTTTACAGACTTTAATATCATTTATCTCAAACAAACAAACAAAGCTGGATAAATTGGTTAATTCAATAAGTTTCACTCCCTTTCTGTTGTGAGCATAATCTCCCCAAGTTCTATTTCGAGCATTAAAATCTCCACCAATTACCACATTTTGAAAAGACTCAAGAAAGTTTAGAAGCCTGTCAATTTCAGATATAAAGTTATTTATTCGAATGTTAGGAGGAAAATAAACTGATTATAGAGTTAAATTTGAGTTTAAATTTACAGTTTGAGCTATCAATTTATAAAAATCTGAAGGATAAGGAATTCTTTTAATTTTTATAAACTTGTTAAAACCAATTGTGACACCTCCATAGCGATCGCTGTGAGTTTTAACAATTACATTAAAATTCAGTTATTTATATTTGGGATCTGTTTCAGTGTAGTTAAAAATTTCTGATAAAAGACATATGTCAACATTGAAATTATTTAAATAAAAATCAATGTTGTTCTTATTTGCTCCGAAACTTTGGCAGTTATATTGCAATATTTTCATTACAGTTATTTGTCAATTTCAAAGGAAAATTCACCCGATTTCTACTTGCTGCATTCAATCGTTTTATATAATGATTAATGGCATTAGCACCAGCAGTGTTATTTTTTTTTTGTTAAGACAATCAGATACAAATTTTGTAAATTCAGATACAATTCATAATTAGATACTTTTTTAAAATTGGGATAATTATAAACAGGTTGAGATTGATTTATGTGAACAGGTTGTAATTGTTCAAAATGATTTCTAACCGTTTCCTGAGCAGGCTTCCGAGAGACAATTTTACTGTATTTTGATTTAGTCAACATTCTATTAATTTCAGTGTCCACATTTTTTGTCAGTATTTAAAGAAACGGGAGGAAATTGTTCATCGTTCAGCAACCAAAACGAATTAGTCGAATAAGTGGTAGTCACTTCTTTGCGAGACATTTTTTTTAATGTCATTATTTCTATAATTTCTCTCTTCAGACCATTTCGGACAATCGGACTTTTGATAAGAATTGTGGTCATTTAAATTGCAAAGAATACCATGCATAATGTTGCAGTTAGGAATGCACTCTCCAGGCTTTCCACATTTAAGACACCTCTTCTTTGAACGACAAGACTTTGCGGAATGACCGAGACGACCGCACACATTGCATTGTCTGACTGGTGGGATATAGGGGTCAATTTTTTTAAAAGCATTATACAGAAAAACTTCTTCCGGAAGCTCATTTCCAGAAAACTCAATTTTAACAGTGTACATTGGATAAAAAATATTTAGGTCATTGGCTTCTCGTTTTTTTGAATTTCGCATGCTTTCTTTCCAGGAATTTTCTCTTGTACCAGGCACTTCCGTTTTGTGAGAAAAAATTGAATCGGACTGGGCGCTCACAAATTGATCAAAATCAATCTGTGAGACACTTTATGTTTTTTGGGGCGACCACTCGTCCCCCATATTTACAAGAAACTATTTGCTGTGTAAATAGTTCGCAACTTTTTGTAAAAAAGAAACACAATTCAAGGCACAATTCTATCTATATATATATAAATGAATTTTTTTATTTTTTTTTTCTATCTTTCTTTCTATCTTTGTACCAAAATGGACGTCTAAACCATTCATCCGATTGTGATGAAATTTTAGGGAGTAGCTGTGCTCACTCCAACTTCGGTTTAGGGCAAAGAAAATTTTGCAACGCAAAGAAATTTAAAAAAAATTACAATGACCCCAAAACAGTTAAGGACAGTAGTAGAAGCCGCCATTAGTTGATATTAAAATATAAAATATTAACGCACGGCTAGGTAATTTAAATCTTGGTACCTCTGAGGTTGAGACATATTGAGGCCGAAATTCACACAAATGTTACATGTAATGAAACTTTAGACATTGTGAAATCTTTACCAGACTTTGAGAGTAAACATGAGACATACTTTTCATAAAGAAAAGCGGCACACACCGCTTATAGGATTTACGAATAATATGACGGTAGCTCAAAACATTACCAGTCCTTAGATATAATTATAAATACATGAAATAAAAGGGCCAGAACATGACAGTAGTAGTAGTAGTGGAAAAACTGGTGGAACTCCATCAGCACAAGTAGCATAATTAATTCCGTTTTGATACCCCAATCTCCTTAAGGGGAGGTATAAATTAATGGTGAAACCATTCTGAATTGTTTAGGAATTTTAAAATGTTCATTAGTGGGTAGTCAGAGAGGACTTCCAATGAGGTTGGAAGTACGAAGCCTGACTTGCTAAAGCCGGACAATCGCAGATAAAGTGAATCAGTGTCTCTGGTTCACTAGTTTTGTTGCAGCTTCGAAAGTGGACATTATAGGGAATTCCCAATCTGCGGGCATGTTCGCCAATGGGGCAGTGTCCAGTGCAGATGGCTGACATGGTACTGGCATCTTTTAACACCCCTTAAAATTTTAAAGCCATGATAAATGGACTTGACTTTATGTACGCAGACAAACGTCTTTTATACCTAATTGAGCAAGAAATGTCGACGATGATGACGAAGTAGGGAAACAACTTACCTTGCTTACAAACAAAACGATCATGACCTACGACAAATATAAAATGGATGGTGTATTCATTTCGGGAACTAGAAAGTCATTGAGTGACGTTCTTTTCTCAGCAAGACCAAACGATCTTCCTTCCGCTTTAGATTTAGCCCAAAAAGTCGAATCCAATCATTAACGTTACACGTTTGCCAGTAACTTTGCTAAGAGTGTTGAGGAAAAGACCCAAAAAGATGAACAGTGGCAACAGGTAAAAAAAGCACGATAGGGAATAATAGCAATAACCAACAAGGCAAAATTCTTATTTTAATAACGACAGGGACTTTCCGGCGGAACAAAAAAGGTACAATAGATGGATAAAGCTCAGTCTTCACGTTTTATGCAATCCACACAATATCAACAAAACCATAATTTTGGTAATCAAATTTTGCCAACGGTACAACAAGGCGGCGACACACAAAACAATCAAGGACATGGATGAACAATCAAAAGACCTAACAGTGGCACTCCAAGATAATAGGTCCGAAACAACAAAGAATTAATCATTTAGTGCATGACGAAGAAGGTGAATTTGAATATCAAACCGAGGTGGACCAAGTAGAAGATGACATTGACGACGACCGTATAGAATACGACCAGGTAAATTTTTTAAGCATAACTTCCTGCAGCTGTTCAAAGGAAGAACAATAGCAGGGGAAAAATTAAAGTTTTTATTAAACACAGGGACTTCAAAAAATTACATAAAACCATTTCAGGAGTTAAAAAACCTTGTTAAAGTACATGAACCTTTTCGAGTAAAATCAATTCAAGGCTTTAACACTGTACTTATTTAATACTAATACGACCTTTTTTATATTGCCAAATCTTACGACATTCGACGGAATAATTGGACTGCTGTTGGACTTAAAAAACAACGAATTAATAACCAATATCAGAATCCATAAAATTTTTAAAATGTTCAAGTGTAAAGTTCACAAAAATTTAAAATATAGAAGCCGCCAAGCAATAACGAAAGAATTTCAGGAAATGATGAGGAGCCACACGGCTGTCTTTGCAGAACCCAATGAAGCACTCCCCTACAACACTAATATCTTTGGTACTATTCGCACGGAAAACGAAGAACCCATTTATTCAAAATTAAACCCTTATCCAAAGGGTTTGGCAGATTTTGTAAATTCTGAAACACGAGACTTGTTAAAACACGGCATAATCAGACCTAAACACCTTACAATAACCCCGTCTGGGTGGTAGACAAGAAAGGGACCGACGAGCAAGGGGATTTCAAAAAACGTTTAGTCATAGATTTCAGAAAGATAAATTTAAAGACAATAGATGACAATTAATACACTATCCCAAATGTGATCGCCATTTTATCAAACTTAGGAAACATTTCACAACATTAGACATGAAGTCGGGTTTTCACCAAATCCTACTAGCAGAAAATGATAGAGAAAAAACAGCCTTTTCAGTTTTTACGAATTCTGCAGACTTCCCTTTGGGTTAAAAATGAGCCCAGCATTTTTCAGAGATAATATGCTTAGGGAACAAATTCTTCTCGGAAAGCATGAATGACCATGTATTCACATCGCATGGGTCTTAGATAAATTGTATGAAGCCAATATTAGGGTTTCGCGTGAATAATCTAACTTTTTCAAAAAAAAATTTCAAATGTTTAGGTTTTGTTGTATCAAGCGGCGGAATTAAAACATGTTCTAGCAAGGTAGAAGCTATTCGTAACCATGAACAACTAACAACATTGTTTAATGTTAGGTCGTTTTTTGGATTAGCAAGTTACTATAGATGCTTTATCAAAGACTTCACATCGATAGCAAGACCTTTAAGTGACATTTTAAAAGGCGAAAATGTTAAATTAAGCGCTAGGCAGTCAAAGATACCCGTAACCTTTAATGAAAAACAATGCCAAGCATTCGAGAAGCTTAAAATAATCTTTGCATCTGAAAGCGTTATCCAGATTATAAGAACCATTTGATCTAACAACAGACGCTTCGTCCATGATCTCAAGGACTTTGAAGGATCGAGAACTAAATTTCGCAACAAATTAACGAGAGCTGCTTGCAATAGTTTGGGTTCTGAAAAACCTCAAAATCTATCACAGTTTCAGATCGCAATACTGACGCAAAAATTAAGCGTTGTAAATTTTTCATTGGAGAACATAATGCGAAAATCATTTACAAACCAGGAAAAGAAAATTACGTCGCAGATGCGTTTTTTTTTTATCACCGTATTAAAACCATATATTGTGACAACGAACCTTCTATAAAATTCGAAACAATAAAATCACTTAAAAATTCGATGCAATGTCGAAATCGTAAATGCATCTCCACTCCATAGTACTTCAAACGGACAAGTAGAAAAATTTCATAGCACTCTCGTTGAGATCGCACGGTGTCTAAAATTTTAAAAATGTATAATAACATGGTTGAAGTGATACTTCAGGCAACTATAGAGTACAACAGGACAGCCCACTCGGTTACAGATAATCGACGTATTGATATAATTCTCCCCAGAGCTTGACGCAGAAATTAGAAATAAAGTTTTTAAATTTTAGAATAGTTAAATGCAGAGGTTAAAAGAAGTAAGACGAAACAGAAATTTCCAGGTGGGAAACAAAGTGCTTGTAAAATCAAATAAGAGACTAACAACCGTGTTCTGGCTGAGACTGACAATGAAAATACTTATCATAACAATTTTGTGGTGGATGCAAATTGATAGGATTTCGTATTCTGGCAAAAGTTGTTAGGTGTGAGACTGACAATTGACAGACAAATTGTTTGCACCAAGAGAGCAGCTAACAACCGAAAACCCAAATTTTATTTAAAAAAAAAATTAATTTTGGTTAAGATTTTTTTTGGAAAATCTTTTGTTATTATATAAAAATCAAAAACCAAAGAAATTGATACAGAACATATATATGAAACTTTGCTTTCAAGAGATAGGATACTAATTTTAAAACCATAGGCTTTATTGTTATCGGTCACGCTCACAGAAATTTGAATAATTAATCCCGCAATTTTAGATTCTGACGATTTAAAAAATATTATCTATGAGCACTCTACGATCATTACTATTACGGACTTAATGGAAGTAGCCAGTATTAAAGTTTTGTTTACTATTTAAAAAAAATAACCTTATCTTCCGATCAGCATAATAGTACTATTCTTAACTTTGCTAACGAAAATAACATAGCCGACTGCGGTAATCAAATAGTGCCAATTGGAAATTGTAGCGCTACGCTTACGACAACATTCTGCACGAAATTGTCTTACACAACATGCACACAGCAACTTCATTCTGGTGACACCGCACATTGCAGTACACGTCAACGATAAAACTGCTGCGATTAAAACTAGTGATGCCAACGAACAAACTGTTTCTATTAACCTTTGATAACGAAATCAGGGTCAACGACTTCTTATTTCGAAACCTGAAGAGCTACGTAAAGAAATCTCCACGCCCAGCAGTTTCAACGCTTCTCAACATCACAAGTCACCAAGATATACTGAGCCTGCCGTACTTACAAAGGATGAATATGGTAATTTCGGTACATCAATGATATTGAGAAAGGAATAGTAAAACGGACTTTAATATCCGGATTGATCTTGACAATATTTTTGATCTTTTGCTACACCTCGTTTAAGCTTTATAAAACACATCAGAGGACTCGATGCAAACACAACATACAAAATTTCATTGGTAGCTTTAAAAAGCCCGAGGACGTCCTTCACTTAAACGAGGGAGGAGCTAACACGACCACCCAGCAGCAAAGTGATTGTAAAGTGGAACATGCATAATGGATCCACATCAGACATGCGTCGGTGGAAAGATCAAAGGCGATTTCAAGATTGACAGCTCTTACCATAAGGCACGTAAATAAAGCGCTCCATCGCTTTTCGCGTCGGCGTCCGATGGTCACTTGGTTAGGCCCGAAATAGTCCAGACCGGTATACGCAAAAGGACGGACATACGGCGTAACACGATTGACAGGCGAGGCGCCCATTTGTGGCTGTAATGGCTGCACTTTGCGTATTTTGCAGAAAACGCAACGCGCCTCAACGCTCCGCACGAGTGAACGTAGAGCGGCTATCCAATAGCGCTGCCGGACTTCATTGATGGTCGTATCGGTGTTAATGTGGCGTAGCCTACAATGATACCAGCTTACTATTAAACGCGTCAACTGGTGGTTCCTGGGTAGAATTATTTGACGTCGTGTAGAAATTTGCAAAATGGCGGTATTTTCAACACGCCCAAGTGGCCTTATAACGCCATGCTTGTCGAGATAGGGTTGAATTCGCTCAACAGCGGCGGCAGAGTCTATCGAGCACGTCCCTTCAGCGCGTCGCGCAGGCGCATGATGTTATGAAGAGCAGTGTAACCAAACTCTGAGGTAGTGCTCGTGAAGGATTCTGCGAACGACTGCCACTTCTTTGGCAACCCTTAAAAGTTGGGAAGCGGATACATTTTTAGTTGGCGGCGGGCGACAACAGCTGCTGGCTTTGGTTGCTAGCATAATCAGAAATCTCGCTACAATTTGTCATCGGTTGGTTCGACGTGGTCTGAACATGCATCGACTGTACTGGAATTGGCTATAATGGCGACGGCATCGAATTCGTAAATGGCTGTAACTGTAATCTCGGTTGAGGCTGCAATTGTAACGGCGCAACTTGTTGTTGTTGTGGCGGCAACCGCGGTTGAGGCTGCAAATGTAACGGCGCAACTTGTTGTAATTGCGGTATTTGATAACGATGATGTTGTTGGCTGGACGAACGGACGAATATTTTCAAATACTTCACCATATTTTTGTTGTTGTATTTGGGGCTGTTCCGATGCTAGCAGCGACGAACCAGACGACTCTTGTGACAAAGGCTGCGATGGCAAAGTCTGTGTAGCGGACAGTGATTGTACCACCTTAGATTGGGCAGAATTCAAATGCTGCGTTGGCAGCGTCTGAGAAGGCGGTTGTACTGTAGGCGGCAGAGACGTCATTGGTGGCGGTAGAGCCTAAGCAGAATTTTCATCAAAGGGCAGCGACTGCACAGGAGGCTGAGGCTGCTTAACGCGACAAAGTTCTTTCCGCAAATCCAAAGTTTCCTGTCGCATCTGTTGGTTGTTGTTGGAACATACGTGGCAAAGTTCCGGCAGACGGCAAAAATTTCTAGCAGACGGCAAAAAATTTCCAGAAGAATCCAAAAAGTCCGGCTTCAGAAGAATAAAATCTTCGGCAAAATGAAGAATAAAATCCTCGACAAAAGAAGAATAAAATTTGTCGCTTTTTAAAATAAACTCCAAAAATTTAATACTCTTAGAGCAAACATTTTTCGTTTGTTCTCTAAATAAATTATATAAAAAAGATTAAATTAAAAAAAAAAATAATATTAATATAAAACATAAAAATATATAAAATAATATTAACATAACAACATAAAATTACTTAAATAAGAACTTACTTCTTTACGACCGGCTCCTTTTAAAGGTAAACAGACAATAAAATATAAATTTGAAGCGGCATACATATGTGCTTCTTATATACAAAAGGACAGGCACCGTAACCGTAACTTGAACAGTTCAAAAAGCAAAAACAAATATACGTTTATACAAAAAACACTAACACAATTTTATGTTGTGCTTTTTGCACCTGTTTCGTCGACAGTGTTGGCGACACTGACAAAAATTAGCATGGAGAATACCAACAAAATTGATGAGATTTCTGCTGAGATGTTGGATCTCAAAAACAAATCTGCGAGCGGATGATTACCGTTCTCCGTTTGCTACTATAAATTCTCCTTCTCTTCTGACCATTAAATGTTTGGTGTTGTTTAGTAACAGCATTGTGTGCTAAGCGATAGCGGCAGGTTTATTAAGGATACATATCTTAAATGATTTCTCTGGTCGTTTTATGATCAGAAAATTTGTTTAGGTATGATTATTTAGTCCGCTTGTCTATCGCTTAGTAGAATGATAATTAGGTTAATACATTTTGTTAGGAAAAAGGGTAGTTTTTTATAAATAAAGAGTGTCTTTTTTAATGTGAAAACAGAAAGTGCAGTTTTCTTCTTTTTGTAACCGTGCAGAGTATTCGTTACTGTTTAATTTCAGATACAGATACAGTTCTATGTTGCAGTTTTGGAGCATTGCTGAAAATAGACATCATATCAACACAGAGAAGTTAGATTTATTTAGCTGAGAAGGAAATATTTAAATAGGAACATTAAATAATTTCTTCCCGAAACATAAAGTTCAAAATAAAAATCTTTTTAAAGATATTAATGTAGAAAATTATTTTTTCAAATTAGAGATGTAAGAACTAGCATTAAAATATCAAAATTGTTGATAGAGCCAGGATCGGAGTATCAAATAAGTTGATAGACGATGCTTGCCCTTTTCCTATCAGAGAAATTAATAACAAAAATTATTATTTTAAAAATAATGACTAATTATTATTTAAAAAAATTGTAAAAAATTATAAAAGTTTTGAAAATTATCGCTTAACATTAAATAAAATAAATAACAACAAATAGTTTCGGTACACAGCAAGGTAATATAACGCTGCATGAGTCCTGTGTATTAGTTAAGTGTGAACCTTTTTGTGCAAGCAGTAAATCATCTATGTTATTTATGACATTGATTCTGTTACTGTTGATATACAGAAACAAATTTAGCGATTGGTTTTGCGTTGGTCATATTTGGTAAGCGATAAGTAAATGTAAATAAAGATCATTTTATGATTCCACAAAACCAGTGTAACAGGCAGGTTCCAGAAACCGTTGTGGGAATGAAAAGTAATCGATTTGAAAACGAGGAGAATTATTTTTGGTGTTCTAGAAAACGTACGTTTACAAATTTTGCAATTTTTACTATTCAACTCATTATAACGTTTCTACTCGTCATTTTTCTGATCAGCTCGTTATTTAAAAAAAAAAAACGAAAAATAATTTGTAAATTTTTTTAAATAAGTGCATTTATTGCACTCACAAGAAAAATCATAAGAATGATTTTGCGCGATCACTACGCCTTCTGGAAATGGTAAAATTTGTGTAAGTCACTGAAATGCATGAAATAAATCACGATCTTAATTCCACAATTTCTTTAGTCTCATAGCACACTTCCAAGTCAACAAAAATGTCTCTCAAATGCTGTTCAATGTTGTAATACCGTGCCTGAAACTACATTCTATTCCAGCGCATGTTTAGCTGGCTGCTACTTTAAATATTCTGGCAGAAAGTGGATTCCAAAAAGATCGTTCGATTTTTGCGGAAGTGAAATGTAGAACCTGTCTGAATAATATTTAATAGAGCTGCACGAATACGTTATTCAAATATCGTATTTCAAATATCGTTACAAAAATACGTTATCAAAAACGTTATTTTGGATAACGTTATCGATAACGTTATTCAAAATACGAAAAAATTAAATTTTAAAATAAACGTTTTCGGTATTATATCTTTGGTAAGAAGTAAGATATATAATTAATTCCTTTTGTATATCAAAGATCAAAATCTTGGCTTTAATTACAAAATAACAAAAAATGAGTTTTTGCAATGTCTTGATATCACAAAGTGGCGTTAACCTTTGTATTGGTACTATCGACAACTTCATCAAAAATGGGAGTGGTTGGATCAATTTAACGCCGACCTTGAAAAAAAGGGTGGATCAATTTTACGCTTAACACCATTGCTCAGGAGACGGGATGCACCGGGAAGAATTACGGGGTATACAAAAGCTGCGACGCCCACTTATTACACGAACAATTTATTTAATTGCGTGAAAACATTCGATGTCATTGGAAATATTGCTCCTAATAATTTGAGATTTTGTTTCTGAGTTTGTATGGTTACTGTCGATAATTTATCTAAAAGCGGGCGTAGTTTGAGAAATTTAACGCACACCGTCGTAACTTAATCTAAAAAATAAGTTTTAATTTTTGTTTGAAAAAAAAAAAATAAAAAAAATGAAGTTGACAGCTTTAAATTGTATAAATGGGTACAAGGGCAGTTTAAACATTTCTGCCTTTCCAAAGGAAAAACATTGTTGGAGGAGTGGGTGCAGTTTTGCCGGCGAGCAAGCACGTACGTACGTCCTGGAAAATATGTGTAGAGCACTTCAAAGAAGAAGATATTGATGGAAATATGCAACATTAAATGGGTAAATAACCATTCTTATTTCTTTAATAGGATATCTGTTAAAGTTATTGACTTGATAGGATTGTGCACAAAAAGATTTTTGAAGTAGGTCGCCGTGCCATGTTTAAAAAGAAGCGCTCCGTCATAAGAAATGGAATCGAGTTTCAAAAAGCTCATTCAATAGAAAATACATAGTTGATGCACTTCTACTCGAGTTAAACATGTTAGAAGTAGATGAAGAACTTGCAAAAAGAAATGTAATTCAAAGAATTAATTTGAGTCGCCACAGAACGGATAACCCAAATTTAAATTGTTCAAAGTGAACACATCGGTTTTTGTTTGTAAATTTTTAATTAGTCAATTTTGTGCAGATAATAAATTGAATTAATTCTGCCGAAAATTGCATTAAACAATTACGTATATTTGAATATTGTCTTTTGTATTTATTCACATTGCAGTAACACATTAAAACGTGAAAATTTTAATCCAAAGCAAAGAATGTAACAAATTCAAACAAAAAGTATGCATAAGAAATTGAAATACTCAAAAAACAGTCAGCGAAGGCAGATTTGGAACAAAAGTTGCTGGGCATTTTTACCGAAAGCTAGAACCAAAAATTAAAGAATGGAAACAAAAGAAAAATGTGGTCAGAAAATTACATCGCTCACTTCATTACACTTTATTCCGCCAGTGCCAAGGGCTATAAATAGCTGAGGAAACAATTTTTTCCACTACTTGCGATTCGAACTCTGCAACATTGGGCACAGAAAATTGACATTTCTCCCGGTATTTTAAAGCCAGTTGTGCAGATATTGACTGCAACCAAGCAAATGAGCGACATGCAAGTAAGTGTTTTGAGATTCGACGAAATTAAAATTCGGAAATCATATTGTTATGATAAGTCGTCTGACTCAACACTACTTCCAGTCGGCATGATCAGAGGTAAGTTTCAGTTATAGTTATATGAAATCGATTTCAAACTATTCGTATATTCACAAACACGAACCACCCTGAATTGATAAATCATGAACCACCCTTATTAGATAACTACACTTATTTTAAATCGTCTAAGTACCAAAATAACCAATTTTAACGGTTTAACGGTTTTATTTTAACATATAATTAAAAATAATAAACATGGACCACTTTAATCTTTTCATTCAATCAGTTCTCAAGTTTAACAGAAAATTTTGTACAGTTTTATTATTATTATTATTAGGTTTGGGCAAATGCACCGCGTCCTAAAGAACTATTGTACCTCCTTCAAAATAGTAGTGTTCTTACAGTCCCTAAGGTTCTAAAAGATTTATAATATTTTTGTATGTCCTATTACTGAAATAAATTTTAGTATAGAGCCTATCTCCAGTAGTTTCAGCATGTCGTTAGGTACCTGGTAGTGTCCCAAGTGTCTTTTCCGATTTTGCAATAGCGCTGGATATTCTCCTAAAATGTGTATTGGAGTTTCGGTTTCCTCCTCACAGAATCTACACAACTCATTGTTACACCTTCCCAGTTTTGCCAGGTGATAATTCAGCCTGCAGTGCCCTGTCAGAAAACCCGTTATGATTCTCATACTCTCTTTTGTTAAATTCATGCAATCACTAAATCTTTTTAGTTTATGCGATCCTAAAAGAGTTTTTGATTACTCCAACCCTGGTTGATTGTCCCAGTAGGATGTTTGAAGTTGATCCTCCTCTTTCTTTAAGAGTATGGTTAGAGACTTTTTTCCCATTCTACAAAAGGGTTCGGGTCCTATAAATGGGGTTACTGCGAGTTCGTCTGCCTTCACTTTTCCTTCTATTCCTACATGGCCTGGAACCCAAAGTATCCATACCTTGCTCTGCGATCGAAGCGTATTAAGTTTCTCAAGACAATCTCTTACCAGTTTAGAGTTAACCTGATAGGATTTGAGTGCCTTGATAGCCGCTTGACTGTCAGTTAGAATTGCAATGTTCTGGTTCCGCTAGTTCCGTACAAGGTTCCTTAACCCATTTTTCATTTCACTTCCTTTAACCTCTTCCCCCCCTAAACCAGGGTGTGACGCGTTACCGTGCCCATTGGTGTTTGCAATCAGGGGTAACAGATTGCCTATCCGATACCAGGCCGCCTCGGATAGTAGTTTTGGCCTTACCGTGGTAAATGGGCTCTGATGCGGTGGACTTTTCTTTCCCTAATCTCCATTTTGATCGCCGAGCTTGGTCTTTGACCCGGCGAAGCGATCGTAAGAAACAGATAATTATGAACAAATTAAACTCAGCCTCGGATTTATCCACAAAAACCCCTCAGTCCTCAGACATGATGTCTGAAGACGCCCTTTTGGCCTCCAGTCAGGAGACCTTAATTGACGACGGCAATCCTGGTACCAGCCATAGTACCTCGGAAAAGCCGTCAGTAAAAACTTCAGGGAGTAATGGTGCCAGCCATAGCACCGTGAAACCCACCAATAAATCAAAGAAATCCTCCGGTACCCTCGCGAAATCAAGATACCAGAAGGCTCTCTATATTCTTAGCAAGATTGCAAAGAATGAGGCCGCTGGTATCTCTGACAAGCAAGATCAGGAAGTGGCAAGGGATCCGCTTCTTCTGGCACTGATTGATGGTAAGACCAGCAACGGCAGACGCATCAATGAGATTTGGGGTGAGTTGGAGGCCAAACTTCCTGAAGACGTAATGAATTACGTCCTCTGCAACAAGGATGGTCCTCTACCTGACTTCGATTCCTCGGAGATAGTCAGAGGTTGCAGAGTAATTAAATGTGGGAACGCGTTTTCCAAGGAATAGGAATTCCTTGAAAAAAGCATTGCCAAGCTCGGCAATGTCTGGAACGATTTGAGCATCAAAGCCATTCCAGTCAAGGACATTCCAAGGCAACCGCGTGCTCGTATTTGGTTGCCAAAAATGAAGCTGGATAACGCGAAGCTGATCGCGTACCTAAAACTGCACAACCCAGAGTTTCCGATGGATGAATGGTTTGTTATCTGAGCTGAGGAACCTCACAAACTCAGCATGTCCTTCGGGGAAAGCCTTGCCCCGCTGGAAAGGTTGGATAATAAACTTAAGTTTGGCGTCAGGCATGCGAAACTCAAAATTTCCCAAGGCAGTGCGGACGACCCGGACGAGATTGGCGATGCAAGTACGAAAGCTTCTCGATGAGCTTAGCATCGTCAAGAATGCCACAACAACCAAATGCTGAATGCCGTACAGATTAATCTGCAGCACTCGAAATGTGCTACAGAGAATCTGATTGTTTTCCTCAGGGAGGGAGGCATAGACATCGGCATTATACAAGAGCCCTGGGTGAACAGTAGTAGCATCAAGGGTTTCACGGATAGCAACTATCTACTATACTACAAGAAAAATGCAGGTAAACCTAGATCTTGTATTATTATTAAAAAACACATTAAAGCATTTTTTGCAGCAGTTCCAGTTCCGCTGATCTGACAGTTGTCAGGATCGAGCTAGACGGTGGTAAGAAACTAGTGTTCGCATCTGCGTACATGGCGCATGACAGGCTTGGTCAAAACCTGTGCAGGGATGAAACTTTAATTTTAGGCTGCGACTCCAGACATACGCTTTGGGGTAGCAGAGGTGAGTCACTTTTCGATTTTATTATACAATCTAAATTAGACATATGCAACCGGGGAAATTCTCCCACCTTTATCTTTCCGAGTACGGATGATTTCATAGGATGGGAGGAAGTTCTCGGTACCACACTTACTAATCTCAATGCCGATATCAAAGTAGAAGGCTGGAGTGTGTCGAGTCAGCGATCTTTTTCTGATCATGCCTGGATACTTTTCAGTCATTATATCAAAATTGATGTCCCACCTATTTATAGGAATTTAAGAAGGATTAACTAGGAAAAATTCCGAAATTCCGTGAACTCCTCTTTAGGCAGGTATTCACCCATTTCTTCATTCCCTTCTGAACTTGATGACAGAACAGGAAAATTTAAGAAAGCTTTTAGTACGGCTTTCATGAACTCGTGCCCTGTCACTCGCAGTAAGAGTAAATTCCCGTCATGGTGGAACAATGGCCTGACACGCCTAAGGAAGCTTGTCAGAAAGGAGTTCAATGAGGCGTATATACAAAAATCATGGCACTTCTTTAGAGAGTGTCTAAAAAAATACAAAAAGGCGATCAGATCGGCGAAAGCTAGCTCTTGGTAAAATTTTTGTGAATCTATCGAGACTGTCAAAGACTCTGCCAGACTTAGTAAAATCCTGTCCAAAGAACACTCGTGCCCATCCTTTATTAAAAAGATGAACGGGTCTTGGGCTGAATCTCCTAATGAATCATTGACTGCCTTAATGGATACTCAATTTCCAAGCGGTGATGGTGAGATGAATCTAACTCCTCCAGAAGATGCACAGCGTGGAAATTTCTCGGTTTTAGCTGACTTTCTCATAACTAGGGAACGTATTATATGGGCTGTCAAGAGTTTCTCTCCTTTTAAACCTCCAGGCCCGGATGATATACTTCCGGTCATGCTATGAAACCTCAGAGACACAGTGGTCCCATGGCTGGAGCAAATTTTTAAGCAAAGTATCACTCTCAGCTATATTCCCTCAAGTTGGAGGAATGTTAGAGTGGTATTTATTCCTAAGGTTGGTAGGCGTGGACACAAGTACGCGAAGGACTTTAGACCCATTAGCCTGTCCTCGTTCGTACTTAAAACATTAGAACGAATCATTGACTATCATATTAGACTTTCACTCTCAGATGGAGGGTTTTCGAATTCCCAGCATGCTTACCTCAAAGGTAGATCCACTGATACGGCTCTACATAAGGTAATCCGGGTAATCGAAAGGTCTATTAACTCCAAGCAGTATACTTTAGGAGCCTTTCTGGACATTGAAGGCGCTTTTAACAATGTTAGCTCTGATGCCATTAAAAATTCTCTGATAGAGCATCAAGTAGATGCTGGAATTGTATACTGGACTATGTCCATGTTGCAGTCTCGGGTGATTCAGGCGAATTTGGGCAGTTGTAATATCACTAAATCAGTCAACAGAGGTACCTCCTAGGGACCGGTTCTCTCACCACTCCTGTGGTTGATTATTATGGACGATATGCTAAAATCTCTCGAAAATCCGGTATAAAGGCAGTTGCGTATGCCGACGACGTTGTGATTCTAGTATCAGGTCTGTTTCCGTCCGTCCTTAGTGAAATCATGGGTAGGGCGCTGAGAACACATAGCTCATGGGCCGCTAGGTGCGGCTTGTCAGTGAACCCAGTGAAAACAGAATTATTATTATTCACAACGAAAACCAAGATACCTCAATTCAAATTACCAGTGCTAAACGGACAAGCACTTACTCTTTCTACCGAAGCCAAGTGTCTCAGAGTTCTTCTTGATACAAAGCTTAATTAAAAAAAAAAAATTACACTGCCAGTTAAATATACGTGCAATAAAATGTTTGGCAAACGTTGGGGTCTCCAGCCAAAGATGGTACTCTGGATGTACAGGGCTGTAGTTCGACCGATTCTCACCTACGGAGCTCACGTTTGGTGGCCAGCGCTTAGTAAAAATTATAATATGGTAAAATTAGGAAGAGTGCAACGATCCGCATGCATTGGCATAACTGGGGCTCTGAGATCCAGTCCCTCATATGCGCTAAATGTACTTGTGCATCTTCTTCCCATTGATCTTCACATCAAATTTGTAGCCGCATGCACTGCAGCAAGACTCAAAGAAGTAGGGTCATGGCAAGCTAGGACATATGACCACAGCAGAATTTTAGGTACGCTACCTAAAGAGGTAGTACCTGTAACGACAGACTACATTTCACCGAAAATAGTTCTTAACAAGAACTTTTTACACATATTTCCATCCAGAGAAGAATAGTCATCTAATAGTGTAATCGACAAATTCGGCGTTGCGTGGTGTTATCGAAGTCCCCTTCGATATCTAAAAACGCACATAAAGCTATTTTATTTTCTTCAAGGGTGTCATGTAATGCACCTGTTAATTGATTCAGGGCAGTTTCTGTCGATCTACCTGCCCTGTATGCATGTTGGCAAGGATGAAGCGGTACACTTACTAAGACCATCATCCTTACAAAGTTATCTATCATTTTTTCGAGAGTCTTAAGTACAAATTAAGTCAAGCATATTGGTCTGAAGGATTTTGGGTGAACAGGATCCTTCTTTCCTGCCTTCGGAATAAATACCACTCCTGCTCGCCTCCACGCCTTTGGTATATAACCCATACTCATACTTCCTCTAGCAATTTTTATAAGTGGATGTAGAAGGTAGGTAGGTAGGTAGGTAGAGTGGCTGTCAGACGACACACCTAGGCCTGTTGAAGGCCCATTGTGATACCACCGGAACTTAATTAGCACCTTACTCTTCCTCTGGGTCTCTATTAAACCAGCCTGTGGCCTTAATATAACTGACTACTTTTGTCAGTTTGATATCTGCAACTTCCGTGATGTTGTCTAGAAAGTAGAGTCCAAGAAATTGAAACCTTCTTCTACTCAGAGCCATGCACCTGCATAGAAGATGTTCGACATTCTCTTAATCATCTGCGTCTTGACAACTCCTACAGTAGTCGTAAAAAGGTGCCCCTATTCTGTTGGCATGTCTCCCTAAGATACAGTGTCCGGTTAGAACTCCAATTAAAATTCTAATGTCTGTCCTGCTGAACTTTAGTAGACGAGTTGTGCGACCCATATTTAATTCTGGCCAAGTTTGTCTACTAGTTCCGCAGGTTGTGTATTGTCTCCAGCGAGTGTTAGCGGTATCAATGATATATTTATTTATTAGCAGTTTACATGTTGCTATTGGCATATATATATTTTCTTTCTCAGGACAGATTGATTGCGTAGTACCCAGTCTAGCTAACTCATCTGCCTTACAATTACCTTCAATGTTTCTATGACCTGGTACCCAGATCAGATTTATCGTAAAGTATAGTGCAAACGCATCTAATAGTTCGTGACACTCTTTCACTGTCTTAGATGTGTGTTTAAATGCTTTTAATGCCCTTAGAGCCGCCTGACTGTCAGAGTAGATATAAATTTCTTTGGAGGTAAAAACGCTCTTACCTAGTGTTAGTAAACTTTCTTTAATGGCCAAAATTTCTGCTTGGAAAACACTGCAATGATCAGGTAACCGGAAGGAGATGCTTATACCTAACTTTTCCGAGTAGACACCTCCTCCTACTTTGTCGTTGAGTTTAGAACCGTCAGTATAAATACTGACACCTTTATTACAATTTATTTTACCATTGTCCCAATCTTCTTTTGAGGGAATGTTCGTGGTAAAATAATTTACTACATGTGGCACGGACGAGTCACAGGAGTCTGTAGTATTGGGGATAAATGGAAACTTACTGAGTATACATAAATGCCCCTTATTATTGGAAGATAGAAGGGATAGTTCCCTTAGACGTAATGCCGATATAGCTGCTAGTTGTTTCCCATACAGGTCAATCGGTACTAGATGCAGTATGATGTTCAACGCTGCTGTGGGTGTTGTTCTAAGTGCTCTACTAATACATAGACTTGCCGCCCTTTGAATACTTTCCATACGTTTAACCGTGGTTTTTTTCTCGAGAGTTGGCCACCAGACCAAAATCCCATACGTCATAATTGGTCTTACCACTGCTGTATACAGCCAATGTACTATTCGGGGGGCTAGGCCCCACCTTACACCTATTGTTCTTTTGCAAGAGTATAGCGCTATAGCTGCTTTTCTTACTCTATCCTCAACGTTTAATTTCCAAGAAAGCTTTCTGTCTAAGATAAGTCCTAGGTAACGTGCTCTGTCAGCGACCGAAAGTGTGATACCATTCAGTTTCGGTGGTCTGAAATCCGGAAGTCTATGCTTTCTAGTGAAAAGAACTAATTCTGTTTTATTTGCGTTTAAGCCCAAACCACAGGATTTAGCCCAAAGATAAATATTGTTTAAAATACCTTGCATTAAGTTAGAGAGAGTGTCTGGAAATTTTCCTCTTAACACTACAGCAACATCGTCTGCGTAGGCCACCACATGAATCCTCCTTTCCTCTAGATTTAACAATAACTTATTCATTGCTAGAATCCACAGTAAAGGAGAAAGCACACCGCCTTGAGGAGTACCCCTGTGGACAGATCTGCGTACCGCTGAGACCCCTAATGTCGAATTCACGAACCTGCAGAGTAGCAACTGTTCTATGAAATTCACAAGGGCCCCAGAAATGTGCAAATCTGACAACGCGTGTGTAATGGCCTTCGGCAGGATATTGTTAAAAGCTCCTTCGATATCTAGGAAGGCTACAAATGTAAATTCTTTCTCTTCAATTGATTTCTCAATTTCTGAAACCAGAGAGTTTAAAGCTGTCTCTGTTGATTTCCCTTTACTGTAGGCATGTTGCGATTTCGCAAACTGCGATGAAGGTATATAATTTCTGATAAACATATCTATTAACCGTTCTAACGTTTTTAGTAGAAAAGATGATAAGCTGATTGGCCTAAAGTCTTTAGGACTTGTATGTGAGTTTTTACCTGTCTTTGGAATAAAAACAACCTTAACTTCTCTCCATAGGGAGGGAACATAATTCAATTTTAATACACTTCTGAATATGGTTAATAACCAATTCATTATGTGACCTAATGATTTTTGAAGTTGCGCTGGGAAGATACCATCTGGTCCCGGCGACTTATATGGCTTGAAACTATCTACAGCCCAAACAATGTTAGCTTCCGAGATAGTTTCTAAGATATCTGGTTCTATCAAGGTCTCTAAATTACGCACAGTTTCCATGGCTCTGTTGTCTCCGTTGTCTGAGCTCCCTGGAAAGTGGGTATCTAACAATAAATTCAGTGATTCTTCACTAGATGTTGTCCAGATGTTATCTGAGTTCTTCAGATAACCAATGGTTTGTGTTGATTTAGCTAATATTTTCCTAAGACGAGACGCTTCAACATTAGTCTCGATATCATCACAAAAAGATCTTCATGAAGATCTCTTTGCTTTTCTCAAATATTTTTTGTAGACTTTCAATTTATCATAATAAAAGTCCCATTCGGTTTCTTCACAAGAATACTTTGCTTTGTTAAATTGATTTCTGCAATTTTTCCTTAACTGATTAAGCTCGGATGACCACCATGGTGGCTTACTTTTCCCCCTATGCATAATTAACGGGCATGCCTTTTTTAGCGATAGAGTACATGAATTCGTAAATGACTCTACAATATTATCTAAGTCCTTTACATTATTAGGATCGCAGTAGGGATTCCTAGGAAGCCTTTTCTTCAGCTCGTGTGCATACACTTGCCAGTCTGTTTTCCTAAGATTCCTATTTAAGCTGGGCCGAGGGATTTCCTCTACTATAGTACATTCGATGTAACGGTGATCCGAAAACGAGTGCTCATTTAGCACTCTCCATTGAATCACTTTGTCTATTAAGAAGTCTGAGACTAGAGTAATGTCAAGTACCTCTTGACGATTTCTTATTATGAATGTGGGTTCATTTCCACGATTACATAACAACAACTTTGTGTTTAAAATATAATTAAAGAGTAACTCACCACGAATGTTAATGTCAGAGCTACCCCAAATGGTATGATGTGCATTCGCGTCGCCTCCCAGTATACATCTGCACTTGGAAGCTTCGCTGTCTGATACCAGCTTTTTCAGCAGCTGCGATGGTATCGGGTCATCGTACGCAAGGTAGAACGAGGTTAGCCGGTAACTACTTCCGCCTGTTTCCCAGCTAATTGTGGTTATATCTTCATTACTGTAATGATGTAATAAGAAAATATTAAGTTGAATTTTGGACATTATACATGCCCTTATTTTACCTTCGCTATTAGCAGCGGATAACTTATAAGTCGGAGTCCTCAGTCCGCATATTTTTCCTCCGTTAACCCATGGCTCCTGAATGAGGACAAAATCAGGCTGGTCTACTGCCATGAGGTTAAGAAGGGCGGCCGAAGCCACTTTACTATGGTGAAGGTTTATCTGTAGGAGGCGCATTTGTGATGGTGTCATCTGCGTCATCCTCTCCCAATAACTCCTTCTCCGATAGTAACTTGATGAGTCCAGCTGTTGCATTTGACCCAGAAGAAATATGTCCGATGCTTTCGCCATCGGACTCATGATAGTCGCTTTCATCTTCGTCATCTGACGCTAGATTGGCTAAATCGGCTCGGTATGTTTTTACCTTCACCTTACCGAAGCCGTAGTTCACTTCACCATCGCTTTTCGCCAACGGTTCTAGTGAGTCATCAGTAATTAACAGCAGTATCAGCTTAGTGGCCCTTTTCGGCTCCACGTCACCTACTGCATTGTTGTCAAAAGTCTTGACGTATCTCCACTTATCCGTCGGAAGATTCGGGTTGCAAGCTCTGAAAAGCTGCATAATTTGCTCCGGATCGGAGGGGGTCGATGGAACCCAAACCTTGGCTCTTGGTCGAGATGGGACATCCCTCTTATCGACCGCCACCAGCTTGGCTCCGGGGTATACTTCTCCCACTTTTGAGATTGCTATTTTATATAGCATAACAGACCTTTCGTCGTCACAGGCTATAAGTTTAATTTGCCCTTGATGCCATCCTGCGTCAGTACAAGAGGGTGGAGGGCCAGGATTGCTTAACAGCACTTCCATCGCCACTTGAGCTAGTGCTGCTTGCACCCACTTCCACTGCTGTTTGGGAATCTTACCCTCAGGATCGCTTTCATCCAGGACACCAATAATTATGCGGTTTTTTGCAACTTCCGCGAAAGATTTTGGAGGCGCTGCACCGTGTGTCTTCGCCTTTTTTGCTATGGGTCTTTCTCCCTCCGCCGACCTCTGCCTTTTCGCAGCAGATGTTTCTGGACGTTCGATTTTGAAATTAGGCAGTATAGACTTCGCCCAGTCAATTGACTTCACCAATTCTTCCGTCAACTCAGCTTCTGTCGGCGGAGTTGTGTGGACTTTAGCGAGTAACCTGGCGGCATTACGCCTCTCCTGGTAACCAGCTTTAGTCGGATCTGTGATCTTCACGGTTGGCCATTTTGGTTGAGGATTACCAACTCTGTTTGTTTTTACCAAACTACTCTGACCGAGCTTGGCTCCTGTCATTGCAGCGGCAACATTAGAGCTCGTTTTAAACGCTGCTCTTTTGTCGGAGCTGGTAGCTCCCCCCGGTCTATTATCGGAAGAACCGGCCTCCTTATTGTTGTTGTTTTTGGTTTTGTTGTTGTTTTTATGTTCCATATTTGAACCCACGAGTGTCGGAGAAAGAACTGTCCACCTGCGCAGAGATCCGAAATACGCAGGTAAGGCTAGTTATTACGGAGGACGCCAGGTATCCGTAAGCCCCGTTTAAGACTGAGCTATTTTTTATATAGGGCCCTCAGCCAGGTTGATCCTCGGCACGGGTCGCGCGACACCTTGATCCAGCCCTTTTACCTCCAACCATAATAAGAGTGTATTTCCTGATGCTGTACTATTAATGAGTAACGAACACTAGGCAATACATACTTATTTTAGCTAGATACCTTTCACAATAGCAAAATGCTCAAAATGAAATGTCTGTGGTATCTATTACCAGCCGGCACCCTCGCGGAGGGTTCAGTTGAGGATTTTGCCGACCTAATGTAGAAGAATTTCTATCCCTTTTTGCAGCAGACCGGGAAATATGCCATCCAAACTCGGTGACTTAAATTTTTTAAACGTGCCCACTGCCCAACGTAGTCGTGGTTCTGAGCCTATTTCCTTCGCTACCTTCCAGTTTTCTTTATTTGTTCTACACAATTATTATAGGTTATGAAGTGTCGTTGGCTCAAAAGATCCTGGAAAGTGAGTATTGAGAATAGTTGGGCCTTTTCTTCCTCACTCTCAGTATAACTTTCATCTTCTCTTTTCAAGCTGTCGGAAGATATTGTTTTGTCTTTTGCCATGACTTTGTATAGCTTTGAGGCATCAGTAGTCTGATCAATATTTTCACAAAATCTTCTAAAGCTTATTCGCTTCGCTTCTCTAATTCCATTGTTATATGACGTTAGTAAGATTTTTTATCTTGTCCAATCCCTAGTCTGTTTTGATCTGTTAAAGAGCCTGCGAACCACAATTCGCAGTTTAGCTAGGTCTTTGTTCCACCATGGTACGTCTTTGGTTGAGTTTCCTGTACTTATCGGACAGCTCTCCTCAAATGCATCAACGACGACCCTGTTGAAATTTTCCCCATTGATTCTAATTCTAATTCATTTCTAATATGGTTGCCAACCTTTAAAATAGTTGTATTATTACTCAGATTATCTAAATACTGGTCCCAATTTGTCTTGGGCTTTCTCACTCTTCTGTTGATGGTGGGAGAACCTTCAATGTCAAATCTTATTATTCAATGATCAGACATTGATGGCTCACTCGAGACCCTCCAGTTATTGACTTACTCACTCAGAAAAGAATTTCCTAGTGTTATGTCTAGTACCTCTTCTCGTGTTCTAGTTACAAAAGTTGGTGTGTTTCCCAGATTGAAAATTTCTAATCTATTACTGAGAATAAATTCAAGAATGTACTCACTCCTTTAGTTGGTGTCCGTGCTTCCCCACACCTCGTTGTGAGCATTGTCAGTGGTAGTTGCTTCTTGCTGCAGCATTCCACCAGTTTATCGACCAAATCCGGTGGAGCATGGACATCGTCTCCTGGGAAGTATGCCGATGATACCACAACATCACGAATGCTACCATTGATTACCATCGGTAATTGAACCGCTACTAAGTCACCAGACAGGAATTCTGAAAGACAAATATACTTCAAACATTATTAACATGCAGGCTCTTGGTTTTTCGCACCGAATATCCCAAATTACCTGCGTATCTTTTCCTGCCAGACCTCTAATCTGCCCCCTAAAAACCCAGGGTTCCTGGACCAGCACTAATCCAATATTGGTCTTGTTGTCTGCTCTCGCGATTACTGCCGAGACAGCTTTCGCGTGATGCAGGTTTATTTGCGCAACCTTAGTGCTGGTCAAACGAACTTATTGCTGCGACTCTTCATCCGTTGTCAGAGTATCGACCTCTGATAAGGCGGCTTCCTGGGATTCATCCAAATTCAGCAGGGTAAGGTATGTCATCAAGCCCCTCTGCTTCGTGTGGTAGCAAATTGACTTCCTCGACCTGCTCTTTTTCCGGTGCTTCTATTACCTCAACTACTTCTTTTGGTAATTCATCCTTCTCCTTCGGTAGATCGCCCGAGGAAGCTGCAGTATTGTCCAGTTTAATTACCCGTGGTTTATGCAGATGTAGCCGATCCTGTATAGAATGATGCAGTTGTTTTTCTTGATCGCGACGAGCGTTCGGTCATCTACTCCGATTGTCATCAACTTGCCCTTGCCTTCATCTTTGCTTTAAAAAATTCTCCACAAGTCTGTGTAGACCCTCATTTTAAGCAATAATGAGGTTTGGGAGCATCTTTGTGTCCACTCTTGCAGCCTTGGGGAGATATATAGTAATCATGTGCACACTGGGTATGTTATCCCCAGTGCACTTTGACAACTCAACTCCCTTCCAGCTAGCCAGTTTTGGGACCGTTAGTTTCAGCCATTCAGCCGTTTCCTCGCCAACGCAGTACACCAGTATAAGACCTGACCTAAAATGGATACCGTTGAATTGGATTTTAGATCTCCAATCCTTAAACATTTCTCCTACGATGGCGTCTTCTATCTGTCCTAACTCCTCACTCGTGAGTATATGCTCCGAATACTTTTTTGGTAGTATTGCCAGTCTAATTGCCTTGGCGGCGCTAGCATAACTAACACCAGTCTTCCTGGTGCCTACTTTAAATACAGGCGCTACACGCTTCGGTTCATCGGCTTTATTTTTCTTAGCCGCATTGCCTACCTACGGGCTAATTTCTTCCGCGCTACTTTTCCTTGCACTTGTCGTCGGCGAGTTTTTGGGGCGGTCCAGTACCTTTTTTTTGGCCTCCTCTGGCGTTTAGCCTTCCTTGAGGTAGCGCATATACCATTTGGCACCTGTACCACTCAATCCTGTTGATTTCCGCACATACCCCATTTTGGTCTGTCCGGATATCAGTCCAGTATTTGTTGATGGTTGTTCGTCCCTAATGAACCACAATTTTCCTTCAGTTTCGGTATTCCTGTTCTAGGCTTGGATCCAATATGGTGCTTGGT
The DNA here is from genome assembly GCA_949127995.1 of Suillia variegata. Taxonomy (NCBI): domain Eukaryota; kingdom Metazoa; phylum Arthropoda; class Insecta; order Diptera; family Heleomyzidae; genus Suillia; species Suillia variegata. The sequence goes on along the minus strand of OX421843.1, from coordinate 26,615,334 downwards.
GTCCTTACCCTCCTTCCGTTTGCTACTAGTTGTGTTACCCTGACGGTCTCCGCCTGATATGCCAGTTGTGTTGCGGTTTGAGTCCCGCTAGTTTTTTAATTTTTTTGATGTCTTCCATGTAAGATCTCACGAGTGTAGAGTAGGTAGGTCCGCCGTGTCATAGCCCCCAGTGACACGGTTAGGTCACAGTTACTCACTGAGTCGACCAAGTATCAGTGAGGCCCACGTTAGAGACTGGGCTATTTAAAAAGGGCCCCCAGCCAGGCTGATACTCGGCACGGCTCGCATGACACCTTGATCCGACCCTAATACATCCAACCATGATAAGAGTGCAGAAACAGATGCTGTACTATTGATGAGTAACAAACATTTATCTTTCCATCCTTATCTTAGTTGGCCTCCCCCTGATAAAATACAGGTTTCTGTGGTGTCCATTACCAGCCGGCACCATCGAGGAGGGTTCAATGGAGGAGTTTTGCCGACCATATACAGTTTTAACTCAATATCACTAATGGTTCTCAAGATCTCGTGTTAACTAGAAACTAGAATGTTTTGTAATTGTGGGTGTGGTCAGGGGCTCCAAAGTCTAATCTAGTTTGTCTAGGGCGTCAGAGCAACCAGTGTACACAATTTTATCTCAATATCTCTAATCTATCAAGAAATAATAATATGAAATGAGGACATATGTGTGCACTGACAGACAGACGGACATGGTTAGATCGACTCAGTTTTTTATTCTGATCAAAAATGTATATGTCTATCTATCTTGAGTATTCCTAACAAACATATCGACTGAATCAAGATGTTTTAGAGAATTTTTTTGGTATAATTCGTGCTAAGAGAGGCCTTCATAATCATCCGGATAGCCAGAAGTCTAAATACAGACTTTAAAGTTACTTGTTAGGGCAGAACCAAGGGATTTTATCAAGTGATGCAAACATTGAAGAAGACGATATACCAGATTTGCAAAGAGATAATTCCGTAACAGGTTAATAAATATATATATTTTTTAATTATCATTATATCGAATTTGCTAATAGGTTTAATTCTGACAAGCATCTGTGGAAATGATAAGCTTCATATTGGCGAAGCCGAAGACACAAAATGCCTTTAATGCATCAATAAGAAGGATTGGAAAATTTGGCAGGCTACATTTGTTATAGACTGAGAAGACTTGGGTAAACCACTTAAGTGAAGGTGGTTTTAACGAAGATGAAGAATTGATTAGGCATTTAAACAGTTTAGACAAAATTTTTAAAGCAATCAATGGAAATGGTTTGCTCGTTACTAGAGACTTCTTAAAGAAGAACATAGAGCAAGCTTCCAATATAAATTGCAATATTATGGTAAAGAAGCTATTCTTTCGGGCCAGAATGTTATTTGCTATAAAAAAACTTAACAAATAAAGGGTTTTTCAAACGGGACGCTACAAAAGTAAACGGATAGGGACAGCAAACGACGCCATATTTTTTCCCGCTTTCTCGACATTTCTCTTCAGTAAGGTTTGCCATTTCATCATGGAAAGTCAACGAGTCGAAATTACTAAAATTTACTACCGAAATTCGGAGTCAGTGACCACAACTTTAAGAGCGCTACGTCCAATTTATGGTCATAATAATCGTCCTACCAGATCAACAATAGAGCGTCTAGTGGAAAAATTTGAAACCACAGACACAGTACAAAATGTTCCCGTGCCAGTGAGACAAACAAGTGCCCGTAGTGTTGAGAATATTGCTGCCGCTGAGGCTTCAGTTCAAGAAAGCCCAAATGTGTCTCTCACACGTCGTTATCAAGCGTGTGAGGACACAAGTTCTGCCGGCGTTTGTGCCCACACATTATAATTATATTTTCCAAATACAACCGAATCGGGTACAATACTGACAAGTTACGGTTTAGAAAATAAAAGTGGGCAACATTGACAAGTTACGGATAAGAAAACCCAAGGGGGCAACACCGTAAGTAAAAAGGAGGTTTAACATGAATAAGCAGATCAGTGAGTGCCGAGCAGCAGCCGTGAACAGTCCACCAGCGGACAAAACATTAAGCAGCCAAATAAGGAGCGGTAAGAAATAATTTGTTTAATAATTCTAAAGATTAACCTTAAAATTATTAAACAAAATAGCAAGAGATCCCTCCTTGAATACTCGCTCTCACTCTTGGCATTGAGCACATCGGTCAAGAGACACTGCCTTGACAAACTTTCGCTCTCCAGTCATCACGAGTCTCAAGAGATACTTCCTTGAATGCTCCCTCTTCAGCTTCATACTCTACGTTACAGACATGGCCTTGAATATCGTTATTTTCTACCGGCGTCCTAGCATTACGCCCCGTCCCGCGACCAGCATTAACAACGGAACTGAGTCGCACATAATTTGGCAGCACCCATTTGCTTGCGACAGAAAGGCGTCAATTAATTAAAACAGTATTAAATATAGAAATAGCCATAAAGTGAAATAATGAACATATACATAACTTTGAAAAAAAGTATTGAAAACAAATTGAACTAAGAAATCTATTTTAAATCTATTTATTTAATTAATTGAAGCTAAAATTTATTTAAATATATAATCGTCCCCTTCCCCTCAACCCAACTTCGTACCCAGTGCTACGAAATTAAGAGGCCTGACCGTTATTCTTCTTGCATTTGTCTCTTCGAATAACGCTAGTGTTCGAAAAAAACGCAGCGGAGCCCTAGCGCTACGCCCCGTCGCGGAAATAGCTGCAAACAGCCGCGTCGATTCAAAAATAATATACGACGCCGAGATTTATCTGGCTCAAAGCCACCGCAGTATAATACTTAATAAAGATAGCCATTAAGTGAATTATTGTGAACGAATTCATTTTAAAATAATGAAAACGAATTGAACAATTAATAAATATATATTTTAAGAAAATAAATTGAGTGAAGTGAAGATTTATTTAAATATATAGTTGCCTCTCTGTTGTCATAGTTTCCGAAATCAAATAAATTTCTGTGAGACGGACCCTCGGACACCGCTGACTGCAACCCCGGCCCGAAGGTTAGTCACAAGCGTTGGGCATCTCTGTGACGTCGTTGTGGCAAATTTTGCGAAAAGATCTTGGCCTACATCCTTACAAGATCAAATTGACGCAAGAACTGAAGCCGCTTGACCACCAGAAGCGTCGTATGTTTGTGAATTGGGCTGAGCAACAACTTGAAAATGATTAGGATTTTCATTGAAAAATCATCTTCAGCGATGAGGCTCATTTCTGGCTGAATGGCTTCGTCATTAAGCAAAATATGTGTTATTGGTTAGGCAGCAATCCACACGTACTCCATGAGTCATCATTGCATCCCGTGCAATGTGCGGTTTATGGGCCTGCGGCGTCATTGGGCCGTACTTCTTACGTGATGATCAAGACCGGCACGTTACTGTGAATGGGAATCGCTACCGTTCAATGATAACCGAATATTTTTGGCCCCAATTGGATGATATGGACTTGGAGGGCATGTGGTTCCAAATGGACGGCACCACAAGCCACACAGCGAATGTCACAATCAATTTATTGGAAACCATGTTTAGTTCGTGTTTGGACGTGTTATCTCACGAAATGGCTCAGTCGATTGGCCGCCTCGGTCGTGCGATTTGACGCCGCTAGACTATTTCCTGTGGGGCTACGTCAAGTTTATGGTCTATGCCAACAAGCCAGCGACGATTGATAAACCTCGTACGAATATCGAACGTGAAATTGCAGCAGTATCGGCCGATTTATGCTTGAAAACCGTCGAAAATTGGGTTCAGCGTCTAGACTTCTGCAAGTGTGCCCGTGGTGGCTATGCTAATGAAATCGAGTTCCATACATAATGGCTTCGAATGTACTTTCACAGGAATAAAGAATTTCATTGATATCCAAAACCGTGTTTGTTTTATTTAAAAAAACTTTTGTAGCGCTCTTATTGCGAAACCCTTTACATTGTAAAAAATTCATACACACATAAACGTAAATTAATTAAAATAACGACTTAAATATGTGTACATTAATTTATAAATAAATTTCGTTTAAGAACAGTTGAAAGGGTAAGAATACATTTCTAATACAGGGTGGCGCAACAGAAATCACCCTATTGGAAGATGCTTTCATTTTTGCAAATAGCCGCCAATGTCAAATCTGTTTTGACATTTGTGGACTAGACAGATACAGAATACAAGTGAATAAGCCATGGAGCGATACACTCCCCAAGAACGCGGAATAATTGTGTCTATTTTTTTGCGTAACAATTCGTCTGTGGTGTTGGCAAAAATCATAATGAGCGATGAGGCTCATTTTCACCTCAGCGGGTACGTGAACAAGCAAAATTATCGCTTCTGGGGAACCGAAAATCCGTGAGTGATGCACGAGAAACCATTACACCCGCTCAAAGTGACTGCGTGGTGCGCTGTTCACGCTGGGCCGAACGCCGCGGGTCAAACGACAACAGTGGACGGTGCGCGCTGTAGGGCAATGTTGACCGAGTTTTTTCTGACCGAACTGGACGAATTAGGACTGGTGGACATGTGGTTCCAACAGGACGGAGCAACAGCACACACTACACGAGCCACAACCGACATTCTGAAGGCCGGATGACTTATTTTGCGTAATTTTATATCTCTGAATCCTGATATGCATGTACATGTTTACGGAAGAATGCGAGAGAAACACCCAGAAGTATATTTTGAATTGTTCGGAAAATCAAATAAATAAGAGGCACTTGCTGTTGTTTAAAATTCGGCTGCGTATTAGACTTCATTCGGATTCTGAGGCCAATTCAGCACTGCGAACGAAATGTTTGATGGTTTCGTCTTTTTGTTTTGTTTTATTGAATATTATTTCTTAATAGAAACAAAAAGATAATTTAGATTTGAATTGCCAAACAATAATTTCTCTGAGAGACACATTCGAAACATTAAATAAATTCAAACTTAGTAAGAAAAATATACAGTTTTTTGAAGAATAATGTTATCAATAATGAAATTTTTTCGTTTTTCGGTTTTAATAACTTCGTTTTTCTTGGAAAACCATACTGAAAATAACGTTATTAAATCATAACGTATTTGTGCATCTCTGATATTTAATGTTCCCACGAAATTAGTGGTCATGTGCTATCATGCTTTTGAAGTTTAAATCCCTTTTCCATATTTATAATAGATAAGAAAAGCGGTAGATAGGTTAAGTTTCTAGTATAGAAGGAGTACATGACGGGGCCAAATGTCACCTAATGCAGTTTATATGATATGTTATGTGCGGCGTAAATTTAGTTTCATCGTGTGTTTTTTAAGTATAAATTAAGGGCTTCAATTTTGAAGCCAATGAGTTGGTTGAAAAATGGCGTCGGGCGTGGATGTAGAATTTATTTGGTGACCTAATAGTATTATACGCAAGTGTTTTATTTAAAACAAAAAAATTTTAAAACCCAAATAATTGAAAAAAATAAAAATAAAAATGAAATTGTGAAATTTCCCAAATAAGGAAAAAAAGTAAAAATTAAAGTGAAATAGTGCGCTAGTGTTGTGTTTGTTTTATAAAAAAAAACATATTTTATAATCAAAAAAAAAAAATATTTCAAATACACAATTACAAATTTGCCATCGACAGACGTTAATTATCCGATTATTATTATTGATTAAGGCTATGTAATCACTGCGTCATTTGGAACTATAATCCCATTGCCTAAGTAGTTAAATCTGCGTCTTGACACCGATGGACAAATGCAAAGAACATGTTTAGCCGTTTCCTGCTTCTTTTGGCAGAGTTGGCATGAATCATTTGCTACCTCTCTTATTTTTTTCAGATTATAATTAAGTTTACAAAGTCCTATTAATAGTTCACTGTAGAATAGCTTCAACCTTGACATATGCTGGGTCAATGAGTCTTCTTGACTGCTGCATGCCTGTTTGGGCTCTCCAATACTCAAGTAGACTTTGTTTTTCCCATACTTGTATCAAGTTACTTATGAAACTATTGTTTACCCCACAGAAGGGTTCTGGACCTATGAACGGAGTTTCTGCACCGTTCTTTGTGAGATAGTCCGCTATTTAATTACCCTCATGCCCTTCATGTCTCGGCACCCATATCAGAACAACTGAATTCCTTGCTGCTAGAGTGTTGAGAAGTTTAAGAAAATCGCATACCAACTTTGATTAGAATGAGAAGTTTTTAAGTGATTTTAGAGCTGCTTGGCTGACTGAGAGAATGCATATTTTAGTACCGCAGGTGCCCCTACGTAGACATTCTCTGACCCTTAGTCCTAAGGCGTGGATCTCCGCCTGAAACATGGAAGCTATTTTTCCCATCGCAACTGCCTATGAGCCCTGTTGAGGTATTATTTCATTGTTTCTCCACGATGAGCGGTCACTGATAACCACTTCGAATTTCCTGAAAAAGGAATGTTTTCTGTTCATCCTTGTTAAGAGTCATCTGAGTCTTAGTCTGATCTACCTTTAATCACCATACTAAAGAAGTATAGGTAACTATTGGTAATATTACTGTTTTGTAAGACCATGCCATCATTTTTAGTCATACAGCCTTTGGCAAGCAAAGCTTGCTCTTAAGGCTTTATTTGTTATGTATTGTAAGTGGTTTTTTTTTAGGTTAGGTCAGATAGTTTGAGGTCCTTGAGGTTCCTAGATTTAGTTTCGTTTTTTTGTGAAGGGTATCACGTTAGTTTCAGTTAAGTTAATCGAAAGTCCTTTCTCCTGACACCAATTCTGCGTAATATCAAGAGCTAGTTGCATGCGGTCGGTTATGGTAAAGTCAAACTTGCCTCTAACCATAATCACCAAATCATCAGCAAAGCCCTGAACTTCGAAACCTTGGTAATCCAGAGTTTTTGTAAGCGCGCCAATTACCATTAGCCAAAAGAGTGGCTATAAAACGCCTTCTTGGGGGCAGCCTTTAGTTGACTTGACAGTTAACCTCTCTGCCCCTAATTCACAAATTATAGCCCTGTTTTCCAGCATATTGAGAACCAAAGATATAACCAGTCTGTATATTCCTTTCTTGGCCATTCCTTCCTCAGTTGATCTGAAAGTAGCATTGTCAAAGGCCCCTGTTATGTCAATAGATATACAGAAAGCAATTTCCATACCCTCCAACGCCTTTTCGATGTTACTCGTTAATCTTTGTCGATTTTCCTGATTAGTAAGCATATTGTTCAACATGGAAAAGTATATCTTTCAAATATACTTCTCTGATATATTGATCCAGAATTTTTTCCATAGCTTTGAGCATGAATAAAGTTAGGCTAATGGGCCGGAAAGCTTTTGGCGTGTGATCCGACTTTTTCCCTGCTTTCGGTATGAAAGTTTCCCTAACCTTCGTCCAACAAGCCAGTGAGAGTTCCCTACGTGTGAACATTAAGGAACGAGTGCCCTCGATGGTTCCACTGTCCTCTTCACAGGTGACACAGCCTGGAAAGTGAGTGTTCAGCAAAAGCTGTCTCGTTTCCTCTAGGCTTTCTGTAAAATTTCCGTCTGCCTTTTTAAGTGTAGAAAGGCCATTTGAATAATATTCATTCATAATATTCATTTTTGCAGCCTTGTAGCTGCTGCGAGTGATTCAATCTTCTCGCCGTGCTTCCTCCAGGATTCTTTCTTAGATCTTTTCAGCTCATTATTATAAAATGTGTTATCATACCTGTAACCCATTAAATTTTTTTTATATAATTCTTTCATTTATTGGATCTTCTTGACTTAAGAACTAACAATAATTATTCAAATCTATAAACTAAAACGATACATTGCACTTCTAAAGCAACTGTAGTTGTAAAATAATTGTTGTTTACTTAAAATTAGTAGCAAAAATTAAAGATAACAAAAGTGAATTACAAATTCGGAATAAAACAAAAATTTATATATATATATATATATATATATTGGTCTGTACATAAATAGCATTTAATTATACAAGGCCCTAAGATGCGCTATGTCGCATTGGCCTTCTCCGAAAATGTTAACTTATTCACCTAAGGCCCCATGATGCGCTAGCTCGCATTGGCCCTCTCCAGAAATACCAACAAGTACAAGTAAAGTCCTATGATGCGCCAGGTCGCATTGGCTTTCTTCGAATATAAATTTGTACTAATCTTCACCACATGATTCAAGGTCCCATGATGCACTGTATGGCATACAGTAGAGCATACAGTAATAGGACTTACAGAAATACTATAAATCTTTTAGAACTATAGGGCCTGTAAGAACACTACTATCTTGAAGGGGGAGCAATAGTTCTATAGGACGCGGTGCATTTTAACCAAACATAATAATAATAAAAGTATAAGGTCTGGTATTTTCTTATAATCTGTCGGCCAGTAGGTAGGTTTACCTGGTGATACGACATCGTATCTATTTTGTCGGTTAAGGTTGGTATTGTACAGTTGTCTACCTTTACAAGACGTGAGCCTCAATGCGTATGTGTAGCATTATAATCTCCAGCAGCCAAAAATCTGCCTCCTAGGGTGTCAAGAAATCTGTAAATTGTGGGTCAGTTACTGTAAATCGTGGCGGACAGTATACAGCAGACAGTGTTGCATTTTACGCATATTGAGGAAGCTTGCAGATAGCTTTTTGAATATGTTTCTAAGGCATGGTGTTTTATTCGGTTTCTTATAAGAACTGCAGTTCCTCCATGAGCCTTGCCATCAGGATGGTTTTTTCTTATATAGTGTGTAACCTGTTATGCCGAAATAATATTTGCTTGTAAGATGAGTTTCAGCAAGAAGCATGACATCAATTTCTTGATTTATAAAGAAAGTTGTGATATCGTGTTTATGTTGGCTAACGCCGTTTGCATTCCATAAACAAATCTTTAAAGAACTCATTTTTGAGACAATAAAACTTGCAACATTTGATTTTGCGTTCTAGTCATGTCTTGAAGCAAAGTATGCTTGTAGACATAAATTGTGTCATACATTGCGTTAAGTTAAAAATAATAGCCTCCAGCCCTCCAGGTGCTTGGGGTATGATATGAGGAACTTCTTCTATTCCTGATTTTAATGCACTTGCATACGATATATTTTGAGTTACTTGGTTAGGTGCATTTGATGTAACATTATGTTGCTTAACAAAGTTTTGGAGTATACTATCAGGTTGATTACGAACTGCTTGTTTGCGTTTATTTAATCTATCCAGCAAGTCTTTGCACATAGGACAACTCTATAATTCGCCGTGTGATTTCCTCCACAATTATTGCATTTTTTTGAATTTGGTTTATTTTTATCACTTGTACACTGGAAGGAATGATAGAGATGATTCAAAATGACTTCGTATGTCCGTATTCCTGACAATTTGGACATTGCACCGGACCACTGCGCTTATGTGGTTCCTCTACTGAGATTCTACGGTGCAGTAGGTATTTCAGCTCATAGATAGGATGAGTTTATTTTTTTTTAAATTGGGTAAATTTGGGTCTAATTCAATTTTGCAAATTGGTTGCGGAATTTTGTTTTTATTAATTATGTTGATCACAATTTTTACTCCGAACCCTTTTTCTTCCAATGCTTCTTAAATTTCATTAGAATCTACACTGGACCTTTAATGACCACTACTAGGCTTTTGCTAATTTTGGCTGATAAGTGTAGTAGTTTTTATTTTTATCATTAAAAAAATTATAAATAATACGATAATTACTCTCAGTGTAGATTTTTAATTTGGTTTCATGTATGTCCCCTTTAGTCAGAGGGACTATATGAAAATTATTACTGCCGATAAGTCGTGAAATGTTTGATAACAACTCATTTAAGCTACGCTCGCGCGGCGGTTTGGTGCTTTTAGCACTAGGAGCAGCTTCCGTATCAATATGTGATGCATCTTAATTGTTTTCACCTAATGGAGCAAACCTATTATTATTTTTTAAGGGTTCAAATGGTTCAGCATAATTTATTTTGGTCATTTTAGGAGCATTACCTTTATTTCCGTTTTGTGGACTTAGTTTTCGTTTAACTAGTATGTAGCGATCCATACCAGTCTGTACTGCCGGTCCTCTTGGCCTACTTACCAATGCGGTTCGCTCACTTATTGACATACTTACAGATGGCGTCGTTGCGGGTTGTTCCTTATGCGAAGGTGCTCCAATCTGTTGTTGGCTTTGCGATAGATGTAGTTTTTACTGCTGATATTTGAGTTGTTGGTTTTGTAGTCATGTTGCAGGTTTAATTTTTCGTTGGGTTATGATCCCCAAAAATTGTGACTTATACGTTATATATTTAGGATTTTTTACATCTTATTGTATAAGGATATTTATAAACAAATAAATAAATAAAAAATAAAACTTTTTGGGTGTTTTGTCTTTCCGGGGAAATGTCACCACACCCTTGCGTTGTTAGGATAGTGGGAGAAATACATTGCGCGCTCCACGACATAGGACTCGATCACTTCGATCACCCTAGCCAGCGGCCATTTTAATGGTAGCAAGTTCTGGTCTTTGATCAGAACCACGTCATTGATCTGCAGACCAGGTTGAGAAGTACGCCATTTAGAGCGTTGTTGTAGCAGCGTAAGATATTCGCTCCAACGTTTCCAAAAAATCTGTTGCAAGTACGTCACACGCAGCGATCAAGACGATTGTAGTTCAACATCGTGACGTCAGGCTCAACGAAAGCTGTAAATGGTGTGCCGATTAAAATGTGTCCAGGCGTTAGCACATCAAGATCTACAGGATTTTCTGAAATTGAGAGTAAAAGTGAATTAATTACGGCGGAGATGTGGCACACAAGTGCGCGAAGCTCATCAAATCCAAGTGGCGACACTCCAACCGAACGATATAAAATTATGTTTTGCGGTTTTAACAGCTGCCTCCCAAAGCTCACCAATGTGCGGTGAACGAGGAGGAATAAACTGCCATTCGATGTTTTCGGAAAGGCAGTATTTATGAACAGCTTTCTAATGATCATCGCATAAAAATAAACGACGCAACTCCATCAGCTCGTTCCTGGCGCCAACAAAATTTGTAGCGTTGTCAGAGCAGATTATTTTCGGACTACCACGAGTAAAAATGAAACGTTTTAGGACATCGATGAATGCAGGAGTGGAAAGGTCCTTGACTAATTCCATATGAACGGCCTTTGTAGTAAAGCAAACAAAAATACTGATGTAGCATTTAACAGGCTGTTTGTTACGAACTTCTGGTTTGTAAAAAAATGGACCACAATAATCCACGCCCGTGATAAAAAATGCTCTTGATGCCTCGACGCGCTCCTTCGGTAAGTCCCCCATGATATGCTCAATCATTCGAGGTTTAGCGCGACAATATTTTTGATGCATCTGTTCACTGCACTGGCAACAGTTTTCCGACCACCAATAGACCAGTACATTAAACGAATTATAGCCAACAGCGCCTGAGGCCCAGCAATAAGATTCTTCTCGTGAAAATGTTTTATTATAACAAATGTTAGTGGATGCTTTTTCGGTAGAATAATTGGATGACGAGCTTCAAAACCTAGTGTTGAATTTCTTAATCGTCCTCCAACGAGAAGCAGTCCAGATTTGTCCAAAAACGGTGAAAGCGAAGCGGTGCAACTTGAGGCTTGGATTGGCTGAATTGATTGTAGAGCCTTCTATTCAGTCCACAGGTGCGCTTTCTGCACATGTCGAAGCAGTATCTGTGTGCCGCGCTGCACATCTAACACTGTGAGCCCTTGCGACCTAATGCGCGCGACGAATTTGTAGATATAAGCGAAAATGCGCTGCATGGACATGAATGATGAATTGATGAATTTGCATTGCTGTGATAAATCAATATGCGGAGACATTGAGAGTAGCGCCTTTTTGCGCATTTCTGGAAGTGGATTAAGAGATGTGCATAATGCAGGCCAATTTGCTTTTGTTGTCATTTAAAAACGATGGTCCATGCGCCCATAATGTTGATCGAAGAAGTTCAGTAGGCAGCGCTCCCTTCGAGATAATATCTGCCGGATTAAGTTAGGTGGGCACGTATTGCCATTCCATACCTGATGTGATTTCCTGAATTGTAGATACACAATTCGCGACGAATACATTGAACTTTGACGATTCACCGCTAAGCCAAGATAAAACGACAGACAAATCTGACCAGCAGTAGTAATCGCCTTTTAAACATTTCGTTTTTACTTCTTTTATAAGCTGCTCCAAGAGTGCGGCACCACACAGTTCCAATTTCGGTTTGGTAAGCGCCTTTAACGGTGCAACACGAGATTTGGAACACAAAATCTGAGTGCGGGATTCACCAAAAAGTACAGATCTGATGTAGACGCATGCTCCATAGGCTTCAATGCTAGCGTCACAAAATCCATGAATCTCTACTGTAGCATTTGGCAGATTTTTAAGTTTGATATACAATATAAGAACGAGAGCACTTAAATATTACTTAGTTTTGATTCAATTTACACAAATTTTTTAGCTTTGTCCACCTAAAAATGTATTTGAGACCAGTGTATTTACTATAGATAACTTCACCATGTATCAGTTTTATGATTGAGGAATAACGGAAAGTTCTGCTTAAAATATATTACACATATTTATATTCAATACAAAACCCAGGTAATGCTGGATGGTATAGGCTAATATAATGTAAAATATATTCTTATACACAAATAAATTGTAATAACAGAATATGCTCAAGCTTATTACAATGAAAAAATTATCCTAATAATACATTTTCATAGAAATAACCCCTTAAAATACAAAAAAATGCTATTCTTTCTTAAAGTTTTCGAGATATTCAGACAACTTTAAGAAACCAAAAGAAAGCGAAATTGAATTTGAAAACGAATGGAAATATTTATAGACTTCTACAATCTGAGTAATTTCAACTTCACGTATTCGTTTTCAACTCAATGAAATTTAATAAGTAAATAAAATAAGATTAATTACAAAATTTTCTTACGCCAAAAACTACAATCAACTGATTTGGTAACCCAAGAGTACATTTAAAGAGGAATCTGGACAATAATCAATGGAAATCAAAAATCATAAATTTTGATACCAAACGAAAAACTTAAAAAATTCCAAAATATTAGAAGAAAATGTAAAAATGTTGGTGCCTCTCCTTTCATCCTCTTGCAATATCCTGTTTTCTCTTTATAAACAAATTTTTTCTAATTAATATTACATATTCCTTTTTATTTTATTTTATTTCGATTTTCCTAATTTTACTTGCATTTTTTTATTTTCACTCTCTACTGCTTAATTAGTTTTTTCGTAGTGAATTTTGATTTTAAAATTTGTGCGGAATATATTTTCACAACGAAGTGAGTGAAACGCAGAATACGTTTAGGTAAATTTGAAGTTATTTCAATTTAACTTATTGAGAAATGCAAATTACTTCCTGGTAACCGGAAGCGTCGACATCCTTCTTCCCGAGCTTCTTCAACCCATATATCACTTCACATCTTTACTATCTGTCATCAGACATGCTCTCTGGAGACGCTCTTTTGGATAGTAGCGATATAAATGATAGAGCTACTTTTTGATTTTATTATTGAAACAGAACTAGATATTTATTACAAAGGGAGATCTCACATCTTTATTTTCCCGAGTTTGGACGATTATATTGTAAAATTGCGGTGGTTTGGGTGGATCTCCAAAACATCCAAAACAAAACAAGAAGCCACAGCTCGACGAGGGCACCGGCGCAGGAAGTTCCAATTTAGAAAAAATTTACTAAAAAACAAAAAACCAATGTTTTAAACATATAAAAAGCAGCTTTATTTTCCGTGTTGTTACCTTAGATAAGAGTCTGATATTAAAATCAAGCGGCAACACAAAAGCTGTAATAAAAAAACAACAAATTTAAGGAATATTGATATTTACAGTGGCCGAAGTGCCAACTGTAAATATGCATAAAAAATAATTACAATTTCAAATTTGTAGAAACAAAAAATAAGCTTTACAATGTTTGGCGTAAACATATTGGGTGGGAGGAAGTCCTTAATCGCACACTTACTAATTATAATGCTGAGATCAAGGAAGAGGGCTGGAGAATATCAAGTCAGCGATATATTTTCGATAATGCCTGGATACTATTCAGTCTTGAACTCAACATTAAAGCTTAGCATTTTATCGAAATCCAAGGATTAGCTGGGGAAACTCCGTAATTCTGAAAGCGATTAGCTCGGCGAAAGCTATCTCTTGGTCAAATTTTTGTGAATCCATCGATAACGTGAGAGACTCTGCTAGACTTGGTAAAATCATATCCAAAGATTTTTAAAAGGATAGATGAGTCTTGGGCTGAATTTCCTAATTAATCTTTGACTGTCCTTACGGTCTCTAGGTGAACATGCCCTTGGATTGGAAATCTTCTATAAGGCCCACTGTTACAGTTGCTTATTATTTAGAATTAAGATCATTTAATTTAACTTAGTTTTAAAATTCGCGATTTGTGAATAACCACAAGGAAACTTCTGAAATATGATCTTACAAATACTCAGCGGCAAAGATCAGAAATATCATAAACGAATCGTAAGTAGCAACAACATCCAAAGCAACACAAAAAAAGTCTCTGATGACCGTTCGTTCATGAAGCAATAATAATAATGAAAATGAGTAAAGATTAATGTTGAACCACCGGGTCTCGTAATCGGTCCTCTATAATCATACAGTTCCCTACCTGGAGCTTGACTCTTTAGAAACCATTAAAGGCTACAAAGTAGTAAAATGTTCATATCGTTTTTCAGGATAGTTGTTTTCTAGGGTCAACCTGTCAGATGAAGTCGAGAATGTTCAGATTTACGCAGATAAACCTTCTTGTCTGATCATCTTCTGATACTATCCAACCTTTGATAAAATATCAGTCTAAAAATTATGGTGTTACATATCCTTACGAAGGAATAGCTCTACTTAATAGGTAGATAAGATAGTTTATAAATTAGAGAAGGTCTTAAATGTTGCCTTCAAAAAATAAACACTTATTAGTGTCCCAAAGAACAAATCTCAGACATGGTGGACAGTAGCGTTGAATCGTACAATAAAACCCGTAAAAAGTACAAGAAACAATCAGAATCTTGCTAATTCTATTGCCAAGAGTCCAAATTACGTTAAAAATGTAGATGATGGGTGGATTTTCCTCAGATTCAAGTCGCATCGGAGACCTAAATACACAGTAAAAATCTGAAAAGCCCTGTGCTTAAGAGAAATTGTACCAAAAAGTTAAGCGGGTAAGTTCCGGGAGTTCAGAACACAGAAAATAAAGAAGGTGGAGTCGTTTTTCTAAATAAATCCAATATTTATTGCTGGCGCACAAAAGATGCTTACCGGAGTGTGTGATATCCTTAAAACAAGTTAAATTTATAACTACAAATACAACGGAAAAGCCGAAGTAAACAAAACCAATTTTAAACGTAGAAACTAAATTAATACCACAAGACGTTTGGCATAAACATTATCGCCCGCCTTGCACATCACTGCAAACAAAATTAAATAAAAAATATCTTAAACTAATTGTACGTTGCATACAAATGCAATATTTATTTAATTTATTTAACTCAGAGAAGTTCCAGAGAAGCGCTGAAAATGCGGTCGGATCGAGACTCGACGAGCGAGTTCGAGTTCCCGAACCATTCTGTCTCGAATTTTGAGCGAGATGGTTCTTATGTTAGACTCTTAACAATTTGGAAGGACAATCAATTTGAAGATGGGTTATGTTAATAACTCTCGTTGCGTAAAGACATCGGCTACCCGAACACGTTTATCTTCACCGAAATAAACTTTAACAATCGTTAGGTTCAACATTTCGTTGAACACCATTACATATATCCTTTGAATACAAGACTCATCATTAGAATGAATTGGCAGGTAATCAGTCAGCTGAGGTATGATAAGCCCTTTTGCTTGAATGTGCATTCAGAACCATAAGCGCTCTGGCTTTGTATTCGGTACCTAAACGACAAACGGTCATCATTGCAGTACCCAGATGCACATTTTTCTTAGTTAATGAAAGACATGCTTAAACAGAATCCAAGAACTAAACGTAGTAACTTGAGCAGTATGAGTCTGAATGTTTGTTGAATTCTAAATAGAATTTGAAGAACTGGCCTAATTAATGCTCGTGGGTGCCGAATTTGTATCACTCCGGTGTAAAAGCGAATTATGGCACATTTTGAACCGGTAAATAGGCTAGTACAATCTTTTACTTGACGTGAGTGCGAAAAACAATTCAAGTACAAACGGTGTTTGCGTACAGTTGCTAATATAGCGTTAAAACTCATCCTGAAATGCTTGCATGTACTCTTTTCCGTGGAAAACACAAAATTTGCGCTGCCCCTTCCGTCAGGAGTCGCCGAATGGATACCGCCGAAGTCGTGATTAGATGTTCCTACGTGTAACACTGCTGCTGTATATGTTGGGTTTGTAGGTGCTGCTGTGGACTCCTTTTCTTTATGTTGTTCGTCGACTACTACACTTTGATGATTGATGATTATAATCAAGGCAATTAAAGCAGAGTTTATGTTTTTCGACTGATGATCGTTTCTCCATGACGCTTATTTCGATAAAAGTTGAACATTCTCTTACTGGGTGATCCGATCGCTCGCAGATGGTACAGGTGGTACACTTTTTAGCTATGTGCATTGACTTAAGACTCTTCTTGTTGTAGGGTACCGCATTCTCTGACTTGCGTCGCTGAATTACTCAACATGACTGGTGCCTTCCGATGACCTTTGACGATGCCACGAGCATCATATGTTTTTCATCTAGAAAAGAGCAAAGATCAGCGACACTGGATACCTCAGTGTACTCAGGCACCCCACTTATTATGCTAGTATTTGCCGTAGCAGAACAAGTGGCTTTATCTGATGCCGGAGCTGGATACTTCACCTTTAATGATTCTTGGATAAGTACTACAACTTCAGATATTAAAATCAAGCGGCAACACAAAAGCTGTAATAAAAAAACAACAAATTTAAGGAATATTGATATTTACAGTGGCCGAAGTGCCAACTGTAAATATGCATAAAAAATAATTACAATTTCAAATTTGTAGAAACAAAAAATAAGCTTTACAATGTTTGGCGTAAACATATTGGGTGGGAGGAAGTCCTTAATCGCACACTTACTAATTATAATGCTGAGATCAAGGAAGAGGGCTGGAGAATATCAAGTCAGCGATATATTTTCGATAATGCCTGGATACTATTCAGTCTTGAACTCAACATTAAAGCTTAGCATTTTATCGAAATCCAAGGATTAGCTGGGGAAACTCCGTAATTCTGAAAGCGATTAGCTCGGCGAAAGCTATCTCTTGGTCAAATTTTTGTGAATCCATCGATAACGTGAGAGACTCTGCTAGACTTGGTAAAATCATATCCAAAGATTTTTAAAAGGATAGATGAGTCTTGGGCTGAATTTCCTAATTAATCTTTGACTGTCCTTACGGTCTCTAGGTGAACATGCCCTTGGATTGGAAATCTTCTATAAGGCCCACTGTTACAGTTGCTTATTATTTAGAATTAAGATCATTTAATTTAACTTAGTTTTAAAATTCGCGATTTGTGAATAACCACAAGGAAACTTCTGAAATATGATCTTACAAATACTCAGCGGCAAAGATCAGAAATATCATAAACGAATCGTAAGTAGCAACAACATCCAAAGCAACACAAAAAAAGTCTCTGATGACCGTTCGTTCATGAAGCAATAATAATAATGAAAATGAGTAAAGATTAATGTTGAACCACCGGGTCTCGTAATCGGTCCTCTATAATCATACAGTTCCCTACCTGGAGCTTGACTCTTTAGAAACCATTAAAGGCTACAAAGTAGTAAAATGTTCATATCGTTTTTCAGGATAGTTGTTTTCTAGGGTCAACCTGTCAGATGAAGTCGAGAATGTTCAGATTTACGCAGATAAACCTTCTTGTCTGATCATCTTCTGATACTATCCAACCTTTGATAAAATATCAGTCTAAAAATTATGGTGTTACATATCCTTACGAAGGAATAGCTCTACTTAATAGGTAGATAAGATAGTTTATAAATTAGAGAAGGTCTTAAATGTTGCCTTCAAAAAATAAACACTTATTAGTGTCCCAAAGAACAAATCTCAGACATGGTGGACAGTAGCGTTGAATCGTACAATAAAACCCGTAAAAAGTACAAGAAACAATCAGAATCTTGCTAATTCTATTGCCAAGAGTCCAAATTACGTTAAAAATGTAGATGATGGGTGGATTTTCCTCAGATTCAAGTCGCATCGGAGACCTAAATACACAGTAAAAATCTGAAAAGCCCTGTGCTTAAGAGAAATTGTACCAAAAAGTTAAGCGGGTAAGTTCCGGGAGTTCAGAACACAGAAAATAAAGAAGGTGGAGTCGTTTTTCTAAATAAATCCAATATTTATTGCTGGCGCACAAAAGATGCTTACCGGAGTGTGTGATATCCTTAAAACAAGTTAAATTTATAACTACAAATACAACGGAAAAGCCGAAGTAAACAAAACCAATTTTAAACGTAGAAACTAAATTAATACCACAAGACGTTTGGCATAAACATTATCGCCCGCCTTGCACATCACTGCAAACAAAATTAAATAAAAAATATCTTAAACTAATTGTACGTTGCATACAAATGCAATATTTATTTAATTTATTTAACTCAGAGAAGTTCCAGAGAAGCGCTGAAAATGCGGTCGGATCGAGACTCGACGAGCGAGTTCGAGTTCCCGAACCATTCTGTCTCGAATTTTGAGCGAGATGGTTCTTATGTTAGACTCTTAACAATTTGGAAGGACAATCAATTTGAAGATGGGTTATGTTAATAACTCTCGTTGCGTAAAGACATCGGCTACCCGAACACGTTTATCTTCACCGAAATAAACTTTAACAATCGTTAGGTTCAACATTTCGTTGAACACCATTACATATATCCTTTGAATACAAGACTCATCATTAGAATGAATTGGCAGGTAATCAGTCAGCTGAGGTATGATAAGCCCTTTTGCTTGAATGTGCATTCAGAACCATAAGCGCTCTGGCTTTGTATTCGGTACCTAAACGACAAACGGTCATCATTGCAGTACCCAGATGCACATTTTTCTTAGTTAATGAAAGACATGCTTAAACAGAATCCAAGAACTAAACGTAGTAACTTGAGCAGTATGAGTCTGAATGTGGCCTAACTGGCCTAATTAATGCTCGTGGGTGCCGAATTTGTATCACTCCGGTGTAAAAGCGAATTATGGCACATTTTGAACCGGTAAATAGGCTAGTACAATCTTTTACTTGACGTGAGTGCGAAAAACAATTCAAGTACAAACGGTGTTTGCGTACAGTTGCTAATATAGCGTTAAAACTCATCCTGAAATGCTTGCATGTACTCTTTTCCGTGGAAAACACAAAATTTGCGCTGCCCCTTCCGTCAGGAGTCGCCGAATGGATACCGCCGAAGTCGTGATTAGATGTTCCTACGTGTAACACTGCTGCTGTATATGTTGGGTTTGTAGGTGCTGCTGTGGACTCCTTTTCTTTATGTTGTTCGTCGACTACTACACTTTGATGATTGATGATTATAATCAAGGCAATTAAAGCAGAGTTTATGTTTTTCGACTGATGATCGTTTCTCCATGACGCTTATTTCGATAAAAGTTGAACATTCTCTTACTGGGTGATCCGATCGCTCGCAGATGGTACAGGTGGTACACTTTTTAGCTATGTGCATTGACTTAAGACTCTTCTTGTTGTAGGGTACCGCATTCTCTGACTTGCGTCGCTGAATTACTCAACATGACTGGTGCCTTCCGATGACCTTTGACGATGCCACGAGCATCATATGTTTTTCATCTAGAAAAGAGCAAAGATCAGCGACACTGGATACCTCAGTGTACTCAGGCACCCCACTTATTATGCTAGTATTTGCCGTAGCAGAACAAGTGGCTTTATCTGATGCCGGAGCTGGATACTTCACCTTTAATGATTCTTGGATAAGTACTACAACTTCAAGATAAATTGGTAACAAATTGCAGCATCGATATATGCAGTTTTAATTTTTTCGTTGTTTGCTTGTCGAACCAACACCCTATGATTTTGCCTAAACTCTTCACGATATGACATCAAAGTTTCCAAGCGAACTTGGTGATAAGGCTCTGTTTTGAGTGTGGAAGAGTTTTTTTGAAGTTTCTCAGCAATGTTTGTACTGATTCCAACAACGCTTGTTGCTCGGCTATATTATCGACGGAGTCGGTGTCTGGTTTTGACATGTTGCGCAAACACCAAGGCACATATATCTTACTACAAATTCTAAAATCCTTTGTGGACCCAAATAATCGCAGCAGAAACCTCACAGGAGGAACCAAATGTTGAGTTCTAAGATAACGGATCTTGCGCGAGTTACGATAAATAAAACGACTTCTTATTTGTATGCTTTCTTAAAGAATTCTACTTCATTGCTTAAAAACTAGATTACAAAGTTTAATCATATGCGCATTCGATTTCTTACGGTATTCTCTCTCTCTCTCTGAGTCAAACTAAAGAGACAAAACCATACAAAATTTATAACTGTGAAAAGAGAGTATGATCAAATTAACGGTTACTTTTGAAAATCGGTAGGATCAATTATATGCCAAACGTTATTGATCAGGAACTTCATCCGCTATAGAGGAATGCGCCGAGTAGGAATAATAAGCTATATAAAAACTGTCAAACCCGCTTATTTACCTCCACAACATGTGAAATAAGGTAAAAATAATATACACTCACACACTAACAATTTGTAGAATTATGTGCAAATATTCCAAATTTCGATAGTATTACTTTTAGATATATATATTTTTATCTGAGTTGGTAAAGTAGCTGGTGACATTTACAACAATTGTGGGCATAGTTGGTTATCACTGTCGTAACTAAGAAACGATATTCTAAATGATGACTATAGTTACTTATTCATAATGGGATCTAAGTGGAAGTTTCACAAGCTAAGATATTAAAATTTTTTGGTGTGAAAGTACATAAGTTACATAATCCGGACAAGGCTGAACGTCTTATTATTTTTTATCAACTAATTAATTTAAAAATATTTTCTTACAAATAAACCCGGGTATTCTAAGATCGAATTTTTTTTATAATTGTGTAACTTACATATTTACAGTATAAATTGGTCAGGTACCTATCACTGTTCACAATATTAGAGCCTCCAATAAAACATCAGACGGACACATGCAATACAAAAAAAAAAAGAATTTAGTGTTTTTTTTAATTTTAAGTTACTCATTTGTTATTTCAAATTATGGAATACTGCTTGATTTATTAAAACAATTTATTTTAATATTTGGAAAAATGTATGTAATTTTCTTTTATTGATATTGTCCATGACTTTGTCCAAAATTTAATGTTGATGGGTCTCCTAATACAGCAGGATCTTCGATGGGAGGTGCCGGATTGCGAAATTGATCGGCTGAAAGGCGGGTGAAAAGAATTCCAACCCCTTCAATTAATGCTAATAGTACTCCGCCAATAATTGCACTGCCAGCCATAGCAGGAATTCCTAAACAAAAATATAAAAAAAAAACCAAGCAATAAAAATTACAAAGCAATAAATACCGTTTCTGGCAGCTAAAATTCCGCCAGTCGCAGCTCCACTTATTATAGAATTCCAAGGATCTTCTTTTTTTCTGAAATGGACCAAAGTACAATCTATAGTACTAAACATTCCACCCCAAACGGCAAAATTTCCAGCTATAACAGGTGATCGCGTTTTGATGGCAGATAAACTTCCAATCTAAAATAAAATGACATTATATTTAATCAACCAGTTATGTTAAGTTTTCCTTTTTAAAGACTTAAATTTTAACTTACTAAATAGACAATTTAGTATAGCTAACAAAATTTCCTAACTAATTAACTTTTTGAAAAATTTAAATTTTTCGAGTCATTAAGATTTGAGGAAAAAACAATAGATATAAAGATAGTCAGACAGATAGATTAATATATAGATTATTATTATTAGTAATAAAGACTATAGAAGCCCTACGACCTGAAAGAAAGTGTCCTGTTAAGATTTCACTTTAGAGTTGTGTATCTTTTCTGCTAAGGTTGAGAATAGCTAGCTAGATAGATAGATTAATAGATAGATATATAGATAGATAGATAGATAGATAGATAGATAGATAGATAGATAGATAGATAGATAGATAGATTGATAGATAGATAGATAGATATATAGATAGATAGATAGATACATAGATAGATAGATAGATAGATAGATAGATAGATAGATAGATAGATAGATAGATAGATAGATAGATAGATATATAGATAGATAGATAGATAGATAGATAGATAGATAGATAGATAGATAGATAGATAGATAGATAGATAGATAGATAGATAGATAGATAGATAGATAGATAGATATATAGATAGATAGATAGATAGATAGATAGATAGATAGATAGATAGATAGATAGATAGATAGATAGATAGATAGATAGATAGATAGATAGATAGATAGATAGATAGATAGATAGATAGATAGATAGATAGATAGATAGATAGATAGATAGATAGATAGATAGATAGATATATATATATATATATACAGGGTGGCACAACAGAAATCACCCTATTGGAAGATGCTCTCATTTTTGCAAATGGCCGCCAATGTCAAATCTGTTTTGACATTTGTGGACTAGACAGATACAGAATACAAGTGAATAAGCCATGGAGCGATACACTCCCCAAGAACGCGGAATAATTGTGTTTATTTTTTTGCGTAACAATTCGTCTGTGGTGTTGGCAAAAATCATAATGAGCGATGAGGCTCATTTTCACCTCAGCGGGTACGTGAACAAGCAAAATTATCGCTTCTGGGGAACCGAAAATCCGCGAGTGATGCACGAGAAACCATTACACCCGCTCAAAGTGACTGCGTGGTGCGCTGTTCACGCTGGAGGAGTCATCGGGCCGAACGCCGCGGGTCAAACGACAACAGTGGACGGTGCGCGCTATAGGGCAATGTTGACCGAGTTTTTTCTGCCCGAACTGGACGAATTAGGACTGGTGGACATGTGGTTTCAACAGGACGGAGCAACAGCACACACTGCACGAGCCACAACCGACATTCAGAAGGCCGCGTTTCCGGGTCGCTTAATTTCGCGTTTTGGCGATTTGCACTGGCCCGCCAGATCGCCCGATTTAACGGTCCCGGACTTCTTTTTATGGGGTTTTTTGAAGTCTCGTGTTTACATCAACAAGCCTGAGACCTTGGAAGCCCTCAAGGAAAATATCCGACACGAATGCGAGAATTTATCGCCCGAAACTCTCGCCGAAGTGATGGAAAATGCCATAGAACGAGCCCGTATGGCAATCAATTGTGACGGCGCCCATTTATCCGATATCATCTTCTCGACTTAACACAATTAATTCTAAAGGTCTAAATAAACATAATCTAAAAACAGAATCGAAGTTTTTTATTTAGAAAAAAAATAAGAGCCAAACAACATCGGATGACTTCTTTTGCGCCACCTTGTATATATATATATATAGATAGATATATATATATATATATATATATATATATATATATATATATAAATATATATATATATATATTTATATATATATATTTATATATATAGATAGATAGATAGATAGATAGATAGATAGATAGATAGATAGATAGATAGATAGATAGATAGATAGATAGATAGATAGATAGATAGATAGATAGATAGATAGATAGATAGATAGATAGATAGATAGATATATAAGTTAACACTTAAGAGTTACACATAAATACAATACATAAGAATATTAAAACAATTTGTTTATCCATTCGCTCCAAACGCATTCCGCTGACACAGGAGTTCAGCGCCCCGACTATTTTGTCGGCAGCAGTAACGTGACACTTGACTATGTCGCAAGTGGCTACGTTAGCGCTTATGCTGAGTCGGCTTGCCGACTGCAACTTTGTAGCTTATGGATTTTTGTAGCTATGGATTTATGTCTTTAAGTTTAGCTATATGTCTTTCTTGTATTTATTGAGTTAGTTCTGTAAAAACGCGCAAGCACATAAGACGCAAATAAACATTGCTCCGGCAACAAGTCGTAATCAATGTTTTTTATTATCACCTAGTCCAAGACTAGCGATAGGGGGTTAAGTCACCTCGGCAACATATTAACCACAAGAAGTATCACCGCTGGCCCAGGAGTCGACACCACAGTCGATACGTGGGACCGGATAACTTGTAATTGGCGCCCAACGTTTTAGGATTCACGCCTTAGAACACCAATTTTGTAAATGTTATAGGATTTACGCCTTAGAACACCAATTTTGTAATCCATGTAAGTTTGTTCAAAACGTAAAAATATATTAATACAAAATATAAATATAAAAGTGTACTTGTGACAATTAAAAACGATAACTCAAATTTATCCACTGCTTATGCAAAAAGTTAAGTTAGTGAATCGAAATAATAAAATAGCAGGCATATGAGCCGCTTTGATTGGACAGACACATAAAGGTGGAGTGCGATAGTGATAGCGACATTGGTTGGGAAACAAAAAACAATAGCCAGGTACAGAACCACAGCTTTAGCCAAGTGCAGACTCCTGACGTATCTCACTTTAGCCAACCAACGAAACCACGATCTTAGCCAAGTACAGATCCCTGACGCTAGCCCAGCACACAACCAAACAATCATGGACCCAGAACTCATACAAGGTCTAATTGAGAATGTTGTTACCCAAGCTCTTGCTCGGCAAGATTAAAGGTTCCAGTCCCAGCTAGACGCCGTGGCATTAAAAGTAAACAACTTGTGCATTGAAACGTCACAAGTGCAGATTTATCGACGAATTTCTGTCCAACCAGAAATCAAATGCGACATCCTTCTCGACATTATAAAGTCTGTCCCCGAGTTTGGTGGCGGCTCTGATGAATACGTAGTATGGAGGCAATCAGCCTGTGATGCTTACGAGCGGTTTAAACCATTTAATGGCAGCTGCGCCCACTATCAAGCCGTCACAATAATTAGAAACAAAATCAGAGGGGCGGCAAGAGCAATTTTAGTTTTGCACAATACAGTGCTCAACTTTGATGCTATAATAGCCAGGTTAGACTGTTCCTACGCTGACAAGACATCGCTACGATTGTTGAGGCAGGGACTTGAGATGGTCAGGCAAGGTGATTTAAGCCTTATGGAATATTATGACGAGGTTGAGAGAAAGTTAACACTTGTCACAAACAAAATTGTCATGACACATGAGACCGAGCAAGCCACATTGCTCAATGAGGAAGTTAGGTCGGATGCGCTTCACGCATTTGTCTCTGGCATGAAAAAATCTCTTAAAGCAGTAGTTTTCCCGGCACAGCCGAAAGACTTACCAAGCATAAAATGAAGCGTGTTTTCAGCTACGTATGGCAAGGCTATGGCTGAAAGAGAGCAGGTCAGGGAAGAGAACAGGAATCGCCCACAGGGTTCAAGGCAGGGAAAATTCGGAAAACCTGAGCGTGGACAAGAAATAAATCCACATTATGTAAAAAAACAGCAGACCAATAATGACCATGGCCCCCAAGAAAAAAATAAGAGGGAGGAGTCAAGTCAAAAGCCCGAACCGATGGAAATCGATTCATCTTCCAAATTCAGGCAACGTACTTATTTTGGGAAACCCCAAGCAGGAGTTGAACAGGCACAAAGAAGGTCAAACACATCTGACCGAGCTACTGGCCAAAGACGCCAGCGATTGAACACCGTTATTCAGAATACCCAGGCAGAGCAAGAGCCCAATTATGCAAACGCTACAGAAGCCGCCGTAGCTGACATTGAAGATGACAGTGAGGCAGGCTACGACAATGACTCAGTTAATTTTTTAGGGAACGCTCCCAGCTGCCTTTCATCATGCGGCAGCTGGGTGGGAAAACAATTCATCGACCATCAGCCCCTTACTTTTGCTGTCTCTGACAGAAATACAAATGCGAAAATCAAAAGATGGAAAGCATTCATTGACGAACACAACGATGCCGATGCCCTATCCAGACAAAACGTGAACGCAATACAAGACGAGCCCTTATCGGACGCTGCAACCATTCACAGTGAGACCTTGTTAACCTACACGATAGAGGCAACTGACAAGCCGTTAAATTGCTTTAAAAACCAAATTGTTTTAGAAAAGACACGTTTCCCACTACAAAGGAAAATGATAATCTTCTGCAAAAAAATTCGCGACATCATTAGCTTCGTGGACAAAGCTTCACTATTCGAGATATTAAAGCCACTCATCGTCCCAGATGCAGTTAACGCAATTCACTGCGATCTTCCAACGCTCGCTAGCTTTCAACACGAACTCGTGTTAAACTTCCCAGCCACTCAGTTGTGGCATTGCAAGAACTATGTGTCAGATATTACTGACAAAAACGATCAAATGGAAATCGTTACGACAGAACATAACCGAGCGCACAGAGCCGCACAGGAAAATATTAAGCAAGTCCTTCGTGACTACTATTTTCCCAGAATGACTAATTTGGCAAATGAAGTTGTCACAAATTGCAAAATATGCACAAAAACAAAATTTGATAGACATCCACAAAAACAAAAACTTGGGGTCTTACCAATACCTTCATATGCTGGCGAAATGTTGCATATGGACATTTTTTCTACCGATAAGAAGTTTTTCCTTACTTGTGTAGACAAATTCTCTAAATTCGCTGTCGTCCAACCAATCCCGTCACGAACAATAATTGACTTAAAAATGCCCATTATTCAGCTGATCAATCTGTTCCCTAAAACGAAAACGATATTCTGCGATAACGAAGCAGCATTCAATTCTGAAACAATAGTGTCACTTCTGAAAAATAACTACGACATAGACATCGTTAACTAGCCACCGTTACATAGCGTTTCCAATGGTCAGGTAGAAAGATTTCATAGCACCATGACGGACATAGCTCGAAGCCTAAAAATGGATAAGAAAGCCAGCGATACAGTTGAGCTAATCATGAGGGCAACTGTGGAGTATAACAGGTCAATCCACTCGGCCACGAACCAAAAACCGCTGGATGTCATACATGCCACATCTGTCGAATTTAAACAGAAAATTAAAGAAACAATCGAAAAGGCACAGCAAACTGTACTTAAAAGATGTAATGCAGCCAGACAAAACAGGGTTTTTGAAGTGGGCGAAAAGGTTCTGGTGAAGACAAACCAAAGATTGGGAAACAAGCTGTCGCCCCTCTATATTGAAAAAAAGTCGAGGCAGATCTGGGGACAACGGTCCTCATTGGGGGAATAATTGTTCATAAAGACAGCCTCCGTTGACACTGTAGTTTGTTTTCTCTGTTTTTAACATTTTCTTTTACAATCAAATTCAATTTTTTATTCTTATGTCCACATACGTAATCAGTAGTGGAAAAAGTAATTTTCCACACTTGCTACCTTCCTTTTTAACTGCAAATTTAAACATTATAGCCAACAATATGACAAGCCAATACGCTTGCCTCCTTAACTAAATTTTCATAACCTCCGGTCTTGACTCTCTTCACTAGATTCACATGCACAAATTTTCGCCCTCATTAAAGGGAGGGTGGTCCATAAGACAAACCCAAGGTAGCAGTCAGGGAAATCAGTTAGAATAAGAGCTAGCAGCTAAGTTCATATTACTAATCGCACAAACCTTATTTGTCTTTTTCAACTCAGAGACTCAAAGGCAAGTCAACAAACTAACTGACGCAGTAAATGAAATACTAAAGGCAAAAAAGAATAATTTAGTAGACACATCGCATTTGTATGAAACATTATTTGCAAGAAATATAATATTAATTAATCAAATATCGAATTCTCACAATTACATTAACCAAAGCCAATATAATAAATCCACTATCTTTGAACATAATGATTTAAAAACTATTTTGAATGAACACCCAGTAGAAATCCCCATAGTAAGCCTTACAGAAGCGTCTAAAATTAAGGTCCTCCAGTCCGAAAATGTAGTTCACATATTAATAGCCTATCCTAGGGTAAAATCCATCTGCAAGAAGATTACTGTCTATCCCGTGTCCCACCAACATGTCGCACTACAAATACAAGACGGCACCGTAGCTGATTGCAACGATGACATACTAACAGTCAACGAGTGCGTGTCAACAACCTACGCCTTCATTTGTAAGCACACAGCACAAGATTCCTGCGCACGAGCATTATACGCTGGTAGCATGTCCTCTTGCCGAACACAACCGAGCCACCTCGAACCAGTCCCACTAATAGATGATGGTGTCATCATCATCCACGAAAGCACAGCCGGTTTTAAGCATGCCCCAACTCCACAGGATGAATTACTGTTTAAGCCAAACGTCCAATTTTATAAGTTTAATTTGAAATAATGTTTAACGTCAAACGCAGGTGGCGCGCGCATCACTAGGATCCGCGTCATATAATGTTAACCGTTTTCTGAGCCTTCGGCTAAAATATGTAATGTCGGTCAATCGTTTTACGACAGCGACCGAGGTAAGATTCGTTACAATAAACCAATTATTTTATTAAAAACCTAATTGCGCCTTTTTATTTCATTTCATTGCGAGATTGTATTGGATTCAATAACCCCCCTTTTTCGTTGCCACAAAATTAGAGGAATTTTCTGCGCAACATTTTGGTCCTTCGAGCTGGAGCTGATTTTATTGAAGTTATACGAACCCCCATCAAAACACAAACAACAAAATCCCGTCTCCATTTAATTTCTACAAGATATTTTGCCGTTCAACATATGAATAAAAGGTGCGTTCAATTTATTTAATTTGGTTTAAAAACAGAAAACAAAAGTGCGCTTAGATTCAACTAAACTCTTCTTTGATTGCTCTCAATAATTGTTTATTTTTAAAGTTCTTTGAACTTGTAAATAAAAAAATCGCACAGTGATTCGGTGTTTACATATACATCACATTCTTCGTATATACCGAACAAAGACAAAAAAACACATAGCGAAAACTATTGCGCTACTGTGCAAATTAATTTGTAATAGACAAACAAACATACGCAAAATCTTTATTTTGGTTATTTGTTTTGTAAAGAAACAAAACATAAACAGCGCTTATTAGAAATTACCAAAATCTTCTTGTTTGGTTTTTTTTGTGCTCTGACATAAATAATTGCGCTCATTGCAAAGTGCAGCTTATGTACATATATACAACCACACGTACATACATACCAGCTGCAGCCTCGCTCACTTAATTTTTTCGTTTCTGCTTTGTGCTATGTCCGTCGCTTCGAATTAGTTCTTACGCGCGGACGGACATAATTGAAATATTTTGCGGGCAAATCAAATAAAATTATTTGATTTAAATTAAAACGCGTTCTTTTAAATAAAATAAAACCCCGACCACCCCTCAAATCATCAGTGTTAGGTTTTTAGTTATTTAATTGTGATTTCCAAAAGTGGATCACATTAAATTAAAAATTAAAGTAATTTAGGTTTTATTGAAAACCAAAGTGTGCAAAAAAAAGAAAAGTGAACATAAACAAACAAAAAAGTGAAGGTAGAGCAAAGCAGAGCTAAGCAGGTCCCCCGTCCAAAATAAGGAATTTGGAAGACACCGCAGACCAGAGCAGCAGCAGGAGAAACAACAACAACATCAAATTTGTGCAAGGTACAGATGTACATATGTATATTGTGAGTCCAAATTTTATAAATTTGTAAATATTATCAATTGCCATTAGGGTGGTTGATATAAATAAAATTATTTTTACCAAATATTTTGAAATTTTATTTGCACACCATTAGAGTGGTTTTAAATTATTACATTTTTATAATTTCAAACAACTTTTTTTCTTTTCAAAACACCATTGGGGTGGTTTTGGAAAATATAAAGTTATAATCTTTTTGTCGATTCTTTTTCTTTCGTGACACCATTGGGGTGATTCCACGAAGAATTAATACAATTTAATTAGATTTTTTCATACACCAGTGGAGTGTTTTCATAGCGCACATAAATAAAAAATCTTTTTTTTTCAATTTGTTTCAAGACTGCCTTTAGTAAATTATTTCAACATTCATATAACTTTAGAGTGGTTTTGTGAAAAAATATTTGTTTATCCTATTTTTACGATAATTTCAAGAACTAGTACAAAGGGTGAACTAGCTTTAATTATAACTAGTTAAAACTTCCAAAATTAATTTAGAGTGGTTTTGAAAAAAAAAGTTTTTTTTTTTATTTTTTTTTTTGGATTAGAGTGGTTTTAAAGTGTCATTATTTTAAAAGGTTAAATAATAATTAAATTTTATTGAGATTTTCATTGATTTGAAACTTCAATAATAATTTAAGAAAATAAGCTTGACATTTAACTTTCGTTATACTGCGATACGCCGTTTTTTGATTTTATTAAAAAGGGTTTATTACCATTTTTTCCAATTTGTTTACAATATTATTAAATTTATTAATTTAAAAAATGTCGACCATGGAAGATTTTAATTTGCTAGTTGAAGCTATTCTTGAATTTGAAGCTGCCTTTAACGAAAGCGATCAAAGGGATTTGAGTATTTTTTGTATTGAAGTTCAAAGAGAGGAACTCAAAGAAATGTGGGTTAAATTAAAAACCTCATATTATTTAGCCATTAGGGAATTAAAGGCGGCGTGTGGTGAAAATTTCGATGCAATTGACGATTTAAAAGCCAAATATCGCAATTGTTACAATGCGTACGTTGCTACAGCGTCACAAATGGGTGAATATGCGCACAATTTGACCGTGCATCCAACGCATAGTTCATCTGCTCGAGGTTCACCGGTGAGCCATGATGCAGTTTCAACTGCCGCTGTAGCAACCACAACACTGTCTCAAACAAATCCCATCCCTCAATGTAACACATTACAAACTACGCCATTGCGAAACACCTTAATTCAAGATTCATCTCTGCAAGATCCTCCTATTCATAATTCCCCAATTTTCAACCATATGCCTCAAAGCCCGGTACAGAATATCGGCGCGCCACAAGTTCCAACGGTACCAATCATAAATAGTATGACAATGTCTTACCCAATGTCCGACCATCACAATATTCGCTTGCCTCCTTGTGACACAGAAGTGTTTTACGGTGACTATACGTCTTGGCCTTCCTTCCGTGATATGTTTACGGCAATTTACATTTGCAATAGTAGACTTATGCCAGTCGAAAAATTGTTCCATTTGAACCAAAAGACAAGAGGTGAAGCGAAAGATATAGTAAAGATGTCGCCTCTAACAAATGATGGTTTTGCACAAGCGTGGCAAAACCTGTCCGATCGTTATGAGAATAAAAGAATTCTTGTAAATTCGCAATTAAAAGTTCTTTTTACCCTTCCTAAGATTTCCTCCGAGTCTGGTAGCGCTTTGAAAAAAATGCAGCGTGACATAAATAATTGCATTTCGACATTGGAGCTCTATAAGATTGATGTCTCAAATTGGGATGCAATTTTCGTATATTTATGTTGTACTCGCCTACCAGAAGCTACGCTTGCTCTATGGGAGCAAAGTATTTCAAAAAAATTTGAACTTCCCAAATGGAAAGAACTAAATGATTTCTTAACGAATAGATTTCAAACGCTTGAGACAATATCAGATTTAAGATCTAATGAAGGAAAAACCGCTGAGGAAAAAACGGTTTTTCAGCAAACAAATAAACGAATTCAAACCCACCACAATGCAGTGAATGTTGACTGTAAATTGTGTCCAAACCAACAGCATCCTCTAAGAACATGTCGCGTATTTCAAGATATGAATATTAATAACCGTTTAGCAACCGTAAGAAGACTTAACCTTTGCCTTAATTGTTTTGGTCATTCTCATCTTGTGAGAGAATGTAAAAGTAATTTTAACTGTTCGGTATGTAAGAGACGTCATAACTCACTTCTTCATCGTGGGTATTCCGACACTTCTGCTTCTCCAGGGGAGGCAGGATCCTTACGGCCACAAAACTTACAAAATACAAATTTGTCTACTCCAAATAATAATGTTCATACACTTCAAGTCAATTCTGTCAATTCTCCAAATATTGACAATATCCATTCCTGCTTTTCGGTCAGCAATAAAAATATTCTTTTAGGTACCGCGATGGTAAATATATGCCATTTGGGTACTGTATATACTGCTAGAGCACTTATTGACTCCGGTTCTGAATGCACTTTTGTATCAGAGAGACTTCAGAAAATATTAAAGCTTCCAACTAAAACTGTAAACGCTCAGGTATCAGGGTTTAACAGAACAGTTTCGGCACGCATACAAAGGATGTGTAGTTTCACATTAGGATCCCCTATCGATAGTAGCTTAAGGATAGAGGCAAAGGGCCTGCTTATACCTCAGGTAACAGGACATCTGCCTACACAATCCATCAACGAATCCTATATGCGAATGTTACCTGATCTGCAATTAGCTGATGCACATTTTTATAAAAGTCAACAAGTTGATGTTTTGATAGGTGCGGATTTATATGGTACTATTTTATTGGATGGTATACGACGAAATGTTCTTGGATCATTGTTAGCGCAGCAGACTGTATTCGGATGGATAATTACAGGTGCCCTGCCATCGGAACAGATATCAACATTTTCAACATTTATATCAAAGTTTCAAAGTTTCGGGAACTAGAACTTGTTCCAAAGAAGAGGAAAAAGAAACGCTCTAGGAATAATTGTGCTTACAAAAATCCAAAAGGAATGCTGAAGGTTAACCCGCAGTAGAGTTGCCCTTTCACATTAATTATTAAAAGTTAATAAATTCGATAAATAATTTCTCCAAGTAAATATATTTTGGTCATTAACGGATAGGAACAATTAGGTAATTTTATAGAAATGAGGTTATTTTTGGCAAAAGGCCAAATATTTAGGTAAAATCGATCGTATATTAATGGAATATTTAGATCTAGGACAAATACATAGGGTATTAGCTCCAAAATACGCTCCTCAACTTCACAAGGAAGTTTAGTGGAATTAAAAAAAAAAACTGATGATTTGGTGGTGGTGTCTGAAGAAAATGTACCGCCACTTGGCTGGCGTTTGGATAGAGTATTCAACGTATATGAAGAGAGAGTAGCTGATATTAGAACTCGTCATATGCTGACGTGTTAAATTCTAAAATCATCAGTCGTCCGTTCATGTTCTCGCTGGACCCTGGTCTTTTCCTTCAGGGCCAGCTATTTAGCAAACTGCTATTGTAGCCGGACCCTGGTCTCATTCGTCAGGGCCGACCAATAGTAACACGCCTGCCATTGCCGCTGGACCCTGGTCTAGTTCGTCAGGGCCAGCAAACCCGGAAGCGCATTCTAGACCCAGGTCTTGTTCGTCTGGGCTAGTGACGCCAAATAACAAAGCTAGACCCAGGTCTTATTCGTCTGGGCTAGTGAACTCGAACACATACCCCCTTCCAGCGTCCACTTCCAGCTTTACGAACACGGAAAGGCCGTCGTTCTCAGCCTTACAAGCTCTGTCGTGATGCACGGCGGATGATAAGTGGTCGCAATAGTTCTGCCTCAAACCCCACAGCGCCAAATAGATCGCACGATGAAGAAAACGACAACAGCAGAGTCGTTAGATGTTCGCGTGGAAAATAGTTTCACAAATGTTGTGTTAGCCGACAAGGACTTTTTGGCGATCGGGACCCAATTACATGGTATTGGGGGCAGACGTTCATGGACGTATTCTGATGCAGGGGGTTGTACCGAGTCCGACGGGTCAATTCATTGCGTAGAGCACAATTTTCGGATGCAAAATATCCGGAATGTATCCGATGTAAGAGAGAATGTAAAACCAAAAATAAAATTTTTTAATTAAATAATCTTAAAGCCCATTTCTTTTTTATTTTTTTTTTTTGATTATTTTTACCGCACATGAGTTTTCTTCCAACCAAATAAATTGAACGCCAATATTTATGATAATTTTATAAACTTTCTTAAATATTATTATTATATAAAATTGTTTTAAGTTTAATTTTTTGCAGTGTTACTGCAAGGCGGGCGGCAATGTTTAAGCCAAACGTCCAATTTTATAAGTTTAATTTGAAATAATGTTTAACGTCAAACGCAGGTGGCGCGCGCATCACTAGGATCCGCGTCATATAATGTTAACCGTTTTCTGAGCCTTCGGCTAAAATATGTAATGTCGGTCAATCGTTTTACGACAGCGACCGAGGTAAGATTCGTTACAATAAACCAATTATTTTATTATAAACCTAATTGCGCCTTTTTATTTCATTTCATTGCGAGATTGTATTGGATTCAATAACCCCCCTTTTTCGTTGCCACAAAATTAGAGGAATTTTCTGCGCAACAATTACCATAATCTCCAGGTCATCAACAACTTTAAAAATGAGTTGGCATCCACAGAAACATCCAAGCACCTGGCCACAGTCGGCGTCGCTCTCAGCATTACCATCAGCAGCTTCATCATCATCTGGCTAGTTGTAAGAAAATTGCAGACTTCGAGAAAGGTGAAAAGGATCATCAAAAGCTATGAGATGTCCGAGGACGGTCAGAAACTTGAGGGGGAGTAGTTAACACCTAAGAGTTACACATAAATACAATACATAAGAATATCAAAACACTGTTTATCCATTCGCTCCAAACGCATTCCGCTGACACAGGAGTTCAGCGCCCCGACTATTTTGTCGGCAGCAGTAACGTGACACTTGACTATGTCGCAAGTGGCTACGTTAGCGCTTATGCTGAGTCGGCTTGCCGACTGCAACTTTGTAGCTTATGGATTTTTGTAGCTATGGATTTATGTCTTTAAGTTTAGCTATGTCTTTCTTGTATTTATTGTGTTAGTTCTGTAAAAACGCGCAAGCACATAAGACGCAAATAAACATTGCTCCGGCAACAAGTCGTAATCGTGTTTTATTGCCGCCTAGTCCAAGACTAGCGATAGGGGGTTAAGTCACCTCCGCAACATATTAACCACAAGAAGTATCACCGCTGGCCCAGGAGTCGACACCACAGTCGCTACGTGGGACCGGATAACTTGTAATTAATTAATTTAAAAGTATCCTGGAGAAAGCACTGCGAGAAGATTGAATTACACCCAGCAGCTACAAGACTGTAGAAATCACTCAATTATGACCATTCAAATGGCTATCCGCACATAAAAAGACAACGGAAATTTTACAGAAAGTCTTGAGGAAACGGGACAGCTACTGCTCACTCTTAAGGCTCTAATTTCTAAAGGTAGGTCTCAAATTATAACCATAGTATGCGTTCTAACAGGACACTGTATCCTAGGAACTCATGCATAAAGACTAGATATCTTCTCAAATGGCTTCTGTAAAAGCTGTAAAGATGAGGAGAAGGAAGAAACTATAACACATCTTCTATGTACATGCCCCGCTTTGGATAATAAACGATATTTTCATTTCTTCGTAGTCCTAGTAGATATATCTAAATCGAATATTAATAATATTCTTCATTTTTTAAACAGTACAGGATGGTTCAGTTAGTGGTATAACTCATATACCGCATGGCATCACAAAGTGTTTCTTTCTTCAAGAGACAGCCATTACAACCTAACCTAAGCGCCACGTACCTCACATTATTAGAGGAAATAAAATATCTGAGAGTAATCCTAGACAAAACTCTGACTTGGAAAAACTACTTTCAATACATGACAAATGAAACATTAAGAGCATCCTTTGGCTGTATGGTAAAAAAAAGAGACCACGACCAAAATATGATAGCGGTGTTTTACAAAACAGTACTTGTATGGTGGCCAAAGGTAGATCAAACTAAGGATCAGATAATCCTTAACAAGATTCCTCGAGATTTTAGTGTAACGGGAGCAATGAGAACACTCACTCCTCTGCATATCACAATTAAGAGGACGGAAACCAGCGTGTCCTTAAGGCTACTCAATCTAGCTCATCTTACAGATGGCAAACATAATTTTTCTTTTTAAGGCACTTTGAATTGACCGATTAGCGTGGAGAAAAAATGAAAAAAAATTGGAAGATGGCAGTACTGATGTGAGAATTGTAAAGTCAAATTTCCGGAAAGCAATTGTAAAGGCTATTGCGATATGAAAAATCGCTTTCATTTTTCTGGCAGAAGTACACGCCTTAGAGTAAACACCCTGTGATATTAAAATACGCGATGGATTTGTTAATTACAATTACAATTAGAAAATACAAATATTAAAAATCTGGAAAAGACAAAACAAAAACAAATAGTTAAAATCAGTAAATCAGCTGCGTGGTTATCCGAGAACAAAAGAAAATATTAAATGACATTACATTCAAGCGGAATTTATGCTTTAATATATCAAATACCACAACCTTAACACAGTCAACGATCTAACCGATGCAACAACCGTCATAACTCAACGAACAATATATCAACAAGATCTTAAAAGTATGCCGCAATCAACGAACAGCAATACGCCGCAACAAGCAATGCTGCCTGTTGGTACACCAGTCCCGAAGCGAAAATTGACGGAAACGTCGCCAGGAAATGATGCAGTAGGCAATATGGCTGTTAGCGATCTGATGAGCCTGATGCAAACCACTATGGCTGTCCTACTTGATGAAAAGTTAAAAAAAATTACCTACAAAGGAAGATCTGGAAGACGTCAAACGCCATATAACCGATTTAACAACAAAAGTATCTATCTTTTCAAGTGAAAACTAAGAACTGAAAACAGAAGTACACAATTTAAAGAAAGATTGGAAGACCGGAAGATCACCGTCAATGTATACAGTTAGAAGATCTGATGAAACGAAATATGATGGCGGAAATGGGATCCGAACAGATGGTGTAGGAAGTTCTACAGAATACGAAAAATTTGGCAGGTACGGTACTATCAGTTGAAAAGGACCTGAACATTGATCGACGTCAAAGGAAAAATATTACGCTGGGACTGAGAAGAAATTTTGGCGGTGGAAAAGAGCAAGCGTGTACGAGACGATAAACTAATGATCGATGGCAACTGGTTTATTTGGAATCAACAAAATAAATTAGTTTGTGGCAGAAAAAAGCGGAAGAGGTATTAAACAGTATTTATGGTGAAGAATTTTGTAATATAATTGATATCAATTATAATAATATTTTTGATAAAATAAAGCCAAAAAACTAAATGAAATCAGTTAAAAAAGTTATAAAAATAAATGTAAATCACAAATTTCATTATTAAATTTAAAAATTGTTGCGTATGATGTACATGGTCTAGAAAATAAGTGTTGGCATCAGGATTTCTTTGAGTACGACACGGCATGTGTTAGAAACACATGCCGCTGAAGACATAATTAAAAAGATACATTTGAAGTTTGATAATTTGATTATAGAAAAACGGTCATAGATGAGTTCATTTTAAATAAGATAAAGAATAAATTTAAACTAAAATTTGTTTTTAAAAACATATGTTCTACACACTCTGACATTTATAAATAGACTTTACTTCCGACATACGGCTTAAGCCATGTCGCATATTCTTGGTTTCAATACATGTATAAATACAATTACAATAAGTATTTTTAATAAAATATTAATATTGAATTTGAAATAAAGAAAATTATTATTATTAACATTAAAGAATGTTTTCCAAAGATTTGTGTGTGCGTGAGTGGGCATGGTCAAACAAGTTTTTTTGCATGGGTTTGCATGCAAATAACGATTAATTAATAAATTTATTAAAAATATAAAATTAATTTATATTAAAATGAATAAACTGTAAATAAAAAAAATAATGATCCAACCACGCCCATTTTTAGAAAAGTTATCGACAGTACGAATACAAACTCAGATACTAAATTTCAGGAACTGCGCAAATTCTTGCAAACATTTTTAAACGCTTCCAGATTCGACATATATATAAAAAGATATTATCGTCTCAGGAATCCCACTTCTGACACCAAAATTGTGGGCTTTTATTAAATGTTTAATTTTATATTAACAGACCTATTCTGGCGCAGTATCAATAGTCACCACAGTATCAATTGATACTAAGGTGACAATTGATTGTATTTGGTATTCTGTCAAATTTTAAAAAGCTTTTTCGGTGTCAATTGATTCAAAAACTGTTACGAAAAATAAAGTAGGTAACAAAAACAAATTTTATTTTCAATAGAAATGGAGTTTTTGGTGGTTTACGCTGCGATTCTTGCTAAAAAAAAAAGAAGTTGTTGAAAGGAGGCGACTTCTAAAGCATCTGCGAGACAGCAGCGACCCATTCAGCATGCCGGAAAATGTTTTTGTTCAGTATTTTCGAATCAGTAAAATACTCTGCCGGAGTCAGATTCAGGAACTGCAACCGCATGATGCTCAGGTGTCGTCAATGCCTTTCACTCTTCTGTTCCTGGCAGCGTTTTTCTTCTACGCACATGGGTCTTATCAAAAATGTGTTGGGCACAATTTCGCAATATACATGAGCCAACCGTCGGTATCCCGTTAATTGCATTACATTTCCCAACTCATAATACAAATCAAGTCCAACAAAATACCATTTTCAATGACGACTGAGGAACTACTTAATACAAAGACAGGGTTAGTATAAATACTTATGCCAAGGACACGATTGGAGCCATCGATTGCACGCATATTGCCATAATTTCACCACAAGCAAACGATGCAAGTAACCCACTCAGCCTTTACATGAATAGGAAAGGATTCTATAGCATCAATGTGGAATCTTAATGCAAAAAAAATATATTTTCCATTTTTCTCTTCTTCTTTTTTCACATTTCAGTCACAGTAGTCCTAAAAAGCTTTCACCACGAAGGTGAATTTGATTAAGCTTTTTCGGTGATACCTTTTTGCCAGAATACCAAAATCAAATAAGGGTAACAAAATTGAATCAATTTTTTCGTGACAATTGATTGATACCTTTTTGACGGAATAGGTCTGTAAATGTTTACAAAATAAAAATACAAAGTTACAATATTTAGTTGTAACAAAACAAAACTGATCTACTTTCAATTTGCAATGTTTTGTGCTTAGACTACAAAGTAGGCGCCGTAAAGCTTCATGTTTTTAAAAATCTGCGAAAAGGGTAGTTTGTTTGCTGCCAACAAAGACGGAGAAGACGAAGAGTGCGACAACGACGACGGTAAAAACGCAAGCTGTGGTAATGACGAAGCTGCAGGCGTTAGCGACGGAGTAAGACGAGCAAAGATAAACAAAGAAGCAGAACAACAACAAAAGAAGCGCAATGATGACGAAAGAGAACATTTACGACGACATATGCCAAAAGATGTAAGATCAGGAAGCGAAGAACAAAACGACGATTGTTTTTTTAAGCGTTAACAACGAAGACGTAAGAAGTGAAAGAAGCGAAAATAATAATACAGTGTATCCAAAAAATTATGCACCAATGCCGAGATTTGCTATTAATTTTCGTGACATTGAAGACTCAATAAGTCCATTTGATGGTAGTGAAAAAATGCTGATTGAAGTGCGGGTTAGGGAGTTTGTAGAAACAGCTGCTCTTATGAATTGGGAAGAATTTCAGAAGTTTGTTTTTGCGAAAAAATCGCTAAAAGGAATTGCAAAATTATTTGTTTTGAGTGAAAGAGATTTGAATTCGTGTTTAAAATTGCGAAATGTGCTATTGGATGAATTTAAAACAACAACAAATAGTGTGCGATAACATAAATAACTAACTGACAGAAAAATGCGAAAAGAAGAAAGAGTGCAAGAGTACTTTTTTCACATTAAAGACATTGCGTCGTGCGGGAATGTCGAAGAGAGTGCACTTATTCAGTACGTTATAGACGGCATTAAAGACTTGAATATTAATAAAACATTTTTATACAGTGCTCGCAATATTAAGAAATTTAAAGAAAAAATTAAATGTTATGAACTATGTACTTCGCGAGAAAAATAAATTTACGAATGAAATAAAAACAGATGAGCGAAAAATTGTGCCTTTTAAAGGTAGAAAAAAGAAATTAGTTTGTTATAACTGCGGTGAAAAAGATCATAAATCCGTTGACTGCAAAAAATAAAGAAAAGGGTACAAAGTGTTTTCAGTGCCAACAATTCGGACATATCGCTAAAAACTGTTCATCGAGCAAAATTTTTAAATCGACGGATATGGTGCGACGCTTTTGCAAAAATCTCCTGTAGATGGACAACTGCATCCTGTGTACTATATGAGCAAAAAAACAACTGATGCAGAAAGAAAGTATACGAGCTACGAGTTGGAGATATTAGCTGTTATCGAGGAGCTAAAGAAATTTCGTGTTTATCTTCTTGGTTTACATTTTAAATTGGTCACTGACTGCAACGCATTCGCAAAAACGTTGGATAAAAAGGACTTGTGCACTAGGGTGGCGCGTTGGATATTATATCTTCAAGATTATGACTATTTAGTGGAGCATCGCGCTGGTTCACAGATGCGACACGTCGACGCTCTTAGCCGGTATGCTGTTTTAACCATCCGCGAAGATAATATACAAACTAAAATTCGACAAGCACAAACACAAGATGACGAGTTAAAGACGATAATCGACGTTCTAGTAGAAAAAACATCTAATAACGAATATTTCATAAAAGGTAATGTGCTTTATAAATTAATTAATGATCGCGAGCTAGTAGTAGTCTCTAGAGGTATGCAAAGAGATATATCTCAATAAGAGCGCTACAAAAGTTTTTTTTAAATATAACAAAAATGGTTTTGGATATAAATAAAATTCTTTATTCCTGTGAAAGTACATTCGATGCCATTATGTATGGAACTCGATTTTATTTTCATGGCCACTACGGGCACGCTTGCGGAAGTCTAGACTAGACGCTGAACCCAATTTTCGACAGTTTTCAAGCATAAATCGGCCGGTATTGCTACAATTTAACGTTCGATATTTGTACGAAGTGCATCACTTGTTGGCATAGACCATAGACTTGACGTAGCCCCACAGGATATAGTCTAACGGCGTCAAATCGCACGAACGAGGCGGCCAACCGACTGGGCCATTTCGTGAGATAACACGTCTACCAAACATGATTTCCAATAAATTGATTGACATTCGCTGTGTGGCTTGTGGGCCGTCCAGTTGGAACCACATGCCCTCCAAGTCCATATCATACAAATGGGGCCAAAAATATTCGGTTATCATTGAACGGTAGCGATTACCATTCACAGTAACTTACCGGTCTTGATCATCACGGAAGAAGTACGGCCCAATGACGCCGCCGGCCCATAAACCGCACCAAACCGTAATTTTTTCGGGTGCAATGATGACTCATGGAGTACGTGTGAATTTCTGCCTAACCAATAACACATATTTTGCTTAATGACGAAGCCATTCAGCCAGAAATGAGCCTCATCGCTGAAGATGATTTTTCAATGAAAATCCGAATCATTTTCAAGTTGTTGCTCAGCCCAATTCACAAACATACGACGCTTCTGGTGGTCAAGCGGCTTCAGTTCTTGCGTCATTTGATCTTGTAAGGATGTAGGCCAAAATCTTTTCGCAAAATTCGCCACAACGACGTCACAGTGATGCCCAACGCTTGAGAACGACGTGTCAGAGACACATTTGGGCTTTCTTGAACTGAAGCCTCAGCGGCAGCAATATTCTCGACACTACGGGCACTTCTTTGTCTCACTGGCACGGGAACATTTTGTACTGTGCCTGTGGATTCAAATTTTTCCACGCTCAATTGTTGATTTGGTAGGACGATTATGACGACCATAAATTGGACGTAGCGCTCTTAAAGTCGAGATCACTGACTCCGAATTTCGGTAGTAAATTTTAATAATTTCGACTCGTTGGCTCGTATATCTTTCCATGATGAAATGGCAAACCTTGCTGAAGAGAAATGTTAAGAGAGCGGAAAAAAATATGGCTTCGTTCGCTGTCCCTATCGATCTTCTTTTGTAGCATCCCTTTGAAAAACCCTTTACTTGCAGTAATTGATGCATTTACGAAGTTTTGCTGGTTATACTCAACTAAAACTACATCAGCACATGAAGTCATAACACGGTTACAAACGCAGAGTATGGTTTTTGGAAATCCAGTACATATCATTTCTGACCACGGTCATTCATTTCAGAAGACTTTCGAAAATACTGTGAAGACGAAAATATTATACATTTTAAAATTACAACTGGTTTGCCGCGAGTAAATGGCCAAGTTGAAAGGCTAAACGGGACGATTGCTGCAATTTTGGCGAAGTTAAGTATCGATCATCCAAGCAAATACCAGATATGTCGACAAGGTTCAACAAGTTATCAATTTGACATACTCCAGAAGCACAGACACAACTGCATTTGAATTACTTGTCGGTGTAAAAATGCGTACTCAAAAAGATTTGCATATCAAAGAAATTATCGAGAAAGAAATAGCCGCTAACTTTAACGAAAGACACGAAATTAGACAACATGCGAAGAAGCAGATTCTGAAAATTCAAGCTGAAAACAGAAAGGCATATAATCTTCGACGAAAACCAGCTACTTAATACAGAGAGGATGAAATGGTTGCGATCAAACGAACGCAATTTGGAGGTGGTTTGAAACTACGAACAAAATACTTAGGGTCTTATCAAATTACAAAATTAAAGCAGAATAATATCTATGAAGAAAGTAGGTATATGCGAAGGTTCGATGTATACAAATACGTGCGCCGACGAAGATGATGACGACGGTGCATTCGGGAGGACTGCCTAGCAGGATGGCCGATTGTGGGATGGCAGCCCTGTCTATTTCATAATAAGTTGACAACACTTATACAAGGTGGCGCAAAAAAAGTCATCCGATGTTGTTTGGCTCTTATTTTTTTTCTAAATAAAAAACTTCGATTCTGTTTTTTGATTATGTTTATTTAGACCTTTAGAATTAATTGTGTTAAGTCGAGAAGATGATATCGGATAAATGGGCGCCGTCACAATTGATTGCCATACGGGCTCGTTTTATGGCATTGTCCATCACTTCGGCGAGAGTTTCGGGCGATAAATTCTCGCATTCGTGTCGGATATTTTCCTTGAGGGCTTCCAAGGTCTCAGGCTTGTTGATGTAAACACGAGACTTCAAAAAATCCATAAAAAGAAGTCCGGGACCGTTAAATCGGGCGATCTGGCGGGCCAGTGCAAATCGCCAAAACGCGAAATTAAGCGACCCGGAAACGCGGCCTTCAGAATGTCGGTTGTGGCTCGTGCAGTGTGTGCTGTTGCTCCGTCCTGTTGGAACCACATGTCCACCAGTCCTAATTCGTCCAGTTCGGGCAGAAAAAACTCGGTCAACATTGCCCTATAGCGCGCACCGTCCACTGTTGTCGTTTGACCCGCGGCGTTCGGCCCGATGACTCCTCCAGCGTGAACAGCGCACCACGCAGTCACTTTGAGCGGGTGTAATGGTTTCTCGTGCATCACTCGCGGATTTTCGGTTCCCCAGAAGCGATAATTTTGCTTGTTCACGTACCCGCTGAGGTGAAAATGAGCCTCATCGCTCATTATGATTTTTGCCAACACCACAGACGAATTGTTACGCAAAAAAATAGACACAATTATTCCGCGTTCTTGGGGAGTGTATCGCTCCATGGCTTATTCACTTGTATTCTGTATCTGTCTAGTCCACAAATGTCAAAACAGATTTGACATTGGCGGCCATTTGCAAAAATGAGAGCATCTTCCAATAGGGTGATTTCTTTTGCGCCACCTTGTACAATATGAAGTCAGTCGAAAACCGAACACCAAGACGATTAGACTAAAATTATATATATATATATATATATATATATATATATATATATATATATATATATATATATATATATATATATATATATATATATATATATATATATATATATATATATATAACGATATCTAAAAATACGACTCTAAAAATACACGTAGAGTCGCACGACTGTGATTTCAGGCTAAAGGATTAAAGAAATCACAGTCGTGCGACTCTACGTGTATTTTTAGAGTCGTATTTTTAGATATCGTTATATATATATATATATATATATATATATATATATATATATATATATATATATATATATATATATATATATATATATATATATATATATATATATATATATATATATATATATATATATATATATATATATATATATATATATATATATATATATATATATATATATATATATATATATATATATATATATATATATATATATATATATATATATATATATATATAACTCCATAACCTTTAATCCTTTAGCCTGAAATCACAGTCGTGCGACTCTACGTGTATTTTTAGAGTCGTTGTACTGTTGCATCACCCATTTTAACGGCATCACATATTCAGATTAAGGCAGCATATTATCTTCTAAAATATTTATATACAAATGTTGGTCTATAATTTGTTTTATCAAGCGTATTGGACCAACGCCTTGGTAAGAAAAACATGTCCATACCATATCAGACGATCCACCAAGCTTAATAGTTTTTGTTGTGTACCTAGGATCGTATTCGGAATTAGGTAGTCGTCTCACATACTGTCTTGATCCTTTTTGAATAAAGAAAAATTTTTCTTTCATCAGTCTATAAAATGTTTCTCTACTTTTGAAGCGGCCAAACCAAGTAATCATTTACAAACTTCAATATTTTCACTACACTAATTTTCTACAAAAGTAGAACTTAACGTGGACTTCAGGCATACATTTTAATCTCTCTTAAACATCTTTTTACAGTATGAACTCCACAAGGCAATTTTAATTCACCTTTAATCTCAATTTAGTTGCTACAGGCCTTATTTTGGAGGTCCTTGTGATGAGTCATGAATTAATCTTCGATAAAACTTTTTTACGAAGGCGTTTTTCAACCTTATTTTAGTATTTTAAAGAATTGGCTAGAATTTTTGAAGAGCAATTAAAAGTTCCTGAACTTCTTTTAAGTTTTTCCATCATTTATA
Organism: Suillia variegata; assembly: GCA_949127995.1. NCBI lineage: Eukaryota > Metazoa > Arthropoda > Insecta > Diptera > Heleomyzidae > Suillia > Suillia variegata. The sequence continues at coordinate 26,570,614 of OX421843.1, read as the reverse complement.
AACTTTATTTTATAAATTCACGCTAATCATTCTAACAATGTGGTCCACGACCTACTGTAATATATTATATTGGATGAAAATAAATATTTTTCATATTGAATGTATAATAAAAATATTTCACAACTTTTTTATTATGCAATTTATTTTAAAGTGTATGTTTTATTTAAAAATTGTAAACATTGCCATTATTATGCTCGTGTTAAATACCAACCAGCATCACCAAATTTTAACATACAGGTTGGCACAAAATTAATCACCCTATTGGAAGATGCTCTCATTTTTGCAAATGGCCGCCAATGTCAAATCTGTTTTGACATTTGTGGACTAGACAGATACAGAATACAAGTGAATAAGCCATGGAGCGATACACTCCCCAAGAACGCGGAATAATTGTGTCTATTTTTTTGCGTAACAATTCGTCTGTGGTGTTGGCAAAAATCATAATGAGCGATGAGGCTCTTTTTCACCTCAGCGGGTACGTGAACAAGCAAAATTATCGCTTCTGGGGAACCGAAAATCCGCGAGTGATGCACGAGAAACCATTACACCCGCTCAAAGTGACTGCGTGGTGCGCTGTTCACGCTGGAGGAGTCATCGGGCCGAACGCCGCGGGTCAAACGACAACAGTGGACGGTGCGCGCTATAGGGCAATGTTGACCGAGTTTTTTCTGCCCGAACTGGACGAATTAGGACTGGTGGACATGTGGTTCCAACAGGACGGAGCAACAGCACACACTGCACGAGCCACAACCGACATTCTGAAGGCCGCGTTTCCGGGTCGCTTAATTTCGCGTTTTGGCGATTTGCACTGGCCCGCCAGATCGCCCGATTTAACGGTCCCGGACTTCTTTTTATGGGGTTTTTTGAAGTCTCGTGTTTACATCAACAAGCCTGAGACCTTGGAAGCCCTCAAGGAAAATATCCGACACGAATGCGAGAATTTATCGCCCGAAACTCTCGCCGAAGTGATGGAAAATGCCATAAAACGAGCCCGTATGGCAATCAATTGTGACGGCGCCCATTTATCCGATATCATCTTCTCGACTTAACACAATTAATTCTAAAGGTCTAAATAAACATAATCAAAAAACAGAATTGAAGTTTTTTATTTAGAAAAAAAATAAGAGCCAAACAACATCGGATGACTTCTTTTGCGCCACCTTGTATTAAATATTTATAACCATTTAAGATGAGAAAACAAGTGTTGTATATATTCGAACAGAAAACCATTTAAAAAAAGTAGAACTACAAGGAAGAAAATAGTTTTATATAGTACACTGCTATATTGCTAGCAACTGTATATATTTAAATATTTTTCAAGAAAAATAGATATAACGATATTGATGAAACTTCATGTTCCATTTGAGAGATGATTTTTACATATTTTTTAAGCATCCAAGGAATGCAATGTATTTAAATATTATAACAATTTTTTTTATTACCATTCTTCTTCCTACTCCAGAAGGTGCATTACGAAAACCTTTAATTGTCTGAAAAATTCCTCCTCCAATACAACCCATTGCGAAAGCACCTCCACAATCATCTACTATCCTGAACGGACAGGGCTCCCTTGCGTATTCTTCCATATGTTGATTACTGAAAAAACAGAATTGTTTGTACTTTTAATTCATACTCAAAGTAATCTTAACAAACCATAAACATTCCAGTTTCAACTTTGAAGCCGTCATTTAAAAATAATTTTAAATTTTGAGTTTGTAAATAAGAAAATAGTAGTAAATATTAAGCCAATAAATACTTATCTAAAATCCTTACATAAATTCTAACTACAAAAAGAATTATCTAAGGTTATTAAGAATCTTAAATGCCATTGCAAACACGAACAAAAGTGCTTATTGTTGTCCATATATGCAGCTTGTCTATATTCTAGTTATAATACGATCACGTCCATATTATGTCAGTAGTTTTGTTACTACTGAAAAAAAAACAAACAGACCAATAATTAAAAAAAAATGTTAACTGCCTGGTCAATTAACGGCTGTCCCCAAGGAGGCGTCTTATCGTCGCTCCATTGGGTAGTTTTTATTTTACAAACTCTTGGTGACCAAGAGTACAAAGTTCAAGATTTTGCAGATGATGTGGTTATCATGGAAAGCAAGTCTGACTTTACCATTACCGATCGCGTGCAACTAACTCTTTACATCACGCGGAACTTGTGTGAGTAGAAATACTTTCGATAAATCCTAATAAAACAAATAAATTTGTCGATGACTATACCATGTATTAGTGAAACTTCCCGATTTAGGAATAGCGAAACATTTCATCGAACAGTTTCTTTAACCACACCATAACAAGGCACTAAATAACAAGATAATCCTTGTGCTCTTTAAAAATTTCTAAAATTAACATTTCTCCAGAACCTACACGTGTTCTCCAGAACTTTAAAATGCAAATCTGTTCTATACACTAAATATCAAAAGGGACGCTACAAAAGTAGAACGATAGGAACAGCAAATGACGCCATATTTTTTTCCCGCTCTCTTGCCATTTCATCATGGAAAGAAATACGAGCCAACGAGTCGAAATTATTAAAATTTGCTACCGAAATTCGGAGTCAGTGGCCTCAACTTTAAGAGCGCTACGTCCAATTTATGGTCGTCATAATCGTCCTACCAGATCAACAATTGAGCGTCTAGTGGAAAAATTTGAATCCACAGGCACAGTACAAAATGTTCCCGTGCCAGTGAGACAAAGAAGTGCCCGTAGTGTCGAGAATATTGCTGCCACTGAGGCTTCAGTTCAAGAAAGCCCAAATGTGTCTCTCACACGTCGTTCTTAAGCGTTGGGCATCTCTGTGACGTCGTTGTGTATTTATTTATTTTCGTTTGTACCGTTTTCACGCATAAACGGCTGAACCAATTTACTTCAAACTTGGAACATATATCGAGATGGGTCTGGAAGGAATGATAGGCTATATGAAATCTGCCACGCCCACATATTACGCCCACAAGTAGTCAAATTAAGTCAACAAAAACGATTATTTCACTAATAAAAATCCAAAAAATCTCAAATTTGGAATTTGAGTTGGTATGGTCACTGTCGACAACTCCACGAAAAGTGGACGTGGTCGGGTTAATTGAACGCTCACCGTTGCAGCTCAGAAACGTGATACTGTACGATGATTAACTTTAGTGTGAAGGTGTTTGGAAACTATATCTACCATCTCAGCAAAACTGGGGTCAATTTAACACCCACCGCCATAGCTCAGGAACGTGATGTACTACTATGAAGAAATTTGGTTCTTAGTAACTAAATCTGACCGGAAAGTGCTATTACAATTTTAGTTACATACAAATGCGAATGCGGGGAGGTTAACAGTTGCGAAACTCAGTTTATAGGTACATGGTGACAATAGTTACAAACACAAAACGTGGAGTAGCGGGAAGTTCTGCATACAAATTTGGTATAAAATTATCAAATTTACCAAATATTCATACAAATATAATTCCAAAAATAGTGGGCTAGGCTGGAAAGTTTATTAATCTTAATTAACATATAAGACTTGATTCTATTAAAAAAGAACCCGGCCACCGGGATGAGGCTCATTTCTGGCTGAATGGCTTCGTCAATAAGCATAATATGTGTTATTGGTCAGGCAGCAATCCACACGTACTCCATGAGTCATCATATCCGAGACGCTCAATTGTTGATCTGGTAGGACGATTATGACGATCATAAATTGGACGTAGGGCTCTTAAAGTTGAGGCCACTGACTCCGAATTTCGGTAGCAAATTTTAATAATTTCGACTCGTTGTTGGCACGTATTTCTTTCCATGATTAAATGGCAAACCTTATTGAAGAGAAATGTCTGGAGAGCGGGAAAAAAATATGGCGTCATTTGCTGTTCCTATCGTTCTACTTTTGTAGCGTCCCTTTTGAAAAACCCTTTACTAAGATAAATTGAACAAGTAGAAAGTGTTTAGTAATTTAAAAAATTTATGATTAAAAATTAAATTCAATATTTTTTTTTATGTATTTTTATGCATTTATGCATTTTATTGTTTTTCAAAAATTATGTATAAAAAAATTAAAGGAAAAGTTAAACTACGCTCGAACAATTGCTCTGAAATGAGATTGATTTTCTTTAAACGTGCTGTATTAAATTAATCATGCTACAGTTTAATTGCATTTTCAGTTAATTTGTTTTAAAAAGTATGAGAAAGTCAAATTATTTTTGGAGAATTTTAAATAGCTAAATACTAAATTGGTTCTGTGTTACTTGTTTTCAGTAGAACCAATTTATATAAAGTTCTGAAGAACACGCATAAATCTTAATGGAATTTATTTTTGAAGAGCATATGGGTTTTGTTGTTATTTAGTGCCAAAAAAAAAAAACAATTAGCATTTAAAAGTTCTGGAAAAATCCTAGTGTAATACATTTTTTAAGAGCACATGGCTTTTGTTGTTATTTAGTGTATAGAACAGATTTGCATTTTAAAGTTCTGGAGAACACGTGTAGGTTCTGGAGAAATGTTATTTTAAGAAATTTTTATAGAGCACAAGGATTATCTTGTTATTTAGTGCCTTGTTATGGTGTGGTTAAAGAAACTGTTCGATGAAATGTTTCGCTATTCCTAAATCGGGAAGTTTTACTAATACATGGTATGGTCATCGACAAATTTATTTGTTTTATTAGGATTTATCGAAAGTATTTCTACTCACACAAGTTCCGCGTGATGTAAAGAGTTAGTTGCACGCGATCGGTAATGGTAAAGTCAGACTTGCTTTCCATGATAACCACATCATCTGCAAAATCTTGAACTTCGTACTCTTGGTCACCAAGAGTTTGTAGAATAACTACAACCCAATGGAGCGACGATAAGACGCCTCCTTGGGGACAGCCGTTAATTGGGTTGCGATTCTGCAGAGTGCATGATTTGTGACGGAGGAGATTCCTTGATATACTCGTTTCGATGCGGACTAGAGCCTTTAGTACTTGCAAAATAAAATGTTAATTTTAATAAAAAAATTATTGTTTGTCAATTGGATATATTAAAAAAAATAATATATATATATATATATATATATATATATATATATATATATATATATATATATATATATATATATATATATATATATACTATTTGAAGTTTCTAATTTAGTTTTTATATTCGCTTACTCGTTACTTTCGCTAAACTGCTTTCGCGCGCTATATATATTTTTCGCTTATAGCGAGTATAATTTTGCTATTACGCTAGTGTACGAAAAGAAAAGAAAACTTTAACGCATCGAACATAAAAAAAAGCACAACTTTTACTATATACGATACCTGCCACTGTACTAAAACTGGCTTACTCGCTACTTTTATGAGCGCCCATCATACGCGGAATGCATTTCCATAAACCAAAAAATAAATAATTTCATGGCGCTTAAAAATCTGCTCCGCTCGCATTCTTCTGTGCGAGAAATAAAGTGTTTATTATTATAGCAGCGAGTAGGAAAAGAAGAAGAGAAGCAGAACTTCTTAAGTCCATTGAAATTTATTTAAGTGTTTCGAAATTAAATTAAATAAAATCCACACAAACGAAAAATAAAAGCAAATCCCAAAGAATTAAATAAAAAACTACGAAATGCTTTGGCAGCTTTTTTGGTATTTTCTATTCTTTCTATTTTACATACACATTTATTTGTTTTTGGTTTTGATGTCCTTTTTCTTTTTTTTTTTGTTGTTGCATTTTTCTACATTTTGTCTTAGTTTAAATTTGAAATATATGCGCGAGAGAAGTGCTTGCTACGCTGCGTTGCGGAGCAAAGAAGAAGCTTTTCGGAAATGATGTCATTAAATATTTACTACGTAAGCACGCAAAGATAAGCATAACCGTTAGGTTTTATTGTCGACAATCATTGCTTTTGATTGTTCGCAAATGCGGAGGAGCGTAGTTACACCACCAACGAGTAACGAGTAACGAGTAAATATGGGTTCGGCCCCCGTGAAAGAACAAAAGGTGCGTTTACCGGCGGCGCTCGCTACAGGCCTGCCTCTTTAGATATTCACCATTTAACCGTTAAAGGTAGTGAAAGCTGAAAGCTTCACGCCGAAATGGACGTTTTTTTGTAAATTGCGGCGTAAGGAAATGCGGTATTCCTTAAAAAACAAATAATAATGTAGCATAATTTTAGTCGCATTAAAATGAGATTTTTCCGGCTTGATGACAGCCGACTGGGGTAGAGAGTATATAAATTACAGTGAGTATTATAAGTGATAATTTAAAATTTTTAACCGAAAATGCGAAAAAGTGTTGCTTTCTTTTAGGCGCATTTCTTTATATTCGATGTAAGAAAATTAAATTTATAAACATATTAAAATCGAGTGGATGAACATTGAAAATGCTTATTTATAAAATAGTACATAACTTTAGCAATTTTTGTTAGTGTTTTTTTTTTAAATAGATAAACAATTATTAAACAACAAATTTTAATTTTTTTAGCATAGAAGTCGTAAATCAAAAAACTGTTAATTAACATAATAAAAAAATATTTTCATTTTGTTCAAAAATTTAAACCTTTTACAAAGTAACGAGTAGCGAGCAATATACAAAAGTCAAATTACAAATAAATTGTGTAAGTTTATAAATTTGAAATTAGTGAAATTTAAATACAAAAAAATAAAACACCAGCAAAAACCTGATGCAAAAAAATTTAGGACAGCGCAAAAAAAAAAACGCGAAACCGTCCATTAGTTGGAGTTAAAAATTAAAGGTAAAATGTTTAATATTTACAATAAACAAGATTAGTTTAAACTTTTATTTTCCTAGAATAAAAACTTGTCGCCTGAAGAAATTTATTTCGTCGAACAGAGCCGAACAAAACCAGCAGATGTTCCTACAGTTAAGCGGCAACACGTCGAAGCACAAAGCGATAACGATATATTTTTATATTAACTTGCAAACTATTTGTTTGTAGTTCAGTAACCGTGTTAAGACAGCTGCACTATCTGGTACAATTAAGAACCGATCTCATAAATTGTTAAATAATTATATTATTTAATGTTATGTAAAATGTTTAAAGTTATTTCTTTATATTTATATAAGTTGTTGATCTCATAACCGCCAAAACAAATTATAAAAATAAAACAATAAATTTTAACTTAAAATTATTTATTTCGGAATTTTCTTTTTATTGAAACAAAATAATCCAAGCACAGACGACAAATTATCAAGCAGTTTTTAGTAGTAAAAATTTAAATTGATGGATACTATGTCAGCAAGAAGCCTAAATACGTGAGGTAAACAGTCAATTTAAAATTAATTTATATCAAATTCGTTATTGATAATTTAAATTTAATTTTGCTTTGGGTGTTAAATTAGCGCTCTTATGCGGAATAAAACATATCTGACCTTTGACAAATTCGATCAGTGCAAACCCATGGCAAAGACGTTACTTTGCACGAAAACTCAACCAAATTACAATATACGGATAGGTGGTACTTGTATCAAATGGAGGAAACGATTTCAAGACTGCGTACTCAACATAATCGTCTGTTTTAATCGTTTATTTGAATTGACTCTTCGTAAAATTTTTGACAGCAAACAGTGTTGCATTTTAATGTACTTACAAGATAAGTAGTAGGTAGTTAGTGATGTAGTAATATACATTAAAGTAATCATAAATAATAGTAAATATATACAGAAGACATACAATATATTGCTACAATGGTAATCAAGGGTTGGTACAAATTAAACCAAATCTTTACAAGGCGGTAACATTCCGCATATACCAGAGTAAACTACGATTGATGAAGTTTTAAATTGCCTATCATCACGTTAATCTGACTTCAAAGACCTTTATTACGATGATCAGTACATAGTTTCTTCGAAAATATTTTTTAAGGAAATCAAACTGTCGCCTCCAATATGTCATTGCTTTTCAAAGTTTAAATAAGTTTATAAAAAATTAAAAATTAAATAAAATAATTTGATTTTCATTGATAAAAAGTAAATCAATATTTGCAAATTTTAGACTTTACAACAAAATATAGTTATGGAAAAATGTACATAATAATCAATTTTAAACTATGAAATTAATTTGAAGGATTAACCTTCAACGCGGATATTATGGTAAATTGCTCAATTTATTAAGTAAAATAAGAGAATTTATTAAAAAAAAAAATAATAATTAAAAGATTTTAGATTGCAATGTCAAATGAAGCATTATTTCACATTATTTAATCATTTTTATTCAAAAGTTATTTCAAATGAAGAGATTTTTTCAATAAATCTATATATATAAAAATGAATGGATCTTTCTGTTTCTTTGTACCATATGCGCGTCTAAAACATTCATCCGATCGCGATGAAGTTTTGGCTGTGTTCGCGCCAAGAATGGTTTTGAGAAAAACAAAATTTGCCACGCCCACCTATTACGCCCACAATTTGTAAACCTAATTAAAAATATTCGATTATTTCGCTAATATTGCTCCTGAAGAAGCACATTTTTCGGTTCACTGAAATGGCGGATAATTCCTTACTAGTTTTTTTTTACTTTACTTATTTTATTGCATTAAACGAATTAGTTAACGCTAACTTTCCCCGAGCGAAATTAGACAAAAACTAAGAAAAAGAAATGTTTTAAATTTGGGACACTAAGTTTTTGCAAATTTCATCTGTATTATAAATTTTTTTTTTTATATAAGTAAACAAAATTTTTTTTCTTAAGTTTATAGAAGCATTGATTTTAAATTTTTCAATTCACAGAAAAACTTTTATTTCCATAGTACGAATCTTAAATACTCTTGTCATGGTGTAGAGCCTTTTATAGGATATAACATTTCATGAAATATTGTGAATTGGTCCACCACATAAAGACGCGCAGGTTGAAAGTAGCTTTGATTCCTGGTTAGTTGAGACTGGCTAGAAATCCAAGCGGCTATAATCCAGTCTTGGGGAGCAAGCATTTGGTCAGGTCTTCGGGGTAGTGCTGCTATCCTTGTGACCAATGGTTTTTTATAGTACGCTTTTTTCATGTCTTTGCTGGATCTAAGTCACCTGATAGTCGGAAAAGAAGGAAAACTCCCTGGAGCAGAGTGAGCCAGACCATCGAGGCCTGATCTTGACAATCTGTAGTGTAAACAGACTTAATGACCTAAAAAACCCTAAACTTACTTAGGGCGGCGTTTATGTTCAATAAAAATATTAAATTTCTTCAAATTTCAGAGCTTACTAAACAACGTGATCTGGTGGCGGTACAGGCAAAGGGAGAAGATAAATTGTCCTGAAATCCTTATACCTCAATCGCAATTCCGAGGAAGCGGTATCACGCAAGCTCCAGCATCTCATGGAATACTACAAGATTCACAACCTGCAATTGATCATGTGCTGAGACCATAAAGCACGGTCAGGGAAGCACGTACGTAAGAGCACGAGGTGAGTTAATTTACTCAGCGTGAAAAAATTATAATGTCTTTTGATTTTCTATCGAAAATTTTCCATTTGAATACGTGTATATTTATAAACTAACACATTATTATTGATAAATGCTATAGAAGCTCTGCGACCTGAAAGATCTATTTGGCAGCCTTGTTGCCCTATAAACACAATTCTAGACTATTTATAAATCTTGAAATTATTGTGGGCTTAATTTTTACTGTCATTTAGAACTAGAATCACATTGCCTAAGTTGTTTAATCTACGTCACTGCTGGACAAGTGCAAAGAACATGTTAAACCGTTTCTGTTCCTCTTAGGCGAGTCGGCATGAATCATTTTCTACCACTCTTATTTTCTTCAGATGGTAAATAAGTTTATAGTTCACTGTAGAGTTTTATGTCTTACTGCTAAGGTTAAGAATAGCTTCTACCTTGATATGTACTGGGCCAATAAGTCTTCTTGACTGGGCGTTCCAATGCTCAAGAAGACTAGATTTTCAAGTTATTTATGAAGCTACTGTTTACACCACAGAAGGGTTCCGTATCTATGAACAGAGTTTCTAACTAACACACATAAGCAACTATCAAAGCAATCCAGTGGCGATTTGAAAAATTCCAATAAAAAATTTTAAAATGTTGAACCATGCGATTATTTAATAGTTCTTAATCAAAAAAATATTCAATTTGCACATGTTCATCGAAAAATGTATTGTTTTTTTTCCACAAAATAAAATTTTATGTCAATGTTTTCATTGCCGCCACTGAATTTTTTGATTGTTCAATAATCAGTTAAGGTACATTCGTCTAACGATTTTCTCGCTCATAAACTGCATTCTGTAAAAAAAATTACCGGGAATTAGTTAAACACAAAATATTTATTATTAATCCATATGTAACATATGGTCAAAGTAATCATCCCTGAAATAAACGCATTTTCTCGCCGCGAATTCTCTTTTATGTCTTCTATCGACTAAAAACGAGTGCCTCGAAGTGGAAATTTGAGTTTTGAGAAGAGTAAAAAGTCGGCAGAAGCCATATCAGGAGAATACGGTGGTTGTTGAATTTTTGGGGTGAAATTCATTCACAATAATAGCTTGTGAGATGGTGATGGTGCAAAAACTATGATTTTTCTTTCCACATATCTGGTCTCTTTCAACGAAAGGCCAGATAACTCTCAGATAATATTTCTTATTTACCATCTGACCTTCTTGCAATAATTCCGAGTGCACAACAACGCGAATATCAAAGAAAACAGTTAACATTACCTTGACTTTTGATCTACTTTGACGTGTTTTTTTCGGTTTCGGCTCAGATATAAGACGCCATTCTGAAGTTTGCTGACTGGCTTGCAGATCAAACTCGTAAACCAATGTCACCAGTTACAATGTGTTTTATGAATATAGGGTCGGAATTGACCCGTTCTAGCATGTCTTCAGCGACCTCTAAGTGATTTAGTTTTTGAAAATTCAAGTCTTTCGGAACTAGTCGAGCGTCAACGCGTATCATGCACAACCATTCGTTTAAAATGGTACGAATTGATTCGGGAGACACAGAAAGTTCAGAGACTACCTCTCTTCTTCACTTCAGCGATGTTAACTTCAGTAGAAGATGTTGATGGTCGACCAGCGCGAAGCAAATCTTTCACCATATCTCGACCGCTTTTTAATGCACTGTACCACCACTCATATGCACGTGTTTTTGATAAAAATTGATTTACCGTAAGTCTTCTGTAACATTTTCAGCGATTCGGAACACGAAATCCCATTTGCAATGCAAAATTTGGGTCAAATTCTTTGTTCGATATTTTTATACATTGTAAAAATCGCTACACATACACTTGAGATGAATTGACAATATTTAACAATGTAAACAAACTAGACGACAGATCGCTCTCAAACTCAGCGTCAGTATAGAAGACAGCTAACTTAGCCACAAAAATAATTTTGACAATCTCTTTAAGCGTGCTCTTTAAATAATCAATTCCTATTAATTTGTTTACAGAATATATATATCTGTACTGTAATTGTGTGACAATGTGCTCTAAGTAACAATATAGAAATATTACATATATGATTACAACTAACAATACTGTAGTAGAAAATAGAGGGAACGAGTGAACTTTTGCGATATGGGGGCGGTATTAGATCTTACTCTATATATCGAATAACACATCAAATTGGAGTGTGGCGGATGAAGTCTCCTTGTCAGATCATCAATACATTTGCTTTGATCTGAAAGGGGAAGTTGAAGACATCTTTGAAACTATAAATGTTAGAAAGACCAATTGGTCGCTTTATAACTTCTACCTAGGACAAAATAAAGAACGCCTAAGTGAAAAAATAACTAACTTTCAATAACTTAACCTGGAAGATAACAAATTAGAAAATCTAATAATAGACGCTTTTGAAATCAGTTGCAAACTTGTTGTGAAGAAATATTTTAGAAGCATCCCATGACGGAGCTGCGCAAGAAAGCCCGTCATTTCTTTAATAAATCCATTAATATAATTTAAATCTCCGGGTAGCTATGGAAAAATTCTGAATCAATCAGAGAAGTCCAACTGGAAGATTTACCTCTCCATATTGAACAGTATGCTTACCAATCAGGAGAATCGACTGAGACTTTAATATATAGCCAAACGCGTAAACTTAAAAAGGCGTTGGAGTGCAAGGAAATTGCTCTCTGTACATAAATTACAGATTCTTTTGACAATGCTACTTTCAGATAAATTGAGGAAGGGATGGCCAGGAAAGGAATACACAAACTGGTTATATCTTGGGTTCTCAATGTGATGGAAAACGGTGCAGAAAGGTTGATTTGATGCCCCATTTGATATATGTATCATATTAAATGAAATTTAAGAAAATAAATAATGTAAATAGGCGTATGAGGCATTAAAAGCATAGTCAAAAACTTTCACACGATATTTCATTTGATTTAATCAGCAGAAACAAAACTGAGTGTTATTAAATTTTTATATCATATTTGGGGAAAACTCAACCCGGAGATGTAGCAGAGCTTTATTTTTTTGTAAAAGTGCAGTATACTGGCGAAACGCCAAAATTAAAAAACAATTATGCAGAATTGGTGATATTGAGCTTAAAATCAGATTAAAAAAAAAATGTTTGGCGCTTGCCTCCCCCGAAGGAGTTACCTCTCTTCAAAGTCCAAATCCTCGAGTTGATGTGTGGGACTCCATGTTATGCCCCTTTTTTGGGAACATACGATCGTCATAACTTCGTCAAGTAGTATTGCGAAGAGGAGGGGTGAAAGTGGACATCCTTGCTTGTCTCCAGCGTTAGTGGTGAATGGCGCACTGATCGTACCATTGTGTAGTACCGCTATCTCAGAATTCTCGTACATTGCTTTGATTATTCGAATGAGCTTCTGGGGAACTTGTTTCCTCTGTAACGATCTCCTAATTGCGCTACGCTTGATTGAATCAAAGGCTTTGTTAAAGTCGATGAACAACATGTATAACGGTGAACGCCACCCGATAGATTGTTCGATAATCATCCGCAGTGTGTTAGCTTGGTCTACACAACTTCTGTGGGGGCGAAAACCTGCTTGTTCGTCACGTATTTTTTTCTCTATTTTTTTTAGTCTGCCTAAGATAATTGTAGCTATTATTTTGTAGATTCGGAAGCGTTATTCCTCTCCAGTTCCCACAGTCTTTCAAGTCAACTTTCTTTGGCAGCGTAACGTGATGCCTTTTGTCCATGATGGGGGTAGGCTTTCTCCTTCCCATGCTGCTTGGATGTGTGGTTTCAATAGCTTGGCTGAAGTTTGTGGGTCTGCACGCAGTACTTCTGGTTGAATGCCATCTTCTCCTGCTGCCTTGTTCAGCTTCAATTTTTGTATTGCTTCTATTTCGGCAGTAATAGGTGGCGTAGTTGCGATTTTAAGTGGGTTAGAAGCTAAACTACTTGTTTTGGTGCCATCTGGGTTATCATCTAAGCTGGTGTTTGTGTTGTTGCTTATTTCTTGAAAGTGTTCTCTCCATCTAAAAATTTGTGCATCTGTGTTCGTTAATAGTACTCCATAGTGATCTCTGACTCGTGCATTTTTGTTTAGTTAGTCGTCCAATTATTTAATGTAGTTTTTTAATGTTATTTTCACCTGCTGCCGCTTCGGCGTCGCTAGCAAGGTTATCTATGAACTTTCGCTAGTCGTTACGTGCTGATTTTTTGACACGCTTAGCTATTGTACTATATTGTAGCTTAAGTTGGTCATTATTGACAAGTTGCCTTTTTAATTCATTTCTTTGTGAGATAAGGTTCCATGTTGCATCGGAGATCCACAATGTCTCTTTTTCGGTATGTACTACTCCAAATTTTTCCTCTGCGACTTCTTTGATAGTGTTATTAACTACTTCCCATGCATATTTTTGATTGCCATTTCGTTTCTGAATGTGGTGTCACGTAATTTATTGGTATCACGTATCAAGTCTTTTTCTTGTCCTTGCGTTGCATCTTCGTTTGCATTTCAGCTTTATCTTGAAGTCACCGGTGATCAGTTCATGGTCGCTGTCGATATCCGCTCCTCTTCTGGTTCTTACATCCAGCAGTGAGCTTCTCCATTACCATGTTACCACTAAGTGAGGTCCATGTATATTTGTGGATTTCCTTATGTGGGAATATAGATCCGCCGATGATAAGCTCAAATGTCTGGCATAGGTAAATCAGTCTCTCGCCATTGTTGGTGCGTGTACCACAGCCATATGTTCCACTCCACCTCATTTCGCTGATGACAAGGATTTCGATGTTATAATCCACCATTTGCTTCTCAAGTTGTGCCAGTTTTGATGCTTGAAGAAGTGTTCTTACATTTCATTGTGCTATTCGTGTCCTTTTTCGTGCGCTAAATGTCATCATTTTTTTAATGGATATTTTATTGATCAAATTTATTTTTTTTAATTGGACATTTTTTTTTGAATTAGCTTTTTAAATCGCACAATTTGTTTAAAAAAAAAATATTTTTTTAAATGGTACGATTTTGATGAGTATCAAAATAATTTTTTATAATAAATTTAATTTATTTCTTAAAATATGTTCCTTCTTATAAGTTCAATATTTCGGTTTTTATATGTTTTATTTTGCCACGACCCACTTAAAAAATCTCCATCTTTTCTTAAGCCCTCTCAGTAGTAACATCTTTTTATGTCATTACTTGGAAAACCAAAACTCGAATACTTTTGACAACCCACACCGTTTCCTATTTTCCCAGATGCCAGGGGCTCGAAATCATACTGTCTCCTCCAAGTGGTGGGTCCTGGGTAACGCTAATGACAGATGTAATTGTTTGTCATGTGCGATTACATAACGCCAATGACAGATATAATTGTTTGTCATGTGCGATTACAAAAAAAAAATTTATTTTTTAAGTAAAATTTCCGAAAAATAATTATATCTCCCAAATATTTAGAGATATTACAAAAAGTTAGATAAAGTACCTTATCTTTAATACCTTTCATATGTCAAAATCAGTTTTTTTTATTCCCACTGTCGCCCATAGCAGCGGAAAAAAAAGTGGGGATATAGAGGAAAGGGTCGGAGGAGTAGTGAAATTATGCTTTAATTTATTAGTTTTTTATCGATACCAACATAACTTTTTCTTAAAAATTCTTTTATATGATTTAAGGTGGTCTCTCTTAAATGGTAAATTCAAAATGTTTTTTTTTAAACCTTAATCTCTTTCAAGAGGTAGGAGATAGGTATGACATCTGTTATATCAAATTGAAGGTAATTGATTGGGCTTTAATCCTGTGCCATTAAGAATTATTATACACTATTTTGAGAAATTAACCTTTGAAAGGTAGAATTAAAAAAAAATAAAACTTATATTTCCAAAAAATTTCAAAATATTGCAACATATGGTGGCGAGTAAAAAACAATAATGCAGAAAAGTGGATAATTGCCTAAAAACACGATTGCAAAAAAAATGTCGCCGGTCGGATTCCGGGGGCGAATAGGCCCCCTTCAAATTTGAGAAATTAATGGGTTAAAACTCGTAAAAAAAGCCATGATTTAGATTTCGTTAGATTATAGCTGTATTAATTACCTTTCATTTGATATATCATACCTATCTTTTATCAATGTGGCTAAATTAAAAGAAAACTAAAGCAAAGTCAGAGCTTTTTTAGTGAAATCCCGAAAAAAATATCCCATTAAATCCATAATTTTATTTTTTTTTTTGTGTTTAAAAAATTGATAGAAATCGCGCGATTTTTTATACCAAATTTTCATTTCTTAAATGATTTTCCTATTAAACTTTTACTTATTTAATTAAAAATAGGTATTGGTACAAAAGCGCCGCAGCCGAAAATTTGGTACAAAAAATCGAGCGATTATTTGTACCAAATTTTCAAAAAAAAAAATGGTTTTTTTTTATTAATTTTTTTTGGGAATGTAATGGGAGATTTTTTTCGGGATTTCACTAAAAATGCTCTGACCCTGCTTCACTTTTTTTAAATTTAGCCACATTGATAAAGATAGGTATGACATATGATATATCAAATGAAAGGTAATTAATACAGCTATAATCTAACGGAATCTAAATTATATGATAATATGGCTTTTTACGAGAAATTAACCCATTAAGTCAAAAAATGCACAACATTTTTGGAAAAGTGCCTATATCTTCAACAATTGTTAAGATATCACAAAAAGTGGTATAAGGGATTAAAGCCTACTCTAATACCTTTCATTTGACACCTCATTTGCTATAATTCGCAGCAGCATTCTTGAGTTTTAACCCATTCATTTCTCAACTTTGAAGGGGGCTAACTCGGGTGAGAGTTTACTTGACCGGCGAACACTCCAAAGTAAAAAATAATAATGCAGAAATGTAGATAATTGGCTAAAAACACGATTGCATTTTTTTACTTAATGGGTTAATTTAGATTCAGTTAGATTATAGCTGTATTAATTACCTTTCATTTGATATATCATATGTTATACCTATCTTTTATCAATGTGGCTAAATTAAAAGAAAACTGAAGCAAGGTCAGAGCTTTTTTAGTGAAATCCCGAAAAAAATCTCCCATTAAATCCAAAAAAAAATTTATTTTTTTTGTGTTTAAAAAATTTATAGAAAACGTTAATTTTGACGTATTCTATATTTTTAGCGCCGCAGGCGAATATTTGGTATAAAAAATCGCGGGGGTTTTTTTTTTCTTTATTTTTTTGGGAATGTAATGAGAGATTTTTTTCGGGATTTCACTAAAAATGCTGACCCTGCTTCAGTTTTTTTTAAATTTAGCCACATTGAAAAGAGATAGATATGATATATCAAATGAAAGGTAATTAATACAGCTATAATCTAACGGGACCTAAATTATGTGATAATATGGCTTTTTGACGAGAAATTAACCCATTAAGTCAAAAAATGCACAACATTTTTGGAAAAGTGCCTTTAAGTTAAACAATTATTAAGATATCACAAAAAGTGGTATAAGGGATTAAAGCCTACTCTAATACCTTTAATTTGACACCTCATTTGCTATAATCCGCAGCAGCATTCTTGAGTTTTAACCCAATAATTTCTCAACTTTGAATGGGGCTAACTCGCCTCCGGAATCCGACCGGCGAATTTTTTTTTGCAATCGTGTTTTTAGCCAATTATCCACATTTCTGCATTATTTTTTTTTACTTTAGAGCGTTCGCCGGTCAAGTAAACTTCAGCCCTAACTCCCCCCCGGAATCCGACCGGCGAAATTTTTTTTTGCAATCGTGTTTTTAGACATTTATCCACATTTCTGCATTATTTTTTTTTTCTTTGGAGCGTTCGCCGGTCAAGTAAACTTCAGTCATTTTTTTGTCAGAGGAGCGTTTGCCGCTCAAGTAAACTTCAGCCAAAATGGTACGAGGTCCCTAAGAACTTTTTAATACCTTTTTTTTAGCTTATTCAATAGCACCAATTCTGCAAATTGTTTTTTTAATTTTGGCATTTCGCCGGTATACTGCACTTTACCCTATTTTTTCTTGTCGTAATATTTTGCTAGGTGCAATATTTTAGGATAATTGAGTTTGCTATGATGGCTTGACAATAAAAAATACATAATTACATAATTTTCAGTTAAGTATATCACTATTTAATTTTTCTGAAAACTGACCTAAATAAACAAATCAAAGCAAATCAAAGTTAAAATTTACCTTAGTTGAAGGTATTTAAATATTTAATAAAAGGAATTACAACTTGTGAAATTGTTTTCCAAACACATGTTATTCTAAATAAAAGTTTACTAAAACAGAAAGTTGTGCCGGGCATTTTGAAGTCAGCGGCTTTAGGCAAGAATATAAGTTATTATCAATAAAATCCGCCGATTAGGTTATAAAATGCTATATTCAGTAACACACCCAACTAACTCACATGACTAAAAGAGCTTCTCATTCTTTACAATAATAGTAAAACGTAGTTACTTTTCTAATATTTTTGATATGGTCCAATACAGACTGAAACCTAAACATAGTTAATATTTTAATTTCTCGTAGTATATACCAATTTTACAAAAATAATTTATATGGGAAATTTAATATGCTGTAGTTGTTAGGAAGAATTGTCACACCGAATTTAAATTTTAAAATTAACTTGATTTTAAAATAATAAAACTAACAAAATAAAACAACAAACCAAAGCTACTAAAACTACAATACAAAATATATTTTAAAATAGATACTCGATTCGTATAAAATACTCCCTTGAAATTAAAAAAAAAACCTTCGAATTGAATTCGCCGACGAGATTTCTCCAAATCTTCGTGAATACAATTCTTTCCTCCAACGCAGCTTCGAACCAAAAACCACTGCTGATCCCAGAAAAAGTCGTCGCACAGAAAAAAAAACACACAGCAGCACACAAATAAAACAAAACAAAAATCACTTTCATAATAATAAAAAAACGTAGGTCACTTTAAAAATTAATGTTCACTCTAACTCGCTGTTCTCATTGAACTCACCAAAACTGCGACCCTTGAAGATTTTGTTAAATTTCCCCAAACAACAGAAAATAAAAATATGTTAGTTCATTTATGACTACGCAATGGCAAAACAAATAATGTCCTAGTGGAAACACCTCAGTCAAACCGTTATATCATAAAATGACTAGCAGACAATTTATGGCATATAAGAAATTTTTAAAAAATAAAAGAACAAAAAATAAATCAACTCAGACTTTGCACCAAAAAATCAAAGTCGTCAACTGACATTCGCAAAAAAATTTTAAACCATGTCTACATGTCTGAAATTAATGCATAGCGTCATTGGTGGGTCGAAGCTCCAAAGCTCCTGTTTTCTTCTTTGCTCCTGCAGAACCGCAGCCAAACTTAAAGTAGTGTTGACTAGTTGTATATTTTTCCTTTTATTAATTTTTAATACGGCAGTTTGAATGATGACAATGTCCAATGACTATACGGCCTAAATTCACTTCAAAATGGCCTTAAAAATGACATAGTGGAAACCAGGCATTAGAATTAGGCATGGTTCCTAAATGTTGAACGAAGGCTAGGGTAGCTTTCATACCGAAAGCAGGAAAAAAGGCGGATCACACGCCAAAAGCTTTTCGGCCCATTAGCCTAACGTAATTCATGCTTAGAGCTATGGAAAAAATTCTGGATCAATATATCAGAGAAGTCTATCTGGAAGATATACCTCTCCATATTAAACAATATGCTTACCAATCAGGCAATTTAACTGAGACTGCAATACATAGCCTTACCAGTAAAATCGATGTTGAGCCAAATGAATATACAAAAAGAGCGGAACGTCTTTGCGCAAAGAAGGTTTATTGTGGACTAAATTATAATATAAAGTTAAAGTTCTAAAGCTATATACATATTAAGTATATAAGAGTAAGTTAAGTCAATAAGAGCAAAAAGGATAGTAATACATGTTCTCTCATATTCGGGTTGCCATATTTCAACAAACGAAAAGACGTTGGAGGGTAAGGAAATCCTCTCTGTGCATCTATTGAAATTACAGGGGTCTTTGACAATACTACTTTCAGATAAATTCAGGAAGGGATGGCAAAGGCTGTATGGTAAAAAATGGGGACTACGACCAAAAATGATGACGTGGTCTTACAAAACAGTAATATAACCAATTGTTA